>JAAGEH010000018.1:77175954-77361040 GCA_011751065.1 Lasiurus cinereus | reverse complement strand
TATATATATATATATATATATATATATATATATATATATATATATATATTATTGATTTTTCACAGAGAGGAAGGAAGAGGGATAGAAAGTCAGAAACATCGATGAGAGAGAGACTTCAATCAGCCGCCTCCTGCACGCTCCACACTGGAGATATGCCCGCAAGCAAGGT
Source organism: Lasiurus cinereus (assembly GCA_011751065.1). Taxonomy (NCBI): domain Eukaryota; kingdom Metazoa; phylum Chordata; class Mammalia; order Chiroptera; family Vespertilionidae; genus Lasiurus; species Lasiurus cinereus. Next base: position 77,360,871 of record JAAGEH010000018.1, on the reverse strand, counting down.
ACATGCCCCCGACCAGAATCGAACCTGGGACCTTTCAGTCCGCAGGCCGATGTTCTATCCACTGAGCCAAACCGGACTTGGCATAGGCCTACTATTTTTGATTCATGTCCTCTACCATACACAGCCATGCTCCGCAGATGCCCCAATTCATCCAAGGATCTTATAAAAATGCATATTGTGGTTCAGGAGGTCTGGAATTGAACTGAAATTCAACATTTCTAGCAAACTCCCGTGGGCTGCTGCTCTAGGACTGTGCGTGAAGGAGCTGGGCATTGCGGCTCCAAGTCTGGACTAAGTCCTGCCACGCCATTACCAGAGTGACCAGGTGAAGCCTGCAGCTGTTCTACAATAGCTCATATCAACCACCCTCCCAGAGAGTGTGTCCTGGTAACAGAGCACCAATGAGGCTATTTCCCAAGAAGTAGGCAATGATATGGTAAAAGAGAAAATGGCAAAGCTTGCCCCAAGTTCTTTCGTCTTTAAATAACATTAAATATGTTTTGTGTTCTTTTATTACCAAATTAAGAAGTGCATTTTTTTAAAAGTATAAGTAGAGACAAAATTTCAATTATGGATTATTTGTCATCTTCTTGAGGTTTTCACTGAAGTATGTGCTTTGGTTTCTTAAGCATTTTAATGCTTTAGGATGAGATAATCCTATTCCTAGTCATAAACAAAAAATGTAATGTTTTATGACTTAAGAGGATTGATATAAGTAATATAATTATTACCTCTTTAACATGTCCCAAATATGTGTACTAATAGTTATGAATGAAACTTGCCAAGGGTCAAACACTGAGCAAATGGGCCTGTAAGGTAAGACTTCCGCCTACTCTGTGCACAGGGCACGAAACAGAGGGTCACAGATATCACTTCTCCCTGTGCTGTCTGGACCAGTCTTTTCATCAGCCCTGCGCAATAAACATTACAGCCATTTAACCAAATAAGAAAACGGAAATCAGAGCGGGCAAGGGGCCTATCCAGCAGCTAAACAATTAAATAGGTCATTGCAGTCATCCCACCATGTACTTTCTGAGGCCAGTCTTCACTTATTCAATTCTCCTTGCAATTCTGTTCTGATAAACTTGCTATCAGGGACTTGGCTATCTCAGTATCAAGGAATAAATGGAGCAGGATGTCACATCACACTGCCACACCTAGACACGAGGGCTACAGGCTGGAGGCAGCGAAAAACTCATGCCCGGCTGCTTGGCACTACCCCAGTGTTAGCACAGAAAGTCCTGCATTCTGGAAACCCCCATTCTTCATTAAGGAATTACATATTAGTAACATTTAGTTAATTACTTTAAATATATAATGGTGATAAAACATAAACATTCACATATTGCTTATTGCATGCCAGACCCTGAGTGCTTTAAAACCCACAGTAATCACTTAATCCTCTCGGGAGCCCTAGGATGAAGGCTCTAGCTTTCTCTCTGTTATAGAGATATGGAAGCAGAAGCCAGAGAGGCTGACACGTTCAAGGTCACAGAGCTAGTAAGTGTTGAAGCTGGGATGGCTTTGTCTTAAGAACATCTTTTATATATATACACATATATATTTTAATTGATTTCAGAGAGGGAGAGATAGAGAAACATCAATGGGAGAAAATAATTGATCAGCTGCTTCCTGCATCCCCCCCCCCCAAATGGGGATCGAGCCCATAACCCGGGCATGTGCCCTGAGATATCCTGGTTCCAAGGTAGATGCTCAACCACTGAGCCACCCTGGCCGGGCACTCTTAAGGATATCTTGATGGGAACGGTAACCTTTGGCAGGTGCCAGCAACAGGAACTGCACATTGCTTTGGAAATGCAGGCAATGACAAAGATGAGGCCAGGGCAAGGAAATGTATTTAAAATTCTTTAATTTTCACCTTGTCCAGGGCAGAAAGACTGGAGATTTCTTGGAGTCTCTCCCAGCTCAAGATATTATCTTTCCTTTCCCTCACCAGAGAGCGCAGAGCCTTAATGTGAACTGGAAAAATCTATCCGGTCACTTCAGAACTAATTTTTGTATAAAATCTTTAGTTTATTTTTACAGCATTCAAATCAGAGGTACAGATGGAAAATTCAATAAAGTGATAATCCTGGTGATGCCCCAGGTCTGCAATGACATTTATCTAGGCAGATGCACCTCTATGGCCCTAAGAATGATGGCTGTGGCATTTTACAGCCATATCAGGCCCTGCTGCAGAAATCCTGCCCTTACTTTTGTAAATCCTGTGGGGTAAGACAGAATTAATCAAGTCTCTTAAAAATACAGTTCAGCCCTAGCTGGCTTTCTCAGTGGTTAGAACATAGCCTGCAGACTAAAGGGTATCAGGTTCAATTCAGGTCAAGGGCAGGTACTGGTTGCAGGCTTGGTCCCTGGGCCTGGGTGGAAGACAACCAATCGATATGTCTCTCTCACATGGATGTTTTTCTCTCTGTGTCTCTCCCCCTCCCTTTCATTTTCTCTAAAAAATCAAAGGTATCTTTGGGTGAGGATTTAAAAAATATATATGGTTCAATAATAATTCTTCTATGTGTTTGGGGACACCTGCCCCTCACTGCCTGGACAACACTTCAGAAGGGCTTCTCTGGAGCAATTTGTTTGGGGCAGGGATGGTGGCAAAGGAGGAAAAGGCACTATCATCCTCCTCAACTTCCCATGGGTTGACCTCAGGTCCCCAGGCATCTCCAATGGCCAAAGGGTCTAGGATTCTCACCCCAGATGGTCTTCTCCAGCCTTAATTGAGATGCCCCCAGTTAAAACCTGAGTGCCCAATGCAATGGGAACATTAGCAAACACGGATGACCGAGCATGACTATTGGGAGAAGTTTTCCATGTTTCCTCACCTATCAAGTGGGCCACTAAACTTGAAAGTGTGATCTTCATTCTCCCCCTTGTATATCGGTACAAGGCCCTTCTACAACCTACAGATGCCCAGGCCCCTGGGATTGTTAGGGCCCCAGGTTTCTTGAATAAGCTGGCATGCTGATCTTCAACAGTGGGTCCCAGCCCAGGGTGTACATTACAACCACTTGGGAGATTGGAACAAATCCCAGTGCCCTGGCTACACTCCAGGCCAATTAAATCGGAATCTTCAGGAGAGACCCAAACAGTCATTGTTGAAAGCTGCCAGGTGATTCTAACATGCAGCCAGGGTGATGGCTAAGTGATCATTAACAGAGGAAGATTCCTGCTGTGTTTAGAGGCCTGCAGTCCCTTCCACATCTAACATTCCGCAGTTCCTTCTAATGCAATCAATTCCCAAACTTAAGCACCTCAGGATCACACTGATAGCTTATAAAGACACAGACTTCTGGACCCCTACCCGCGAGGTTCTGAATCATTAGTTCTAGGATGGGACACAGGAATTTGCATTTCTAACAAGTTCTCAAGAGATGCTGCTGCTGGCTTCAGAGATCACACTTTGAAAACCACTGCTCTGAGGCCTAAGGGGCAAAAGACTTCAACATCAGAGAGAACAAGTAATTTTTATTGGATAAAAATAACTGAGGGAGCAAAATAATTATACAAGGCTGCCAGGATCCACAACACAGACAGCTTCTGTATAGTTGTGATACAGAGATACTGACTGGGCACTGAAATGCCAAGATGATGATGGGGGTGACATGTGAGGAGATAGTGAAGACACACATCTCTGTCAACTTGGCCTCAAGCCTTACACTCTTTGTCAGTCAAATCACAGGAAGGTAAAATGTTGGAGCGTGTTCTTATTTCATCAATAACTTCATGCCAATTCTGTTAACATCCTCTCGTGTATTTGCTTATAGTCTTTCAGCTAGTCATGTTTTATAAATTGTGTTATTTGTGATATTAGTTTTCTAGACACATGTATTTAGCTTTTTCCAAACCATGTCTGAACATAAAGTGCATAATCATTGCTTTGAATAACTTGGGATGCTCAAATGACAGAAGCTTCAAGAATGGAGAAAAGGCCTATGGTAGGGGATGGGTGAGGAGAGTAATATTGGCTATGTCCTGTCTATGAGAATATATCTTTTTTAATTCTCACCAAAACCTAGTTTGGCAACATAAGTTATAACATACAGATGTTAGAGCCAATGTTCAGAGACCACAAATCATTTGTCTACATTCTCAGAGCTCCAGATACAAGAGCCAAGATTTGAATGTGGGTGTGGCTGAAGCCCAGACATTGTCTTTCATATCTCTCCTCCCTTATGCCAAAATATCCTATCCCCACACGCTATCTACTCAGAGGTTCTGTTCGCCTTCCTAGTCCAGTGCTTCTCAAGCTTTAATGTGGTAAGAACCCCCAGGGATATGGTTGAAAAGGCACACTCTAGGGCGGGGCCTATGAGTCTGCATTTTCAAGCCAGATCCCAGGTGTTATAAATGCTGCTGGTTCAGGAACCCCACTTTTCATATCAAGGTCTTAGGAGATGGGAGTTTAAAGAAAGTTTTATGTAAATGAGAGAGAGAGAGAGAGAGAGAGAGAGAGAGAGAGAGAGAGAGAGAGAGAGAATTCCCAAAGAACTTCTCTGAAGAAGACATTGCCAGAGTATGAAATGGAGGATGACAGGGAGCAGAGGCTGGGCTTACAGAATACAGAACAACTGGTCACATTGTGTTTTTAAATGACTAACCATCTGGTACCAAAAAGGCAAATGAACCATAATCTATACTGGTTCAATCTAATAAATTTTCTCTTTGCTCCAGTGGAGAAGAACCCAGAAAAGTGGCTAACATGTTGATAATAGGGAGAGAAGTACATTTTATATTTGGTAATAATGTATGTTTTTAAATGGTCATTAACTTTGTACAATGGTGGTTGAAGAGTGATGATATAATATCATAATTACCCCCATATATGTGTATAACTTGACTTGGATTTTCAGGAAAATAATTCAACTATAGGTTTCCTGCCTTCTGTCTCATTTTGCTGTTCTCAAAAGTGTTAAATAAAGTTTGTTTGTAACAATTGTCTTTTGGATCATTTTTTAACACATGCAAATTTAAATGAGACATGTGAGGAGACTTATGTTTATAACCCAAGGGAGAGAAGCCACCATCAACCTGTAAATTATGAATGGTATGGTTTAAGGGATGGAATAGTGTTGACATTAGGAGTGCATTTTATTTGGCTATTTTTCTATACAAGTCACTAGTAATTCTAGGCTTATCAAATCACACCATCGGGTAAAATTATTGTGTGCTTTTTAAGGAAGTTCAAAAGAACACCTGTTCTTAACCAACAAATATCCTAAAAATCTAGTGATAGCCTGAAGATTACATGAAATGCTGACCTATTTAGAAAGCTCTTGATAGCTCCAGTATTAGAATTACGCCTCTATGGAACTTCAAAGACTTGGTGCGATAAGATGAATTTGGAATGTTAGCTCAAAATCAAGTTAAATCACTTCATTATTCTAACTCAGTATTTTCAGTTAAGATGGAGACTTATTCCATCAGTTTTTTTTCATACTGCTGGATCTCTTATCAACAGCAGATGATCTACCCTACACATCACCTTTTAAACTTGTTATGGGGATTTTTTTCGTGCTGATTTAATTTTTCTTACTCTTGAAATACATGTAATCTCTGACTATAAGATCACAAAAATAAACTACATGTAGGTGGATATGTTTCTCTTCTCTTTCCTGTGTATGTTATAATTTCCAATTTTTGTTGACATAGCTGGCAATTAATTCTAGCATTTTGAAATGCATGTAGGAGGCAAATGATAATTAACAACAAATGTGTCTTATCTTGCATTCTCCTACGTTCATCTTCAATTCCACTGGCTTCAACAAACTACTCTCTGCTCTAAACTGCATGTAGTATCCAGCTATGTAATTTAAGAGCTTTTTATCTTTCAGTCTAGAGTAGAGGTGGGCCAGGTTTTTCTTCTTTGTTTGTGTGGTTTTTTTATTGTAAAAGTTCTCTTAGAGCTTTGTTATTCCACACTCAGATCACCTTTCTTCTGGGCTTGACCTCAACAAACATTTCTAGTTTATACATGGTGACCAAGACCCTGCCAGTGCCTCCTCAGCACCAAGTGCATCACTCACACTGCTAGCCTTGCCTGTTTCTTTAGTTTTGCCTTATCCTCTATCCTGGTTATTCTGTTAGCCTTCTATATTCATTCCCTAATCTTTCCTACCCTGCTCTAGGACTCAGGAACAGTCCCAGGAAATGCATCACCCTAGCTCCCTTATCTTCTGGCTTCTGGTTGAAGTCAGCCAATGGGAGACCCCAGCAGAAGATCAATGGAAAGGAAAAGAACAATTTGGGGGCATGTTTGTGTTCTTGGGTGACACAGCTTTCTCCTGACAGACTATTTGAACTCCTACTAGGCCTAGTAATGCTATTTGTCCTCCTCACTCCTTGGTTCTGAGGGTGATAACACCACCCAATATTAAGGCAACTTATGAGAGGAGTAAAATGTTAAATTGAATACTCGGTACCATTTGTAAATTCAACTGATTCATTGTAAGTGGGTGTATCAGAACATTTTTAACTTCAAATAACAGAAAACCTGACTGAAATTGGTTTGAACAACATGTAGATTGTTTAGTTTATGTAGCTTGAAGCCTGGATGTCCACAGTGGGCCAATCTCTGTCAAGTAGGCTAGGATTACTTTTAGACTAATCATGCTTATGGTGAAGATCAAGATGAGGTCATCTTCCCCTGAAGCACATGAACTGAATTTGAAAACAGTGGGTATATCTCAAAAAAAAAAATGGTCTAGAAAGAAAAGAAGAGTAGATAGTGGAAAACCAAGTCAAATAAAATTGTCATGTTCAAAATTGTTCCTTCTTGAATAACATTTTGGCCTACCATTGAGATCTAGTTTCGATCAGTTGAATCTCATAAACAAGGAACAGAGCACAGATGTTCAATTAACAGTGTTGACTAGAAAACAAATGTACTGAACTATCTTATGCATGGTCTGGAACTGGGGTTGGACTAGGTAACCTCAGAGATCCTTTCCAACTCAAATTCAACATTAACTTACAGGAACTCTATGGAATATAACCAAAGGAAGAATTCTCTCCCAGGCAGCATGCCAAGAATGTTTCTTATTATCCATGGGAAAGGTAATGCTGAAGACTAATACTAGTATATCACTACAATAATCATATTTTCTACCAGTCCACTGGGACTAGAGACACAAAACAGATGAAATGGAATAAAGTGGTCATGACCATAAGGGCAGCAAGGCCCATTTGTTGAGCACTTCATTTGCACCAAGCTCTTTGTTAGACATTCAAATGCATTTTATTATTTAATTTAAACACTGCAACAATCCTATGATCTAGGTATCATCTCATCAGTTTACAGACCAGAAAACTGAAGCTTGGAGGTAAAGCAAAATTGCCCAAGATTAAATGTAAACCCAAGCATGTCACACTGCAGCCCTCACACTAGGAGTTGTGGACATAAATCAAGACCACCTCAGGGACTCTTTTTTATTTCAAGAAAACAATTCCTTAAAAGCCATGCCAACTATTAGCTGTCAAAAGAAGAGCTACTTGTAGGTGTCTGCTAATGTCCTATTGGGTCCTTTAACTATCAGAAGGATAGGTTGTTTCATTTGTAAAATAAGGAAAATAACTTCTGAGCCAGTGATACTGTCAGATAAGTGTTCTGCGCTTACAGAAAGATAAAATCAAAATGGTATTTCATGTGTGGAAGATGCTTTAGAGATCCTGAGGTCAAAGGAAAATGACACTCAGAGAAATGAAGTCCCTTGTCCCCAGTCACATTCCTGGTGAACAGAGTAGCTGGGATCAGGATCCAGACCTCCCATTGTTGGACCAGTGTTCACTCTGCACATTGTCCTCAGTCACAAATACACACTAGCAGTGAGCACAGTGAGGTCATTAGACAATTAATATTATTTCATGAAGATTGCTTTCTTTAAGTTCCTAATAAATTACTGTTAATTTATTTTCATTGATAGGTAGGCAGTTCAGTTGTTGACAGATAAACTAATATTAAGCTACAGGGTCAAGTAAAACCTAAGAATTTTCTGCTTTTATTAGGTTGGTATTTTATTTTCCTCACAGTAAGAATTAATTAGTCATTAAGTAAGGGGAAAATGTAAGACTACATTAGCCCCCACATTTTTCCTTATCTTTAAATAATTAATCAAAGAAGATAGTGATATGGTACTTTACATATCTTGTAAAACATAAACAAGGAAGGCTAAGAAGAGTAGCAATCACAACAGAGTCTTAAGGTAGAGCTTGTTGACCGAGACTCTTGATGTATGAGAAGACAAAGATAAGTCAGTCTCTGTCTCTGTTACCCCTCCTCCCATCCTGATTCCACTCTCAAGCCCTATCCTCACCTGCCCCCTCTTCCCTCTCCTTGGAACCAACCCCAGCCCTGTCTTGAAAACTTCAAGTGAAGTCTATCCCCTGATGTTCCAGCCAACAGATGCTATCCCAACAACATCTCCCAAACTCTACGTCCACTGTGCCAACCCAAAATGTTAACGCAGCCTGCATTACAGAACTCAACATATATTGTAGTTAGCTCATTGTTTGGTCCCCCTAGGAGACTGTAAGCTTTCTGAGTGCAGGGACCATGTCTTATTCCTCTTAATTCCCTTGTGGTGCAGCATAGTGCTTAGTACATAGAACACTAAATTACTGGCTATGCAAATACTTCCAAACCTCCATGGCTCCCCTGTATCTATTCCATAAAAATACCTTTTATTTTTCATCTGCCATGCCCTTCACAATAGGACAAGACAGGCAAAATACCTTCTTCTAGCTTTTCCTTCTAAACAAATTCATCTTCCTAGAATCAATTTCTGGCTTCCCCAATTGATCCCTCCTCTGAATTTCGATGCTGCACAATCATGTTCTACCTTGTACTATTATTTTAACATTTTATAAGTGTCCTTCCAGCTATTGAACAGAAAATAACTTTAAAAAATTAGTAGCTTATTTCACGGAATCCAGTACTGTATATGCATGTATATAATCACACACACACACACACACACACACACACACACACACAAATAGTGATGCTTGATATTTGTTGTACAAAAGATAAAACATGAGGCCAATAGATTGTAACACCCACAACCATTATTAGCCCTATGAATCTAGAATTTGATTTTTAAAAAGTGATTTCTAGTTTCCCTAGGTCTAACACTGTAGAAAAGCTTATATTTCAGCAGTGGAAATAAATACAATCAGTGTGAAAATGTCACTTTTCCTTTTTTTTGTTGTTTGTTTTCTTATTGATTTCAGAGAGGAAAAGAGAGAGAAACATCCATGATGAGAGAATCATGGATGGGCTGCCTCCTGCACACCCCATACTGGGGATCGAGCCACAACCGGGGCATGTGCTCTGACTGGGAATTGAACCGTGACCTCCTGGTTCATAGGTCAATGCTCAACCACTGAGCCAAGCCAGTAGGGCCACTTTTCCTATTTTAAACTCAAATTCATCAGCCTCTCTGTTTGCTTGACACATCTCAGCACTCTTCCTTATCAAACCAGATGTGTAGGAATCTGGAAGCCGTAAAAATGCAATGTATTTTCAAATAGCTCAGAAAGATGAAAGAAAACACCTTTTGCTGGTAAGGAAAAAAAATATCCACTTCTAGTACTCACAGTCCAAAGTTCAACTCATGAGATGCCATGAAAATCACCACATGGTTCTTTGGAAATTAAACTGGCTCAGAATACTTTTCCACCCTTACCTGTTATACTTTGCCTCCTCTGACAACTCTGCCCTTTCTCAGCCTGCACAATTTCTTACCAAACAGATATGATCATGTCATGCCCCAGGATCTTAAATGTGACCCTGGTTTACCCTTCTGGCATATTCTCTGCCCCATGCACCAATTTCATCAGCCAATCTGTAATTCTGGGCAAACAACACACCACTTTTATGTCAGATAAACATTTTCTACAAGAACAGAGAGTAAATATGTTAGGTTTTGCATGCCATACAGACTCTGTCAACTCTACTCAACTCTGCTGTTGTAGTGTGAAAGTACTTGTAGTCAATGTATTAAAAATAAAATGGGCGTGGGTGTCTTCCAATGAAACTTTATTTATGGAAGCAGAAATGTGCATTTTATATAATTTTCACATGTTCTGAAATATACTTCTTTTAATATTTTTAATCATTTAAAAGCATAAAAATTACTTTTAACTCCAAACATTTAGTGGCCAGATGTGGCCCATGGCTCACATTTTACCAACTTCTGTTCTATGACATTGTACCTATTCTGCCTGCCAAGACTTTCTTTTCTTCTCATCTGCAAATCCCTTTTCATTCTCCAATGAAAATACCATGCTCCCCCGAGAAAGCATCATTCCTCTCAGAGGTGATTCTATGCCTCTTCCTTTCTGTTCCCCAGAACCTTTGGTTGGACTCTTGACAAGGAACATGATGCAGTCAGCTGTGGCTGTTGTTATTTTATGAGCTCACTAGATTGTGTTTCTTTATGATCCTATGTCTAATTCAACTCTTCACTGACTTCAATACCTGCTTCCCTCTGCTACACAATGCCTAGCACACAGGCGACACTCAGCAGACATGTTTGTAATTATAAAAGCCTGTTCCTTGCCTCTTTCCAAAACCGACCTAGAGTATTGATAATGAAGTCAAACTAGAGCACTAGGACCAGAAAAGTTGGGGTTAGAGGGTACTATGGACTAATGCCATCTCTGAGACTGAACCATGGCCTCCATGCTCATCGGCAAAGATAATAGTTACATAGTCGTATCATAAAAGAGGAAGCAGAGCACAGCTTCAATAAAAGCAAGGTTTTGTTTCTTTTTTCCTCTCAGCATAAGTTTTAAAGGCAGTTGCTCATGTGGAAATTTGTGTAGGTCATTTGTCAACAGGCTGGGCATCGTCCCACATTGATTGTCCCACATTAATTCTGAAAAAAAAAAATTGTGATTTTTGTATGGGTGTATCCAGAACAATTTGGGAAATATAAGGCTAATCCCATGAGAAGAAGAGGTCTCAGGATGCTGCTTTCTGGTGCCCCATCTTGAAACAACCACAGAATTCAGAATATACGCAAGGCAGAGTGGGGAGCCCCTCTTCCCTAATGCTTCTTCTTCAAGGTCAGAGGCTCATATCTGATAGGCTGGATGTCCCAGATCATACCTCTGGCAAGGGCTGGCATGTAAATGAGGGAAAGGTAGAACTGACATTCTCTCCTGAAAGATCAAGGGACTGACACACCCTCCCCCAGCTGGATGCTCAGGGAAACCTTCCGAGCAAGTGGCTGGTGTGCTGCAGTGGCAGCCTGGTTGCTACTCAAGCACTGCTTCAAGGACTTAATTAAGACCCCGGAGATCGCCTCCAAAGAGCCTAGTGGAAATGAGTTTAGCTTAGAAAATGTTTGGAGTGGGCAATGCCCCATCCTGGCAGGAGGAAACCTGCCATGATGTTTTCTTACATGACAGAGTAGCAGATCCCCAGTGGAACAGGCAGGATGAGTCAGCTGTGGAGTGTAGCCTGGCTAAAGGAACAAGGGACTTGGTGTACAGAGTTATTTATTATTAACTAACTGAAAAAGACCATCAATGTCAAGAGCCCAGCTGTCTTTTTCTGGCAGAAGTTAGCTAATGGGCAGAGTGCCTCTTGAGGTCACTCCCAATTTACTCTCTCAACGCTATTTGGTTGGCATTAATAAAGACCTTACTTCTTGCTTTTTTTTAAAAATAAAAATGTGCATTCCCTTTATCTAAAGTCATATCAGTCCATTATTCTGCTAGTTATAGAGAAAGGGGATAAATCCTGACCAGCCAAAGAGAGGTTAGGGAGGGAGGAACAGTGGAGGGGACTATTTTGGAGCACAAAATTTGGAGTCATAAAGATCTGGGGACAAACCCGCCAAGGGACCACTTATTAATAAGATGATCTTGGCTTACTCTATCTGCTCTGTGCCTCAGTTTCCTCATCTGAAAAGTAGAGATACTGACAGTGACCTGGTAAACTTGCTTTAAGATTAAAATAACCACCGCACGTGTAAAGCAATGAGCACTGAGAAAGTGTCAGCTGCTCCTCTAATTATGTGCATCCCCACAGTATCTGTCACAGCAGCTTGCACACAGTAGGTACGAAGTAAATATTTACTGATCAATTAGCTAATTTCTTGCAATTAAGCCGATGGCCATCCAGTTGTTAATCATGATGCCAATTCAGAGAAGCTGATTGGCCTCGCAGATGCCACGCTTTTCATGATTTGTTGACAAATAGTAAAAGCTTGTCATTTATAAATGAGGAGTGAGTAAACATGAGAAAGAGAATGGAATGTGATGAAAGCTGACTTAACAAGCATTACTCAGCATTGACAACTGTAGCCAGAAGCCGCTCAACAAAGCGAATGAGTACCTGGCCTAAGGTCTGAGCCACTCACAAACTCGTAGGTGCTATTATTATCATCATTCTACCCCATGAGCCTGAGATCTAGGCTTCTGCTGCAGTAAACCTAACGTGATAGAGAGGCAGGCTTTATAGGAATATTAATAACCTGGGATTTATATATATCCATATATCTCGGGATATATGGACCTGATGATGGGTCAATGTGTCCTGTACCCTTAAAATATTTGCTCATGTAGCATGAGACACTAAAAAAGCACTGCCACATTTGCTTGTGTAGGTTGTAAACTGCACAAGCCTCAGGGTACAAGTCACACAAACCAGGGTGACCATAGGGTTATAGACTGCAAATCAATGTCATAGTACTCAGCACTATATTTGCAACCTTCCTGTTCCTCCTCCAAGACACTGACCCCAGAATAGAACAAAATGGGTATGCATTTTGAGGTGATATTCAACAAATTAATTTGTTTGTAGTGTTGATGGAGTTACCCTTTTTGAGAGATTGGATAGATACTTTGGGACTTCTGTAGAGGGTCCTGAACCTAATGTGCACATTGAGTCAAAATGTTTGAACAGAACAGTGAACTGACCACCAAAATAGGCCTCCCTGAGTACTGAGGCCAAATAGGGACACACCAAGCTTTATAAGTTGATATGACTAGCCAATCAAAGTCCTTCTGGCACTCCTTGAGGAGTGCTCGTGTTGTAAAAAATAGAAGGCTGGTGAGTGGGGATTATAAAGCTGGGAGAAATAGGTTGCTGGTTATGTAGGTAGCTGAAACCTGCTGGGCCTAAAACACAGTAAACAAAAAGCTGCTGCCAGCTCCCACCGTGACTCTCTGTTCTGAAGATCCCATTGTGAAATGATGAGAAATTTCTGAGTCTTAAGCACCATCCCAGGAGAGGCGGTTCTGGAAAGCCTGGCTAAGAACCACAGCCACATCAGCCCAGTGGCAGACAACCTCATAGATCCTAGGACCAAAACACAAAACTATGAGCTCCAGATAAAAGCATTGTAAGGGCTTCATTCTGCCCCTCGGGCACACACTGTCCCTCCGGTAATTTCATGTAATCCAGGCACAGTATATATTAGTGTCTTGTGACGAATATGCGTTTGATGGCTTTATACTGACTCTAAGAAGCATTCTCACTCAAGCTAAATGATGTTTGGAGGATCTGAATAACTGTCTCGTGAAGCTTTCCTCATTATTAAATAAAAATACCAAGCTCTCCCCTCCACCCCCTTTATGCCAGCCAGTGGCCAAATGGCCCCGCACTCCCAGTAGAAAATGGAAGTTTTAGGGAAAGCATGGTCAAAGCGTGTGTTATTGATGGAGTCCCTATTAATTGTCATTAAGCTTCAGGAAATATTCACCGCAGATCACTGTGTCCTTGGGACTTGCCCAGGTGACTGCCCAGGGCTGCTCAACTTTTTCTTACAGCTCAGCAGGCAGCGGCATTTCCGCAACTGAAGGACAAAAGCTTTTGAAAACTCCAAAAAGATGTCTCAGAAGGTATACATGGAGTGCAAATGTGTTGGCTATCTAAGAATTTTTTTTTTTTAAATTATGCAGCCCCAAAAGCAAAGCTCACAGTCTCTTTGTCAGCTTAGCACAGATGTACCATTCTTACCCCAAAATGCTGGCACTGGATGTGTTTTCCATTTCAGAGTTTTCTGATTCTAAAAGGATTTACAGTATACCTATCATGGAACATTCCCCAGAAAGGTCTGGGGACCACCTGTCATCTAGCTATTAGCTGTATGTGCAAACTGTTGGCTGTTCAGAGCTTTCTGGGTTTCAGTCTTGCAGGAGAGGGACTGGCTTCCTGCCAAGGATTCAAAGACGCTATGGCAAAGCGGTAGAACAAAGGTTCTCAAAGTGTGGCCCCCAGCTCAGCAGCAGCGCTACCTGGTGCTGTTTAGAAACGTGGATCCTCAGACCCTGCCCCAGACCTCCTGAGTCAGGAACTCAGGAGGTGGAGCCTGGCTATCTGTGTTCAGCAAGCCCTCCAGAGGATTCTGAAATCCTGCACAGGTTTGAGCATAGCCTCTGGCCTAGAAGTGAAGAGACCCCAAAGTCCTGGTTCACTAAATCTGATACCTCACTTGTAGTCATTTAGCTTTCAATCTGCAAAATGGATATTGAGTCTGCTTACCCTTTGGTTAAGCAGGATCGCTATGCAGATGTAAAGAGATCAGGCATGCAAAAAGGTTTTATCAACGATAGGGTACTATGTACATGGCAGTTATTTTAAGTAAAAATAAAATAAGAACATGAGATGGATGTAAGAAAAATACAGTCTGGATGTTATCTTCCTCAGGTTACCTGCCTCTGGGAGACCCAGAGTCCTGCTCTCAGCCAGCTCACATTAAAACATGACAGTATCACCCTAGCCAGTTTGGCTCAGTGGATAGAGCATCGGCCTGCAGACCAAAAAGTTCCCAGGGTGGATTCTGGTCAAGGGCATGTACCTTGGTTGCAGGGCTCTTCCCCAGCTGGGGTCCTGGTTGGGGCTCATGCAGGAGGCAACCAATCGATGTGTTTCTCTCACATCAATGTTTCTGTCCGTCTTTCCCCTTCCCTTCCACTCTCTCTCTAAAAGATGGAAAAATATCCTCGGGTGAGGATTAACAAAAACAAAACAACAACAAAATGTGACAGTATCTGAAAACACTAAAATAGTCAATGAAGTGTAATAAATGAATGCATTTTCAGTTGTCCTCCCTCATGTCATTCCAGAAAAGTTTTAAGACACTGTTGAAAGATGACATGTTCTGCGTTTGGATTTCTGGGCTATGATCAACGTAGAAAACAATCCATATAGTGGCTGCTGCGATGGGAGAGTCCTTGGGTGAAAAATCAGAAAGCCTGAGCTGGAATCTCAGCTCTGCCACTAATAAACAGGGCCACCCCTGGGCATCAGTTTCCAGCCCTGAGCACTGCTCTTCTGGTTCAGCTACTGATCCAGTTCCTGGAATCAGACTCTAGAAACAAAGGGTAACGGGACAGCACATGAATTCAATGGAAATGAACATGAGATAAACTACCTCCCCTTCCATAAGCCCAGCTGGGGAGCAGAAATACCAGCTATATTGGGTTTCAAGGTATAGAGACCTCATAAAGTAATACTACCATTTGTCCTGTTCTGGAAACAAGATCAACAGTAATTAATATAAATGTGAGAAGTCCAGCAGAATGCTAATCTGGACTCTTTTGATATTCACAGGGTGAATATTTACATTTTATTACCTACTGCTGACTCAACGGCCTAAAGCAAACTCCCCCAAACCTGATAACCTTACTGTTTCCTCAACATTACCATTGATATGTCCGTTTGCATTCCTAAAAGGCCATTGGGTATCCTAGTAATTAAAAGCAGCTGGGAGAGGAGACTCAGTGAAGGAACTTGACGGCTATAGTTGAGTTCTCCCTGGCTTCCCCCCATAATTTCAAAATTAATCTTGTCTTGTGTGTATCAGTTTGTGCGTCAGCTCTTTCTCCAAGCCTTTGAACCCGAAAGCCATGCTGGCCCTGGCTCTTCACAGTCTTGGTTCTCCCTAAAGGCAAAGTTTTATTTGCAGTGAGTTTCCTGTAATGGCTATTATTGTATTAAACAAAAAGTTTCACCAGGAAAGCTCAGTCCATCAGGCATTCTCCTCTCTGCTGTGGCTGAAGTCCAGTGATTGAACTTCAGCAAAGGTTGCTGCATCCTGTCCCCATAGCTCCCCTCGAATTAGAGGCAGCCACTTTCGGCTGTCCTATGTCTTCAAGGGTTTCTTGGTAGACAGCCCTCCAGAGGCTCTGGCATATATTCACCAGGCCTCTGTTTTCCATGCGGCAATAGATCTAAAACTCTTAGAAGCACCATCACATCCAGAGCACAGGGTTTTGTCTGAGAATTAAAAACTGGCCCCTAAACAGCATGACACACCTTGTCAAGCTTCCAACACAATTCCCAAGTTCTGTATGCTCATGGGGGAGGCAGTGAGATGGTTAAGGACAGGATTGGGGTATCAGATTGCCTTCCAATACTTATTTATATCTTGGCTGAAATCACTTAACTTCTCTATGCTATGATTTACACCTTTCTAAACTGGGCAAAGGGGATCTTGGGGTATTAAATGATATTCTTTGTTAAAGAGCTAGACCACTACCTAGAACAGCATCTCCCATATAGCAAGAGCGCCCAATAGAAATTTCCCATCAATCTTGTAGCTACTCTCTAGTATAAGTCATGGAAACAGCCTTCAGCCAAGCCCTGGTGCCCTCAGGAAGCCCTGGTGGGACTGACTGACAGCCTCAAGCAAAGCACAATTCCCAGAAGATGAAAACAGTTCTATCTGTACTCAAGCAAATATACGGGCATGTGCACAATGGCACAGACTCAGCAAAAGAGACCCCAGGCTAGTTTAAAAATCACATTGCCAATCTAGGGTGGTTCTATCTGTAAAGTTCCCAGCACATGATCTGGTTTAAATATACTGCTATGGTCACCTTGTGTTTGTATAAGACTCCTGTATTTTTTATTCTAGTACCTTTTTATAGACTTTTTTTTTTGTATTGTTTAAGACATAGTAGTACATATCTTCTTTTTTTGTTTTCCATTGACCTCCCGGGGGCCACCCCCCCCCCCCACCTCATCTGTTGGTTGTGCATATATGCATGCATACAAGTCCTTTGGTCAATCTCTTACCCCCACAACCCTCCCCTACTTTCCCGCTGTAGTTTGACAGTCTGTTCCATGCTTCTTTACCTCTGTCTATTTTTGTTTAACAGTTTATAATGTTCTTTATTATTCATAAATGAGTGAGATCATGTGGTATTTATCTTTCACTGACTGGCTTATTTCACTAAGCATAATGCTTTCCAGTTCCATCCACACTGTTGCATATGATAAGAACTCCTTCTTTTTTACAGGAGCGTAGGACTCCTGTATTTTTTTTTAAGTAAAATGAGGCCACATAGGAACATAATGTTAAAATAAATTCTAATTGTAGGAGATGAGAATAACTAATTGGTGGATATTAAAGAGGAAAGCATATTTTTTCAATACAATTGCTTCCTGGTAACATGTTAGGAAAAACTGTCCTGAGAAAAGTCTTTCTCCTTGAGAGGTGCGGCATGAAGTTACCTACTGTGGCTGCTAGAGTAAGGATTTGGGTTCAAACAGTACAAAGAAGCCATTTATGCAATAGTTGGTGCTAAATTCTGTGTAGGACAAAGAACAGAACCCACTTAAATCCTCCCCTCAAGAAGCAATTAGTCTAGAACAGTGGTTCTCAACCTTCCTAAGGCCACGACCCTTGCATACAGTTCCTCATGTGGTGGTGAGCCCCAACCATGAAATTTTGCTACTGTTATGCATCGTGATGTGAATATTTGCATTTTCCCATGGTCTTAGGCGACCCTGTGAAAGGGTCCTTTGACCCCCAAAGGGGTCGCGACCCACAGGTTGAGAACCACTGGTCTAGAAAGACAGAAATCTAGATAAAAAGCTGTTACACAAAGTGATGACAGTGGAGATAAAACACCAGAGGAATTCAAGGGAAGGAAGAGATTCATGTAGTCTGGGTGGTGGTGGGTCCCTGTAAGGAGAGGGGCTGTTGAAGCAACCAGGGAAGGCTTCGTGTTGGAGGAGGCATGTGAAGTGTACCTTGAAGGAGGAGTGGAATGAGAGAAGAGGAGTGAATAAGGTTAGAAGCAGAGTTCTAGTTCTCTGGGTGTGCTTAGTTCCTAACATGATATACATATGAAATTAACATGATGTCTGGGTCATACCAGGTGTTTAAAAAATGCTTACTTAATATAGATATGAAATTAATGGATGGTGTTCCACTAGCTATGTTATTCCATACAGTAGCCACTGATAATGTATTTACATTTAAATTAATTAAAATAAAAGGAAATATAAAAATCCAGCTCCTCAGTTGCATGAGCCACATCTCAAGTGCTCAGGAGACACACGTGGCTCGTGGGTATCAGACTGGACAGTGCAGACACGTAGTTCTTCCATCATGCAGAAAGCTCTGCTGGACAGCACTGCTCTCAAAGGTAAGAATGACCTCAAATGCTAATTGTTGAGTGCAATTGTTAAACTCCCTAAGTGCTAATTATTAAACCACGTATCTAGTTTATATATGGACATATATTATGTATGTAATACATGTATTTTTTTTGCCCATGCTTATCATTTTCCTGTCAATCCTTGCCTTCCCCAATCTGGGCTGTGTTGTGGACCACACCTGCCCCCTGGGGGCTTCAGGAGGCATCCCTGGCTGTGGCTGTATCTCCTCTATATTCCCAGCAGGGTCCTGTGAAGTTCCAGGACCCACTGCTGACCTTGAAGTTCCTGACCTTGACCGCTGAGTGCCGGGGAAACCACCTTTTCCGCTCGGCATGGCCCTTCAGCTTTGAGGTTGGGGTAGGGGTGGGGTGGGAGTGGGGGTGGCTTCCTGCTCTGTTAATCTCTGGTTTGCCTTACTATTGCCTGTTTAGCTTCTGAGCCCTCCTAACACCTTAAATGAGTTCCCAGTCTAATTCTTTCCATTGAACTTTCTGGCCTGAGATGTTTTCTTGACTGGATGCTTGCTGACCAATACACTGCGCCTACCCAGGTAACACATTTGAAGACAAACAGTTATTGGTAAAAACTAGTAAATACAGACCACCTTCTAAGACAAGAAGTAAACCTTAAAAGTTTTCATATTCCCACACCCCAGGTGCACCATAATTAGCATTCATTTGCATTAGAGGGGACATTCTGATTATCCTAAAGTCCATTTAACTTTTGTTAGAAAGAGGCCTCATAACTCATCCAAGGAGAGACAAAGATGAACTGAAAGCTAAGTCTGTGGTATTGATGCTAATCAAATAAAGCCCTGCACAGAAATAATATGTTCTGTGTGCTGCATCTCTATGAAATTCTTAAACAAGGAAGACATACCTAAGGTCAGTTAGTCAAATAGTGCTTGCTTTTGGGGCATGGGCTGGTCGCTTGGGAAGTGATGCAGGAGAACTTTCTGGAGAAACAGATATACAACATCCTCCATTGTGAAAGGGGGGTGACGAGACACACTGGTGCATACATTTGTCAAAATTACAAAGTTAAGATTTTGCATAATCATGTATATCATTTACTGACATATGAGGCACTGAAAAATATATAGAGTCAAGCATGAGGAGCAGGTTTCATGATGGATGAAACAAGACGGGCCAAATGCTGGTCCCTGTCGAAGCCGGGCAATGGCTACAAGGGGTTTGTCATGCATATTACACTTACTTTGCAGGCATTTGATATTTTCCACAATAAAACTTTTTTTTTTTAATCACAAAAAGAACAGCTAGGTTTCTCTGACTTCAAGGCTCAAGCCCTTTTCACCAACCACTTTGCTTCAGAAAATGTTTTAAGTGTATCCATGCACCGGAGGACAATTCCAGGGCCAGGGAAATACAGAGGGTGGCGCAGACCCACCTGGAGGGGGATGGGGCAGCCAGGCAGAGCATCAGCAGCACCCACAGCAGGCAGGGCACTGCACTGCACAGCGGAGGCACCTTGGCCCTGCCCTAATGTGCATCTCTGCATTATTGCTGAAAATAACTTGCAGACCCGAGAGAGCAAGCACCCCTGGAATGAGGAAGGAGACACGCAAAGCATACGAAGACAGGCAAACAAATCAACATTCTACAAGCAGAAAATTCTTTGAGCAAGTTTGAATTTTGGAAAGTGGGGAGGTGGGGAGGAGCCAGGAGAGTAAGGTTATGAAAATACTGTCCTAAATATTTAAGAAAAAAAAGAGGGTTGAAGGGCTCCCTGTGATCACTGGACACTATGATTCTGTGGGAGGAAGGCACACAGTGCTCTCTGTGAAGTGAAGTGTGTGGCAGCCTCACCCCTGTATCTCTGGTTCCTTCTTTGCACTGGGATCATAGCACATTTTTTTGCAGCTGCCTGTGCTGGTCCTGCTGCCTCAGGCCTCCAGTTTTTTGTTTGTTAGTGTGTGTTGCTGCTCCCTCTCACTGGAATGTCCTTCTCCTATATAATCTTTCAGACTCAGCTCAGGAATTATCATCTCCTTGATCAGCAATGGTTGCCAGAGGGAAGGGGAGCTGGGGGGTGGAAGTATTAAGAAGTACCGATTGGATCCTGCCGTGTGGCTCACTAGTTGAGCATTGGCCCATGAACCAGAAGGTCATGGCTCAGTTATTGATCAGGGAATCAATCCCCCGTAGGGGGTATTCTAGGAGGCAGCTGATCAATGCTTCTCTCTTGTTGATATTTCTATTCTCTATCCCTTTCCCTTCATCTCTCTAAAATTAATGTGTGTGGAGGAGAAACCAAGATGGTGGCATAGGTAAACACCTAAACTGCTGCCTCGCACAACAATTTCAAAACTACAACTAAGAAAAAATCCAAGATGGTGGCATAGGTAAACACCTATACTGCTGCCTCGCACAACAATTTCAAAACTACAACTAAAAGACAGAACGGACATCATCCAGAACCACACGAAAGCTGGCTGAGTGGAAGTTCTACAACTAGAAGGTAAGAGAGGGGTTCACAGAGACCCAGAGGAGCTGCAAAAAGCTAAGGTACGGAGACGCGCGCGCGAGGAGAGAGCGGGTGCCGGAGAACCTGGCTGGCTTTCTCTGGCGGGAGGGAGACGGAGACTCTCAAAGGCATTGAACCCCTTGTCCTGCGACACTAAACCCCAGATCCAGCCGAGACTCATACGGGGGAGTTTGGACTGTGAAAAGGGAGAAGTGCACGGAAATTTAGGGGAGTTGCAAAGGATCGGAGGTCTGGTCGCGCACGGCACCACACGGAGGACGGATTGCTGATTGTGCCACTGGCTTTCGCGAGTGGGCGGGAGACAGACCCTCCGAACTGTGCCACTTCTGAGTCCACTGGGCCCGTTTTGGGCAAAACCCTGGAGACCTAGACTCGTGTGGTCCTGGTTCACAGGGGAGCCGGAAAGGCAGTGGTTAGAGGCACTGCGGGCCGCGCACAAGGACCGCTCCAGCCATTACCCAGTCACGTGAGACTCAGGGGCCGTGGAGGGCGGGGCCGACTGGAAGGCAAGGCGGTCCCTTAAGCCCTGAGACTCCACCCTCCCAAGCTCAGCAGAGGCTACTGCGGCTGAATCCAGCACAGAAGTTTCCCCGGCACAGTGAAAATGCCGAGACAAGGGAAGGGATTACAAGCAAAAGAAATGGAGGGAAAAAAAACGACTGGATATAGAGTTCAAAACCACACTTATAAGGTTTTTCAAGAATATGCTAGAAAAGATGGATAAATTTAGTGAGACTCAAGAGGAGATGAAAAATACACTGACTGAAATAAAAACTATTATACAGAGTCCTAACAGCAGACTAGAGAAAGGCAAAGATCAAGTCAAAAATTTGAAATATAAAGAAGCAGAAAACATTCAACTGGAAAAGCAAGAAGAGAAAAGAATCCAAATATGTGAAGATAATGTAAGGAGCCTCTGGGACAGCTTCAAGCGTACCAAGATCAGAATTGTGGGGGTGCCAGAAGAAGAGAGAGAGCAAGATACTGAAAACCTATTTAAGGAAATAATGACTGAAAACTTCCCACATCTGGTAAAAGAAATAGACTTACAAGTCCAGGAAGCACACAGAACCCCAAATAAAAGGAATCCAAAGAGGACCACACCAAGACACATCATAATTAAAATACCAAGAGCAAAAGACAAAGAGAGAATATTAAAAGCAGCAAGAGAAAAACAGTTCATTACCTACAAGGGAGCACCCATACGACTGTCAGCTGATTTCTCAACAGAAACGATGCAGGCCAGATGGGAGTGGCAAGAAATATTCAACGTGATGAATAGCAAGAACCTACAACCAAGAATAATCTATCCAGCAAAGCTATCATTCAGAATTGAAGGGCAGATAAAGACCTTCACAGAGAAGAAAAAGCTAAAGGAGTTCATCAACTCCAAACCAGTATTATATGAAATGCTGAAAGGTACTCTTTTAGAAGAGGAAGAAGAAAAAGGTAAAAGACAAAAAATTATGAACAACAAATACACATCTATCAACAAGTGAATCTAAAAATTAAGTGAATTAAAAATCTGATCAACAGAATAAACTGGTGAATATAATAGAATGAGGAGCACAGAAAGGGAGTAGACTGATAATTCTCAGGAGGACAAAAATCATAAAGCATCAAACAGACTGTGAAGTTACAGCAGAAAGATTAAAGTTAGGTGAGGTAAATAAGTGATCAATCAAAGGACTTGTATGCATGCTTATAAACATAACCAATGATCACAGACACTGGGGAATCGGGGTATGCCTGGGAGGGAGGGGGACAATGGGGAGATATGTATAAAAAATTAATAAAAATTAATTTAAATAAATAAATAAATAAACATTGATATAAAAAAAAAACTACAACTAAAAGACAAAACAGACATCAACCAGAACCACAGGAAGGCTGGCTGAGTGGAAATTCTACAACTACAAGGAAAGAGAAAAACACACTGACATTCAGAGGAGCTGCAGGAGGCAGAGATACTGAGATGCATGAGCAGAAAGGACTTGCAATTGAGTGCATAGCTGGCTTTCTCAAGCAGGAGGGAGACAAAAGCTCCCAACTGCACTGAATTCCAGTTCCGGGTGAGACTATGGGGACCCAGATTCATACCGGGTGAAACTGGACTGTCAGAGAAAAGAAAAGCACACTGAGACTCAGCCGAACTGCAGAAGGCAGAGGTACTGAGGCATGCACACAGAGAGGGCTTGCAACTGAGTATGCAGCTGGCTTTCTCAAGCGGGAGGAAGATAAAAATTCCCTACTGCACTGAACTCCAGTTATGGCGAGACTCTGGGGACCCAGACTAATTTGGGGAAAACTCAAGGGCTGAACTTGAGGGCTGCTTTCTCTCAGAGGTGTTTGCAGTGATTACCACGAGACACTGAGACACAGGGGCTTATTTTGGCAGGGTTGATGGGAAACCAATGCTGTCTGCTCTCCCCTAAGACTCCACCCCATCCAAACTGAGCACAGAGGCTTTTGTAAATCTTATCTCATAAAGTTGTTTCCAGCACCGAAGTTCTCCCAGCAATCTGTGCTCAGAGATCTAACAGCAGACTAGAGGATTCCAAGAATCAAGTCAAAGATTTGAAATACAAAGGAGCAAAAAACACTCAACTGGAAAAGCAAAAAGAAAAAGAATCCAAAAATATAAAGATAGTGCAAGTAGCCTCTGGAACAACTTCAAGTGTACCAACATCAGAATTATGGGGGTGCCAGAAGAAGAAAGAGAACAAGATACTGAAAACCTATTTGAAGAAATAATGACAAAAAACTTTCCCCACCTGGTGAAAGAAATAGACTTACAAGTCCAAAAAGTGCAGAGAATCTCAAACAAAAGGAATCCCAAGAGGATCACACCAAGACACATCATAATTAAAATACCAAGAGCAAAAGACAAAAAGAGAATATTAAAAGCAGCAAGAGAAAGATAGTTAGTTACCTGCAAGGGAGCACTCATATGACTGATTTTTCAACAGAAACTATGCAGGCCAGACAGGAGTGGCAAGAAATATTCAAATTAATGAATAGCAAGAACCTACAACCAAGATTATTCTACCCAGCAAAGCTATCATTCAGAATTGAAGATCACATAAAGAGCTTCACAGATAAGAAAAAGGTAAACGAGTTTATCACCTCCAAACCAGTATTATATGAAATGCTGAAAGGTATTTTTTAAGAAGAGGAAGAAGAAGAAAAAGGTAAAGGTAAAAATTAGGAACAACATATACATATCTATTAACAAGGGAATCTAAAAATCAAGTGAATAAAAAATCTGATGAACAAAATTAACTGGTGAATATAATAAAACCAGGGGCATAAAAAGGGAGTGGACTGATAATTCTCGGGGGGGAAAGGGATGTGGGGAATGGGGGAAGAGACTGGACAAAAATCGTGCACCTATGGATGAGGACAGTGGGAGGCAGTAGGGCAGAGGGTGGGGTGGGAACCAGGTGGAGGGGAGCTATGGGGGAAAAAAGATGAACAATTGTAATAATCTGAACAATAAAGATTTATTAAATTTAAAAAAGATAAAAAAATAAAATAAATTAGTGTGTGTGTGTGTGTGTGTGTGTGTGTGTGTACAAATTGGTAGTTACAGAATAGTTACCGGATGTAAAGTATAGCACAGGAAATATAGTCAATAATATTGACTATATATATTATAATATTGTAATTATTATGTATGATGCCAGTTGGGTACTGGAAATATTGGGGGAAACACTGTAAAGTATATGTTTAACCACTATGCTATATATCTGAAACTAATACTAAATAATATTGAATGTAAACTGCAATTGGAAAAATATAATTATGTCTTTCAGTCATCGTCTCCAGAACCTCAGGCCTTTCCTAATGCTCCCAGAGCATTCTGCCTGCTCGAGCTCCACAGACCTAATGATGGTGAAGGTATCTGCTTTGGTCCTAGTCTCCCACTGGTCCATCCCTGGCTCACCCAGGAGGATTGACTGTTCATCTCTGCACTCCCGGTTCTTAGCCCAGGGCTTTGCACTCTGCAGGTGCACAGTAAGGGTTTATTATATATCTGCTCTGGAACTGGTGGTTCTATGGAGCTTGGGAAGACAAAGAAAATAAAGCTGTAGTGGCCTTATAGCTTTCCTTGGGCTGCTCAGGACTCATCTGTGTCCCCCACATATTGTCTCCTCTGAGACCAAGAGTTCTGCCTTCAATTAAGTTGCCAGTTTCTGACAGAATGATGCTTGCGGTGGGTATTAAGATTGCCAAAGATTCTCTCAGAATCACGACCAGGTCAGAAGATCTGGGCGTGGAGGCTAAAGGGACACAGGCAATATTCCTCCATTACCTAACAAAAAGTAGTTCTATCAGACACCCCCCTGGATGATGGTCCTTTGCCTTGTAAAATGACAAGATCAAAGAAAAATGAAAAAAAATAGCATCTTTATTTGAGACAGGAAAACTGAAAATGGACCAAGCCACTATCTCTGAATACATTCTGGCTAAGGTATATAAATGTCAAAGGTTTGATTGACCTTGCAGGCAAAGCAGTTGAAGATGTGACCACAGGAAAAACAGAGGCAGTTTTAAGGCAGAGAATCATCTTACGGAAGTGGGAGAATCTGGAAAAGAAGTCAGGCTGAGGGAAGAAGGCCACACCTGTGCCCCTGCTCTTGTGATGTTGTTAAATTACCTGACAAAACTATTACTGCCCTGTACATATTCACAGACAAGTGGAGCCCGGGTGTACTGCCCGAGCAGAATAATGTTCTCATTGTACCTATGGCCCTTTTGAAACGTGGATTCAAATCCTAGGGTTGAGTCTCTCCAAATAGAAAACCAAGTCTTTTTCTCTACTTTGCATAAGACATAACTATTGGTAGTTCTCCATGAAATGTGTCTTTGGGAACTTTCCTATCTTCCTCTTTTATTTTTTACATAATGCATTTCTATTCAGTTACCGACCTGTTTTCATTAAAAATAGACAAATAAAAAACTGTGGTAACCACAAACTCTCACTTCCTCACAGAAGTCCAGTGGAGCCATGTTAACCTGGTTTCTGTCAGGAGCTCTGGGACAAGGGAATGTCAGAATCAGAGTGCTGGGAATAACTTCACATAAGGAATGAAGAAGTAGCGAGGTTAAATGAGCATATCATTGGGTCTTGGAGCAGGAAGAGTTACTTGGGGAAGCATATTGATCTTGGGAGAGCTCCTTTGTCCATTTCCTGGTGTATAAAATAATGATAATAACAGCTCCCTTGTAGAAGGCTGAGTGAGAATACAGATAGAAAGTGCCCAGAGGAGTATTTGGAGTTCATGGTACACACACGAATGGCAGGAAGGATGAGAGTATTTCAAGACAGCCCTGGACCAAGGATTTGCTGTGAGGTCAGGCAGCCTGGCGCACAGCCCAGCTCCATGTCTGAGCTCTCAGGCTTGGGCAGGTCATACAAGTGCCCCGAACATCAGTTTCCTCCTTTGCTAATATGATCAGTCCCCTGAATTGCTTCCCCTGTGACAGTTTTCAGACATACCGGTGATAACAACAGCACCTACACTTCATGAGGCTGTTGTGAAAAGTGATTGAGATCATCAAGGAAAATGCCTGGCACATAACAAGGTTTCAAAAAATGTGGCTGCACAGCTGTTGGGCTAGAGGGGTGGCTGATACAGGGGGAGGGAAGGACGCACTGCACCATACTGGTGGGGAGGAGCTATAGTGCCCGATTCTGCAGAGAGCTGCATATATATAAGATGGGCATCTTAGCTTATGAGGCTGACACAGGTAGTAGAGTACATTGTCATTTGTTGCCTTCTTTCATGGGCCATCTACTCTGTTCCTGGGACCACATTTCAAATATTGAGAGCAAGAGCTAACAAAACCAGAGACAGAATCTTGAATTCCATCCTAAGTGCCAAAGTTGCCTAGATGACAGTGGAAGCTGGAGGATTGAAAGCTGGTTACATTAGCAATCAAAAGAGTATTGATTATTAGATCAATACTTAGAAGATGCCAACTCAGAGGAGGGTAGTAGGTCAGGGAGGGGACAGTACAGAGAGTGTGTTTACTGTGTTCACTGGCAGCACAGAGGAGAGGGAGGAGGGAGTCTTTAAAGATGGGACCTGACATTTTGCAGATTCCCGGAAATGATTGGATGAATGAATGAATAAAAGAAAAATCAAGATTTCAAAAGCTCTCAATAGGCTAAATGACAGGTCAAAAATCAAGGTGGAATCTCATGCAGATAAATGTTAAGTTTGGCCAAATGGTAGAGATTTGGCCCGATAGAAATAAAGAAAGATTTAAGAGATATCATCAATTACAAGCTTAATAGGTAAACATATCATGTGACTTAAGAATGCGGTTGAGCTTCAACCCAAGAACCAGGAGGTCAGAGTTCAATTCCTAGTCAGGGCTCAATTCCCAGTAGGGGGCTTGCAGGACACAGTTCATGATGATGGTCCTCTCTCATCAATGTTTCTATCTCTCTATCCCTTTCCTTTCCTTCTTCTAAAAATCAGTAAAAACATATATATACACACACACACACACACACACATATATATATATACACATACGTACATATATATATATGTATGTATGTATATGTATAATTTCAAGATGGTTTCGAAACTGCCTCATCTTAATTCTGTGGCAGAATAGTTTTTTTTATTTTATTTTAAAAAACATATATTTTTTAAAAAATGTACACTGAAGCCAGGTTAATAAGATTAAGAGAAGAAATAGGCCCTGCAGTTGTAAGCAATGCATTAGGAGCTTCATTTATCCTCTGGAGTGAGTATTCAGATAGAACACCTGGAGTCTGAAAACTCCATCTCAGGTGAAGCAATTCACGGAATTGGTCCTTCTTAGTTTGGAAAAAGAAAGACAACTTACTGGGGACATGAGAGCTGACCTTAAATATTTAAATATTTGAAGGGCCAGCAAGTAGAAGATGAATGAGCTTTATTAGTAAACTGGGCAAATATTTATTGAATATTTACAAAGTACATTTTACAAATATTGATTGGCCACCTATTCTGTGCCAGTCACTGTTCTAGATGCTGGGGAAAAGGCATCTGTCCTCACGAAGCTGACTCTCAATATAAGATGGAGAAGAGTCAGTATAAAAGAAAACAAAGAAAGACTATATTATGGACATCCAACAACATGGCGGCACAGGTAAACACCTGAACTTGCTGCTGAGCACAAGCATATCAAAACTACAACTAAAAGACAAAGGAATATCATTCAGAACCACAGGAAGGCTGGTTGAGTGGAAATTATACAACTAGAAGGAAAGAGAAAAGCACATTGAGTCTGGTAGGAGGTGCGGTGGTGTGGAGGTATGGAGGCACAAGCGAAAGGGGCTGGTAGCTGGGTACACTCTTGTCTTTTTCAATCAGGAGGGAGTTACAAGCTCCTGACTGCTCTGAACTCCAGTTCCGGGCAAGACTCTGGGGACCCAGACTCATACGGAAAGAAATTGGACTGTCTGGCATCAGGCTGGAACATAAGGGTGCTTTCTCTCAGAGGTGCTTGCAGGGATCATTGTTCCTGCACATTGCCACAGGACACAGAGACCTTGGAGCCTCTTTCAGTCAGGGCGGACGGGAAGCCATTTCTGTTTACTCCTACTCTGAGAACCCACCCCACCCAATTTACAACCACATCCAAGTTGTGTACAGAGGCTTTTGCATATGAATGGCGTGGCCTTTTGCAATCTAAACCTAACAAACTGCAGTTGGGTCAGAGCCTCTAAAAGAAGGCCCAAAGATCCATAGCAGTTTACATTGCTTCATAGCTGGGCCTCATCTGGGCACCTCCAAACCCCAAACAAAGAAGAGGAATCTTCAGATCTCTCTGTAGCTCCTGCTGGGTGGTTTCAGGCAGTGACTGACTTTGCACCTCCCTGGAGATCCAAGAGCCAGTATACCCAGTGGTCAGAGTATGACCATCCAGATTACAATTCTTCACATCCATAAGAGACACACTCAGTGGACAGACTCAATGAGCACCAAAGCCCCACTGAAGCAAATCCTGCTCCATAAGGGTATCTCTAGCACAGAAATTGTCCCATTATAGACACAACTGGTCCTCACAGCCAATTGGCCTGGAGGTCAATTCCTCCCAGTGATACCAACAACAATCAAAGCTTAACTATAACAAGACTGTGCACACAGCCCACAAAGGGGTGCACCAAGAGTGTAATTAGAGAGGCTAAGCCACTGGGCTTTATAGGACACCTTGTACACAAAGCCACTCTATTAACACAGGGGAGCAACTAAAATGCAGAGACAAAGAAACAGGTCACAAATGACAGAAATGGAGGAAAGCAAACTACTGGATATAGAGTTCAAAACCACGGTTATAATGTTATTCAAAAATCTTGTAGAAACCCCTGAGAAATATAGTGAGACCCTCAAGGATATGAAAAAAGACCAATTAGAAATTAAGCATACACTAACTAAAATAAAGAATAATATATAAAGATCCAACAGCAGACTGGAGAATCCCAAAAATAAAGTCAAAGATTTGAAGTACAAAGAAGTAAAAAACACCCAACTGGAAAAGCAAAAAGAAACAAGAATCCAAAAATATGAAGATAATGTAAGGAGCCTCTGGGACAACTTCAAGCATACCAACATCCAAATTATAGGGATGCCAGAAGAAGAGAGAGAGCAAGATATTGAAAATCTATTTGAAGAAATAATGATAGAAAACTTTCCCCTCGTGGTTAATGAAATAGACTCACAAGTCCAAGAAGCACAGAGAACTGCAAACAACAGGAATCCAAAGAGGACCACACCAAGACACATCATAATTAAATGCCAAGAGCAAAAGACAAAGAGAAAATATTAAAAGCAGCAATAGAAAAACAGTTAGCTATTTACAAGGGAGTACCCATATGACTGTCAGCTGATTTCTCAACAGAAACTATGCAGGCCAGAAGGGAGTGGCAAGAAATATTCAAATTGATTAATAGCAAGAACCTACAACCAAGATTACTTTACCCAGCAAAGCTGTCATTGAGAATTGAAGGTCAGATAAAGAACTTCACAGATAAGAAAAACCTAAAGAAGTTTATCACTGCCAAACCAGCATTATATGAAATGCTGAAGGGTATTCTTTAAGAGGAAGAGGAAGAAAAAGAAAAAGGTAAAGATAAAAATTATGATCAACAAAGTGACAACAAATACATATCTATCAACAAGTGAAACTAAAAATTAAATGAATAAAAAATCTGATGAATAGAATAAACTGGTGAATATGATAGAATCAGGGGCATAGAAAGAGAATAGACTGACAATTCTCAGAGGGAAGTGGTTGTGGGGGTAGGTGGGGGAAGTGACTGGACAAAAATAGTACACCTATGGACAAGGACAGTTGTGGGGAGTAAGGGCAGGGGGTGGAGTGCGAACTGGGTCGGGAGGAGATATGGGGGGAAAAGAAGAACAACTGTAATAATCTGAACAATAAAGATTTACTTAAAAAAAAAACAACAAGAAAACAAAGATTCATTTTTGACAGTGGAAGGACAGAAACAAGTGCCCTCACACATTGCTTTCAAATCTAGTAAGATGTACTTAGTCTTTGCTATTCCAATAATTAGATAAGGATTGTAATTCCAAAAAGAAAGAATCTCTCCCAACAGAGCATGGACTCTATCAAAAAGTGATGGGGCATACTCTGTCACTGGAAATGCTAAGAACAAAGGTGCATAGCCAACTTTTAGGGTGTGGTAGGGAATTCCTGAGTACAGGATAAAACTGGATCAATGAGATAATGATCAAATCCAAGAGCTTTGAATTTCTTAAACAAGTACAACTGAAAAAATGGTAGGTGGCCACTTAGGATTGCTAAGTTTTTATTTTTTAAGTACGTTAACAGAAAACCCTATGAAGTATTTATTAACATCTTTTCACTAAAGTGAAGGTCATTTTTAAGGGACTTCCTAAGAAAGAATGACACAATACCAGAATAAAAAGGCCTCTAAGTAAATTGGGTTATTTTAAAATTTCACAACATTGGCTTTACTTTTCTAATTTTGCAATGGACCATCAAAAATTTCATCATTAGTCTAAAATTGTCCAGATGCTAGAATTGGAAAATGGAACCAAATGACCTATAAGTTCTTCTCAATATTTAAAAAATGTTTATTCATTATTAAAATTTAGTACGTATACTGTTTATGTGTGAGGTTTTGGAGCGGATGTTCATGAATTTAAGATCAAGCCTCAAACTAGCTAAGGGAAAGTTACTGAATTTCTCTGAACCTCAGTTTTTACTCTGGTGATATGGGGATAATATTGCTGAGTCATCGTAAGGTAAGAATTTACTGAGAGAATGCAAATAAAGCACTCAGTGCAGCCAGGGGCACATAGCACGTGTTCAATAAAAATAATAGCTCTTCCCCCTTTTGGACTTCCTGTTCCAAAGGAAATGTTGGGGTGTAGGGAATTTCTTATGGCTAATGGTGTAGGCACACACCATTTTCTAAATACTCTAATTTCTTACAAAGGAAGAGATTGCCTTATTTAGCATGCATATTTGAACACTGTCCCCTCTTGGCCAGGGAGTAATGACACATCACAAGTAGTTACTAAAGGATGGTTTCCTCTTCTTCTTTCACTCATTTCCTTAGGCTGCTAGTCCTGATTTCTGCTGCCCACACTTACTGGCTTCTTCATAGAATGCCAGACCACTTACGACTTCTCTTGTCCCTTAAAGCCACTTCCATTTTCTCTTCCATCTGCCTGCTTTCTTGTCAGTCTCTCTATGGTACTGCTTCCCCCTACCCCCTGCTCACCCAGCCTGCCACTGCCAATGTGACCAACACTGGTAGCACACTTATGGAGAAAATAAGAACCTTCGACATTAATATCAATCAATCTTGCTCCCTTTCTTTAGTAAGCAATAGAACGTGTCTGAAAGCTGTGGAAACTTATGTCCTTGGGCCTGTGACTTCAATCTGAACACTCAAGTGACATGAAAGATGACTGATGTGTGAAAGCTGAGCAGTAAGTCAACTTTCCACGGTCCGTGCTTTGTGGCAATGCCCAGCAGTGTCGATTCAAAAGCATGCATTGTTCTAACAATAGCTAATGCTCCTCTTGGTTGGTAAGGAAGTGATATTGTGATACATTAACAGTGATCAGATTTAAGTCCTTGACAGAATTCAAGAACTTTGTTCTTCAGCAGCAGTAAATTTAGACAAAAAGGTGCTGAGATAAGATCTTTAGACCCGGTTCTTAACAGAGAGACGTCAGTGGAGCGCATATGATTTGGCATTTGCGTAAACTAAAATGTGCTGAGTAAGTCCTGAACTACTTTCCATTCCTGCCTATGCCAGCTCCACATTTATGACTTATTAGTTTAAAATGTGGCTGGGTATGCTGCAGGAATAAAAGTGTAAAGTGGTATAATTAGTGAACACAGGCCCATGGATAAAAAACTGGCCTAAAAGCCAGGAATTCAGACTCATGATAGAGATTTCTTATAGGCATGCATTATGCCTAAGCAATTTTTTAGGATCTTAATACCAATAAATATGTGAAAGTTCTTCCCGGACTGAGCTATTGCTATCCTTTTCATTTGTGCCCTTTATTTTTTATTTTTCCTTTAAATTTTATATATAAAAAGGAGACCACACAAGGCCTATGGACTACTGGAAGGCCTTTCACTATTATCCTAGTGAGATGCAAGCCATTGGAGACTTTAGAGCTAAGTGGAGACAGGATCTGCCTTACCTTTGAACAGGATCTCTCTCATTGCTCTATGGGGATGAGGGCAGAGAAGGGACTGCTCTATAGGCACCGGTTACTGGTAATAGATAATTGCAGTAACCCAGGTGAGAGATGATGGTGCCTTGGTCTGACCAGAGTAGACTCAATAGACATGATGAAAATGGCAGTAATCATTTATTTAGAAGAAGTATTAAATGAACTCACTGATAGACTGGATGTGCCTTGCAGAAAAAAGAGAAGGGTCATGGATGTCTACAATACTTTTGGGCTGACCAACTAGAAGGCAGAGTTGCACTTTTCTGAGAGAAATATGTTGTCAGGGTTATAAGTTGGGGGAGGCGGGGAGGGGATAGATCATAAATTTGGCTTCAGATATATAAAGTTTTGGAGGCCTTGACATCGAGTAGGGATGCCACGGAGCAGATGAAAACCTAAGTTAGGAGTTCAGAGCAGAGACCCAGACCAGACACATGCATCTGTTAGTCATCAGTGTATCATGGTGTTTGAGGCCATGAGATGGGATGGGGCCAGGGACAGAGGAGAAAATAGTTCCACACCTGAGGCCAGAACCCTTGTACTTGAGGCTGGGGAAAGGAAGAGGAGTCAGCAAAGGAACAAGAAGAAGCCATGAGTATGGTAGTCCAAAGAATCAGACGAATGAAGAAAATGCATCAACAAAGAAAGAATGACCAGCTTTCAAAAGCTTACATCAAATTACAGAAGGTTAGGGAGAGGTGGAGTAGATAAGAGATCAACCAAAGGACTTGTATGCATGCATATAAACATAACCAATGAACACAAGACACTGGGGGGTTAGGGTATGCCTGGGAGTTGCGGGGGGAGAGGGGAAGCAATGGGAAGATATGTATACATGTAATACATTAATAAATTTTTTTTAAAAAAAGCTTACCTCAAATATTTAACAAACAATCTACAAATGTAATCAAATTCTTTTAGTCCTTTCAAAATAAAATAGCGTGTCTAAAATAAATTACACATTTTAAACCAAAAATGTCAAGGCAAACTTGTCAGGAATTCTAACATGTCAGACTGTTTCAAACACCTTTGATAACAAATCACCACAAATAAAATTAATCATGACAAGATACACCCCTACATTTGGCACAAAAGCATTAAGACTAAGGAAGCTGACTTACTTCATCATCTCCCTGCTTCCTTTAAAATCTTCCATGCACTGGGAAGTCATTCCAATTCAGGAGGAACCATTTATCCCACCATTTATCCCGCCATGTTCCCTCGGTCAAGGATTCAGGAATGTGACATAATTACCTGTCATGCTCAATATAAGGACCTGGCATCTGGGCACCGTGTGTTTCAAAGCTGATTCTCTCCCAATTTCAGGTGAACAAGCTGATTGCTTCCTAATTGCTCAGGTCTGTGTGCTCTGGCAGCAGGGGGCCCTACGCCCAGTTATTCCACTGGAGCTTAGTTTCACAGCTGTGCACACCACACATTTCCTGAAATATGATTCAAGTGACACCTTCATTCGATTTTTATCAGAAGCTTATATCAATGTTTTCTCACCTAATTTATGTAGATGGAGGAAATTCTGTACCTTTAACCAAGTTGTAGCTAATTTCTTTTATCCCTCGATTGGATTCAACTAATGTCATTGTTCCCTAATTGAATTTCACATTCCTTTTTCTTTTCTTTTTTTGGTCTGGATCTTGACCATATGCTAGCATCATTTTTGTTGACAAGAGAAGACTGAAGTTAAGGTCTATGGAAGCTGTAGGAACAAGCACAGGTTGGATTTCTTTATTACAGTGACTAACCATGAGGGCTACTGTCCCAGGTTTTGTTAGGATGGTGTGCAGAGCTGCCAAGGAGCCACAGCATGCATTTGCTTACCTGTGAGAATACCACACAGAAGAGCTACAGATTCAGGGGTGAGGGCTAGAGGAACCACAGAGGCGTGCCAATGTGCCTCATTCATCCAAAAGATATGCATTTGGCACCTTGAAAAAGACTCAGTGTTTGTCCTCACAAAATCCATGTTTTGTAACCCTAACCCTCAAAGGATGGTATTAGGAATTGGAGTCTTTGGGAGGTAATTAGGTTATGAGGGTGGAGCCCTCATGAATGGGATTAAAGTTCTTATCCTATCTAATAAAAGAGTACTATGTAAATTGACCATACTTTCACTATACCCGCAAGCCACGCCCACCAGCCATGTCCACCAGCCCATCAGAGGGAGTATGCAAATTAATCCAACCACGATGGCTATGGCCACAGAGAGAGCAGGAGGGAGGCTTGGGTTGTCCCTAGAGATGGAGGAAGCCATGTGCCCAGGCCTCTGCTTAAGGCAACAAAGTTTCAATGGCTATGCAAGCAGAAGGCTTGGCTCCACTCCAGGCTACAAAGTTTCAATTATAGAAGGTAAATGAATCCCAGATACCAGGACTTCAGCTTGGGTTGCCTGGGGCTGTGGCCAGCCTGCAAACCACCACAGGCCCCTTGCCTAGGCCACCCCATGCCCCAAGGGAACACCTACCCTGATCCAGGACACCCTTCAGGGCAAACCAGCTGACCCCCTCCCGTGCAGCAGGCCTCTCTCCTATGCAATAAAAAAATAATGTGCAGATTGACCATCACTCCAACATACAAGATTATTGCCCCCATGTGGTCAAAAGATCCTGCCCCCATGTGGACACAAGATGCCCACCATAAGATGGCCAGCAGGCGAGGGCAGTTGGCAGAGACCAGGCCTGCAAGGGAGGGCAGTTGGGAGTGAATAATTCTGCAGGGGAGGGCAGTTAGGGGTGACCAGGCCAGCAGAGGAAGGAAGTTGGGAGTGACTGGGCCTGCAAGGAAGGGTAGTTGGGGGGGGATCCAGGCCTGCAGGGGAGGACAGTTAGGGGAAAACAGGCTGGCAGGGGAGCAGTTAAGCATCAATCAGGCTGGCAGGGGAGTGGTTAGGGGGTGATCAGGCTGTCAGGCAGAAGCAATTTAGGGGCACTCAGGAAGGCAGACAGGTGAGCATTTGGGATTGTGAGAGGGATGTCCAACTGCCCGTTTAGGCCCAATCCAGTCCTAAACAGGCAGTCGGACATCCCTCAAGGGGTCCCAGATTGGAGAAGGAGCAGGCTGGGCTGAAGGACCTCACCCCCCTGCCCACTGTGCACGAATTTCATGCATTGAGCCTCTAGTAAGAATATAAAGAGAGAAACAAGAGCTTGCTTCCTCTCTCTCTACCACATGAGGACACAGCAAGAACACGGCCATGGGCAAAACCAGGAAGAGGACCCTTGCTAGCCACCATATCTGTAGGCACCTTGATCTTGGTC
Source organism: Lasiurus cinereus (assembly GCA_011751065.1). Classification (NCBI taxonomy): domain Eukaryota; kingdom Metazoa; phylum Chordata; class Mammalia; order Chiroptera; family Vespertilionidae; genus Lasiurus; species Lasiurus cinereus. Next base: position 77,324,920 of record JAAGEH010000018.1, on the reverse strand, counting down.
TTCCCAGCTTTCAGAACAGTGAGATAAGTGACTGTTGTTTAAGCCACCCTGTTTATAGTGTGTGTGTGTGTTTTTTATAGCAGCCCAAGCTAAGGTACACCTACCACTTCCTTGGCCCTGTGCTCAGGAGCTGAGGTGCAGCTGTGTCCGCCAGGATGGCTATACTGACCATTTACAGCCAGTGGCTAGTCTGACTGGTCAGTCATTGTTCCACACAGACTGTTCCGTGTAATGAATAGCATCCATGATGCTAGAGATACTGAAGTGCATAGACTACATTTTTGTCTTTCAGGGACTTTCATTTGCTTTAATGCTTTTACAAAGACACCTTTCTCTTCTCATCCCCATGACAACAACCTTGATAGCCCCATAGTAAACAGTAAGCTGGGATATACTTTCTAGGCCTGCTGAAGTTACTGTTTTACCAACAAATGCTCTTGTATGACTGCATTTATGTGAGATTCTGAAAGTGACAACATTATAGAGATGGGAATTAATCAGTGTTACCATGGGTCAGGGGAAGGGGAAACTGTGCAGGGTTATCCAAGGGAGTCCCCTTCAAGGAGGGAATAGTCCTCTATAGTGATTGCAGTGGGAGCACAAATATCCATATGTGATACAATGTCAGAGAAGCACACATACACACATACATACACACATACACACAATTACTGTGTGTAAAACATTGGTGAAATCTCAGTAAACTCTGTAATCCAGTTAAGAGTATAACCCAATGTCAATTTCCCAGCCTTGATAAAGTACTATAGTTAACATGTTGCCTTTGGGGAAAGCTACAGGAGGATACCTGGGACCTCTCTGCACTATTTTTGCATCTTCTTGTGAGTCTATAATTATTTCAAAATATTTTAAGAAAAATAATATATTAATTCATTTAAAATAATAATAGACCTTTCACATGTAAACAAATTAATGTCCTATCATATTAAAACCTTTCACTTTAGGTCATCTCTCCCTGTCCCAAAGTAGCCAACAGTAAACAGGTTGTTTGTAATTATTACCAAAGCCCTGAATCCTCCTCCAGCTATGAGTCATCACTACCACATGTTTAACACCATTGATTCATAAAATTAGCATGTGCAAAAATTTTTAAAGTTTGCATTTTCTTTGATACAGAAGTTCTAAAACTGGGAAAATATCCCAGGAATAAATTACTCATTACCTATGCACACCAAAATGGAGGAATAAGCAGTCACCACAGCATAGACTCTGAAGGCAGAAAATTGGAAACTAAATATCCAGAACAGCTGACGTGGTGAGGACATTTGACAGATACCCAGAATTGACAAATGGAAGACAAGCAAAATGTGCTTGTAGAAGAATACTTAGTCACTTGGAAAGCTACCCTCAATTTTGCTAAGTGAAAAGAATTTCTTAAATAGAGCAACAATATTTGTACATATGTATTTGCAAAGGGAAAGTACAGACATTTCAATGTTAATGGTGAGCTGTCTCAATTTTCTAAAATGTCTACAGTGAATATTTATTACATTTGTGATAAATGTAAAATGGAAAAAGTAATGCATACCTTAAACTCGGTTCCTTATAGACCAGTGTTTCCACACTGTAGTGAGTGGATGAAGCTCCCAGGATATATTCACAGTGATCCACACACAACTGCTGCATGAGCATTTGTAATGTGGTGTTTTCCTTGGGCTGTTAACCTTAGCATCATAATATACACGTATTCTAGATCATCTGGATGATTGCAGTATTTCAAAGATGACCACTGCTCATATTTGCATTTATTCTTAGGTCTGCAAGGTTGTTACGCTCTGCTACCCTCTTCTGTATCTATTTTTACTTACTGATTTTAGAACGAGAGAAGGAGGAAGTGGGGACAGAGAGAGAGATTAAGAGAGAGAGAGAAACTTCGATTTATTGTTCCACTTATTTACTCATTCATTGGTTAATTCTTGTATGTGCCTTGAACCTGCAACCTTGGTATATTGGGAGGTCGCTCTAACCAACTGAGCTACCTGCCAGCGCTACCCCAACTCTTACAGGCAAGGAGGAAAGAAAGTCAAATGCAACAGTCAATATTTCTGCAGCCTAAAAAGGCCACAGTGCATACTGCACAAATTGGGGTTTGCAGAATTTCCAGTGGAGAAAGCCCTAGAGAATTCCAGACAGTCAGAACCCAATCAGCAATATGATCAGTGGTGACATCTTAGCAAAGAGAATCATTTGTCACACTATTTTATAGTGCTTGCTTTTACTTTTTATTGTATTTAATTTGTACATTTGTTTCAATCTTCAATAAACACAGTGGTGCCCTTTTTAGTGTTTTGTTGTATTCATTTAAATAGCACATTGTTAAAAATATTAAGTCAACTGGAGTTTGCAAAAATCTTTTTCCTTTACAAAGTGTCAAGTATGAAAAAAACAATTTCAAAAGTCATATCATTTATAATAACGAAAATAATAAAATATCTAGAAATAACTTCAGCAAAGAAAAGAAAGTGTCAAGTGTGAGAAGCACTGTTCTAGAACCAAAAGTGTTCCCTTTCCAAGGTACATAAACTCAGGGCACTGCGATGCTATTCAATCCTGTGCATGAACACTCCTAACAGGATGTCATGATCCAGTTCCCAAAGTTTGTTACTAAATTGATTATTTGGAATCCAAAATACACTTTTTTCCATCACAGAAATTATATTAAAAACAGTGTTGGACTCCCAGATCAGTTGACCGAAGCCCTTTTAATATAAAATGTTCCTGAACCAGGAAGAACGATGTGCCCTGGTGATAGAGGGCATTTTAAAGGCATTCCCTCTGCAAAATAAACACTGTCATACATACATATCATCCGCCAAAGTCTGCAAACAGCTCCCCACAGCCTGCCTTGTTTAATCTTCACACTGCAATAGTCTGGTAAACTACATTACATTTCGCATTGTATAGAACTGTTAGAATGGCTTCTCTCTGCTTGGTCCATATGCCCTGTGACAGGAAGGCACTTTTTAAAAAATCTTTATTTTTGAAAGTATTAGATGTCCCCTTTGCTTCCCCATTGGGTGGGGGGTGAGTGCAGGCTAGGAAGGCACTTTTTAAAATACACCCTCCCCAGATCACCCACGTGAACAACACCTGATAAATTGTGACACAGGCACATCTCTGAGACCCAGTCTGTGTTATTGCCATAGAACCTCTGGAAAAGGACTCTGCTTTTTAACAAGTTCTCTGGTGATTACTATACACACTAAGCCCTGAGGAGCACCAGCCTAATCAAAGGCACACACAGCCCTGTTTCCAGTTAAATTAGGCTCCGTCAAGGAGCCGGATGCTGAACGTTCTGGTGAAATTACTACCCCTTCAGTTCGCTCCCCAAATCCTCCCTGGCAGCCCAAGTGTACCCAGAGGTTTGGATCAGAACCGCATGGCCTCTGGATCACCTTTCCTCTCTGTCCTTCCAACCTGGACACCACCCATCCCCCATTCTCATCTCTTGCAGCTTCACGTTGGAGAATCGGTTGCCCCTTCCTGCCTCTAGGCCTTTCTCAGCATCCCCAAGGGTTTCCTTACAGTTTGAATGTAAGGAAGAAGGTTGACATTTGGAGGCCTCTCCCTACAGAATATTCTTGGATTCTTTCTGCATTGCTGTCAGAGCTCTAATTAGCAAAGGTACTGAAAGGTATAGAGAGAGAGAGCACAGCAAAAGCTGTCCCCTTCCCCTCCCCCAGGAGAAAGCGTGCTTGCTTGACTTCCTTTTATATAAAACAATGGAGCTGGCCTGTGAGTGTGCCCAGGTCTGTTGCGTAAATGACAAGTGGAATTCGCTGGCGTTAATTGAATTTCTATCCTAACATTTCCCTGTAGCCTTCACAATTGTTGGTACATCTGTACTTTGGTGGTAAACAATGTACCTTAATTCTAAATGGTAAATATAGTAACTTCTTGAACAATGAAAATACTTATAGTAAGAGCAAATGTCTTCCTTCCATTCCCATGAGAGCCCCAGGAACGAAAGATGTCTTCATACTGAGGAGACTTACCAGTGTCCCCTGTGCCCAGCCCACAGAGCCTGGGAGCCTGACGTTTGCAAAAGCTCCTCCGAATAGCTGGCAAGTGAGGCTTGCGACGGTGCCCAATGCAAAGCTTACGCCCGATATTCATTTATATGTATGTGTATGTGTGTGTATGTCTATCAAGAAGGTAGTCATACACACATACATGCAAATAATTAATTAATTAATACATAAATAAGAGGTGTTGTTTGTTTTTTAATAGTGCTTATTACCTGGGGATCTAGGTGATGCTGCCACTAAATATGAAGACTATGTGCATCTGAGAAGCTCAAGTGCAAGGAACAGAAACTTGCAAACACTAGATTCAGCTTCCCCACTGGCAAGGGATCTTTAATATTTATCATGTCTATCTGAAAAATATTTCCTGTGTGTGTTATATGTCTAGATAAGTGTGTGTGGGGGGGGATAGGGGGTATGGCCTGCTGGTTATATTCAGGCTAGTGGGATGTGCCCACGAAAGATGGAATCGAGAATATATGTTCCCTCCCTTCCACTCTGACCTGCTGCCATACTACCTGAAGTCCATCTCCATAAAGGGAGTTGTTAACAGTAATGCAAGTTTTACCAAAGAAATTGTTTTTTTACCCCAAACACCCAGGAGAGTGGCATAGCTACACGAGAGCAGGTATTCTGGACCTCCAAGGTCAGGACTGGCTACTTTCTGTTTGTATTTTAGGGACACAGGAGAAGAGGGTGGTATAAGTTTAGAAAAGGTGATTTGAAAGAAGAAAATAATTATTCTTTTGATCATAGACCAAGTTGCCTTGCAATATGAGTCTCTATCATTTCATAACTACCAAATATTTATACCTGAGGTGCTAAATAAAGGCCATTTGTTGTGGGTAAGGTACTTCAGGATGTTTTTGTTCATGTTATTGGGTACCTTCTTATTAAAGCTATTCCTAAAACCCTATTCTTGACAGTTACCCTCCAGTCAGGACTAGAGCACCTTACTAGGTTTATATCAAATTATTAAATGTAGTTTGGAATAAACTTATTCTATAGCTCAGCTGGCGTGACTCAGTGGTTGAGCATAGACCTATGAACCTGGAGTCATGGTTTGATTCCAGGTTGGGGCACATGTCCAGGTTGTAGGCTCGATCCATAGTGTAGGGTGTGTAGGAGGCAGCCCATCAATGATTCTCTCTTATCATTGATGTTTCTATCTCTCTCTCCTTCTTCTTTCCTCTCTGAAATTAATAAAAACATGTATTTTAATAAAAAATGCATTCTATAAATTTAATAGAACCCACAAAATAAGTGTATCTTTAGTACAAGTATTTAGGTATTTATACTTTTAATACAATTATTAAGGCATTTATATCTTTAACTAGAGGCCTGGTGCACGAAATTCGTGCCTGGGGTTGGGGGGGCGGGGAGAGAGGGTTGTGCTTCAGCCCAGCCTGCTCCCTCTCCAATCTGGGATTCCTTGAGGGATGTCCGACTGCCCATTTAGGATCGGGACTAAATGGGCAGTCGGATATCCTTCTCACCATCCCAAATGCTCACCTGCCTGCCTTCCTGAGTGCCCCTAATTGCTTCCGCCAGCCTGATCACCCCCTAACCACTCCCTTGCCAGCCTGATTGATGCCTAACTGCTCCCCTGCCAGCCTGTTTGCCCCTAAATGCCCTCCCCTGCAGGCCTGGTCACCCCTAACTGTCCTTCCCTGCAGGCCTGGATCCTTCCCAACTATCCTTCTCTGCAGGCCCAGTCATCCCCAAATTCCGTCCTCTGCTGGCCTGGTCGCTCCTAACTGCCCTGCCCTGCAGAATTGATCACTCCCAACTGCCTTTCCTTGCAGACCTGGTCCCTGCCAACTGCCCTCCCCTGCTGGCCATGTTATGGTGGCCATCTTGTGTCCACATGGGGGCAGGATCTTTTGACCACCTGAGGGCAGTCCTCTTGTGTGTTGGAGTTATAGTCAATCTGTATATTACATTTTTATTACATAGGATAGAGGCCTGCTGCACAGGTGGGGGACAGCTGGTTTGCCCTGAAGGGTGTCCTGGATCAGGGTGGGTGTTCCTTGGGGCATGGGGTGGCCTGGGCTAGAGGCCTGTGGTGGTTTGCAGGCCAGCCACACCCTCTGGCAACCCAAGCTGAGTCCCTGCTATCTGGGATTTATTTATCTTCTACAATTGAAGCTTTGTAGCCTGGAGCAGAGCCAAGCCTTCTGCTCACACAGCCATTGAAACTTTGTTGCCTTAAGTGGAGGCCTGTGCTGGCCAGGGTGTGTGGAAAGCTTGGCTTCCTCCATCCCAGGGGCAACCCAAGCCTCCCTACTGTTCTAGGGTGGTAGCCATCTTGTTTGGGTTAATTTGTATACTCGCTCTGTTTGGCTGGTGAGTGTGGCTTATGGGCGTGGCTTGTGGGTGTAGCAAAGGTGTGGTCAATTTGCATATTACTCTTTTATTAGACAGGCTAATTTAGAATGTCATTTTTTGGTATGTAGCAAATATATTGATTTTTATATCTATCAATTCCTTTTTAAGTAGAATACAAACAAATATTTGGGTGCTAAATATTGCTAAAGTGGACCAAGATTAACCTGGTATTTAAATGGAGGACAGGACTCGGGAAATCTGAATTATATATCATTTAGCAGATTGCTTACCACATTACTATATCACCTTCCACATGGAAACTGTAGAAAAGCAAAAATCTCATATAAGGGTGTACCACAGTTCTTATTTCCTTTTCCACATACTGGGAAAAAAGCAATTTCCCAAATTTTGAGCAAATTTCCTTCTGAAGAAAACTAATTATGTTCTCATGAGTTTATTGGGCAAATATTAAACAATAGTTTGATGCAATGCATTTCTCAATAAAAAATGACATATATCAAAATGTAATCTGCAAAGATTTGCACTACCATCTTCAAACAGGTTCAGGGACTTTGGATGAAAGTCCATGCACACTCAAATCAAGCCATTCCTGCAAATGTCATTAAATTCTGGCAGGTATTTCTTGGTCTGTTTTAATTCCTGTCTCAGGTTTCAAATGTGTTTATCAAAACACTAAACCTTAGCCCTGTCCTCACTAATCACTTAGCCTCCTTGGCAGGACAATTCTGAAGAAAGACCAAGGACAGCTGTTTGAGGTTCAGGGCAACTTTAAGTAAATGTTTTTGTCAACTCTTCCTTTAAATGCTTACAAATGATTCACAGAGAGAAACAAGTCTTGGTGCCCTGCTTTTAGTCCACCCTTTGCTTTAACCTAAGTTGGCTGTGAACACTTTGAAACACATTCACCATGCACAGGGGCTAAATCCTTGGTCCTTGGCTTGGCTACAGAGAATTAGGGAACTTTTAGTGTCAATAACAGCACTTTCCATTCCTGACATTTTATGTTGCATTCTCATTATTTTATATTTCAAAAAAAGAACTACAGAAGTGGCTGATGGTTTCTCTAAAATAAAAACAAAAGTGTTTCCATTGGAAATTAGGTATATAATTAAGTGCTGCCTTTGACCTTCACTGTCTAATGAAGGTGACTGAGATCTCTAAACTTGACTCCGAGTCTCCAAAGTCTGAGTTTCCAAAGCACAGATGTGTTCCATCCCAGAGCTTGGAAGGAATTCAGAGGCTCTTTTTCTTGTCGAGTCACATTATTGGGCTGTTTGGTGAAGTAGCCACAGATTGACAGGTGAGGACAAGGGAGGAGGCACCAAAAGAGATCAAGATGGACTGCAGAAATGCAACACAGGGCTGGCTTCCTTTTAGCATCTTCAGTGTAACTAAGTAGACAGGAAACCAGGTCCAAAGTGAATGCAGTTAACAGCAATGGACGCCACTATTTTTATCAAACCACATCTTTACTCTTCAGGTGGTGACCACTCACATATAAAGATCTTTGTGGAAATGAAGGTTTGATTTTTCATGAGAAAGAAGGAAAGTGATGATGTAAGCATTTAAAAAATTTTATTGATTGATTTTAGAAAGAGGGAGAAAGAGAGAGGGAAAGAGAGAGAGAGGGGGGGAGGAGAGAGAGAGAAAGAAAGAAATATTAATTTTTTGTCACACTTATTTCATGCATTCATTGGTTGACTCTTGTATGTGCCATCCTGACTGGGGATCAAACCCACAATCTTGGTGTTTCATGATGGCAACCAACTGAGCTATCCAGCCAGGGGCTGATTTAAGCATTTTTCAACAGCTATCTTCTATAATCTCACAGAGAGTTCTAAGAAGACTCAGCCAAAGCTGCCATCCTTAAAAAACTCAGGATTCAAATCATAGTAAGAGCAGGAAAACTACAAAACATCAATCAGAAGAATGAAAGTGATCCTTTTGTTGTGGACAACTGCTTCATGGACATAAGGCTATGAATTTTATGTGATGATTGCTCCCTTTTTAGCTTCTTGATCCCTGACATAGAAGAAATGTACATGAGTAAACATGGTACCAGGCATTTTTAGGAGGACAGCATTTCTCAAATGATCTTCTATTGGAAAAAAAAAATCAAACAAAATAGGTAGAAATTTTAGCTTTTGGCCAAGCTCTTACCCAATTCTTTTCATATTCTTTATTATCTGGTGGTTCAATAAATTGGTTGGGTTGAGCACCCAGGGAGAGGGCTCACAGAACCGAGTTCTTTGATGAATGAGTATTTAAAAGAAAGTATGGGTGGAACTCTAGCTGGTTTTGCTCAGTGGATAGAACATCACCTTGTGGATTGAACGGTCTCAGGTTCGATTCCAGTCAAGGGCACATGCGGAAGGGTTGTGGGCTCAATCTCTGGTTGGAGGCATGCAGGAGGCAGCCAATCAGTGATTCTCTCTCATCATTGATGTTTCTCTCTCTCTCTCCTTCTCCATTTCTCTCTGAGTTGTGGGAAGGGAGTCCATCTCAAGATTGATAATTTTCCATCATTTTTGTTTCATGTATATCAATATCCTATTCTGTGGCAGGGTCAGGAAATATGTAGTCACAAATTATTTTGGTGATTTTTACTCAACCAAGTTTGGAAACCGATACCATGACCTACAGCTGAGGTTCTCAGAGTGTGGGCCCTGGATCAGCAGCAGCAGCATAATCGGTATCCCCTGGGAACTCACTGGACATGCAAATGCTCAGGCCCCTTGGCAGAGCTACTGAAGCAAAGTCCCTGGGAGAGCAGAGCAGAGGGAGGAGGGCCCAGAAATCTGTTTTCTAGTGGCCAGGAGAGAGGGATACGCTGACCTCCAGAGATTCCAGGGCTCTCTAGGGGCCTCCTCAGATGATTCCTGAGAATTTCAGATACATAGATAATAGTATTAAGTAAAAGTGAGGCAGATGTTTAGTAACATGCTTCTAAAGAGAGAAAGAGAGAAACGAAAAAGAGTGAATGAGAGACTACATAAAACTTAAAACCTTGGTGTGTCCCAAATGGACAGTAAACACAACAAGAAATTGAGGTTAAAAATGAAGTCATTGCGGTCATCCTGAAAATGCCCATCGGGAAAGGAGCAGCTTTGATTTTTCAAAATCATCAGTATGTTGAGCTTGATGTTTTAGAAATCCATAATTATTCTCTCAAGTTATCAAATAACTTCTGAGGATTCTCTGGTCAGAGACCCGGAATCTTGAATATTTTATTTTTTTAGGCAGCCTCTGACAGAAACTTAAAGAGAAGGCTTTCTAAAGTTTCTTGACAATGTTCCTATCACTTCCCTGAGGGCAATGCATACAGCTCTGCCCTACATAATTTTGCTCAGGTACCTGTTTACATGTTTAGAGCCTTCAATCTGGGGCTAAACAGCTGTGGTGTCTGCAGGCTCTCCGTGGCAACCTGCTGTGGGTAGTGCCAGCTGGCGGCTGCTCAGACTGCAGCAAGGGAAGAGAGTGATGGAACGAGCTAAGCATTTCACCGTGACCTCCCTCTACTGTAGCAGAAAAATCTAGATGTGCCTCCCTTCATGCACAGACATTCCATCCAGGAAAGCAGCAGGTATAATTTAAATATTTCTGGCACTGTTCCCATTTCTGGGAATGGGACAGAATGATGCTAATCACCATTTATAGGACTCCCAAGGCAGTGACCAAGGTTAGGACACAGATCTTGCCAGCAAAACAGAGCAGCTTGAGGCTAAAACAGAGAAGGAACTCGGTTCTGTGAGCTCTCTCCCTGGGTGCTCAACCCAACCAATTTATTGAACCACCAGATAATAAAGAATATGAAAAGAATTGGTTAAGGGCTTGGCCTATTTTGTTTGATTTTTTTTTTCCAATAGAAGATCATTTGAGAAATGCTGTCCTCCTAAAAATGCCTTAGGTACCACGTTTACTCATGTACATTTCTTCTATGTCAGGGATCAAGAAGCTAAAAAGGGAGCAATCATCATATAAAATCCTGGGTCCTGGGTCCTGGAAGACAGTCCAGGTTCCATGAATTTCACAGGGACATATCAAACTGCAAAACTCCAAACCAAGATTAATTACGCTAATAAACTAGGTTTCTTATATGCTTATTGATTTTAATGAAAACCTTGTCTTTGAGTCTTTAGGACCAGGATATGTAAATATTAGGAGTTCTATGTAAAGAAAGGGAATAGTCTAAAATAATTTTGCATGGTTCTCATCCAACCACAGAGTCCTACACATTACATTTCATCTTAATATAATTCTGCAAGCCCATGTGAATTCAAAAACGAAAATCCATGTTCAATAGATACATAAGGACTCTATAATTAAATCAGGGATATAATAACACTGAGTTTGTTCTGACATTATTATTCACCTTCCAGAAATTTATTAATTCCCTCATAGGCTTCAAATACCAGTTAATTTTAGAAGGAGGTCAGCTCATATATTCAATTGACTTCTAAAACATACTATAGATATACAGCTAGACTCTACATGGTCATTCCACAATGTCAAGAGGAGAGAGACCCCAAAAAGGCAGACTTTATTGGTTATCCATGAGAGTACTAGATCATTTTTTCCAGTGTCACTTGTATAATAGGCTCTTAAATGCACCATTCATTCATTCAGTCATTCACTATACATAAACAGAGAGATCCTGTGTCAGATATTCTTTTTGTAAAACATATATTTTACTGATTTTTTACAGAGAGGAAAGGAGAAGGATAGAGAGTTAGAAACATCAATGAGAAAAAAACATCAATCAGCTGCCTCCTGCACACTTCCTACTGGGGATGTGCCCACACCCAAGGTACATGCCTTTGACCGGAATTGAATCTGGGATCCTTGAGTCCACAGGCCAATGCTCTGTCCATTGAGCAACACCGGTTAGGGCTCTTAGATATTCTTTTTAAAAATATTTTTATTGATTTTAGAGAGAGAGAGAAACATGAATATGAGAGTGAAACATGGGTTGGCTGCTTCCTGCATGCCTTTAACTGGGGATTGAGTCTGCAACCCCAGCATACGTGCCTGACTGAGAATCAAACCCCATGACCTTTTGTGATGGGATGACAGCCAACCAACTAAGCCACCCCATTCCTTATACATTCTTCTTCTTCTTTTTTAATCCTCACTTGAAGATATTCTTTTCCATTGATTTTTAGAGAGTAGAAGAAATAGGGAAAGACAAAGAGAAACATTGATGTGAGAGAGACACACTGACTGGTTGCCTCCTGCACATTCCCTGACCAGGGCCTGGGTTGAGGAGGAGCCTGTAACCAAGATACATGCCCTTGATTGGAATCAAACCTGGTACCCTTCGGTCTGCTCTATCCACCGAGTCACACCAGCCAGGGCTCTCTGATACATTCTTGAAATTTTTTTTCCATGTAAAAGTTCATAAAATATTTTGACCAAACTGTTAAAGTAGTAGTTGATGTGAGATACATCAACAATAGACCCAGTTTTATTTAAAAGTTGATTAAGACTTGCTCAAAAGCTGGATAAGATAGGTGAGAAAAATCCTGAGTCAGTGACAGCAGTGAAGTATTTGAGATGATATGTCTCCGCCTTGTGGCCACAAAGCAAAATGGCATGCCTGCGAGATGGTTAAAACCCTCTTCTACTGGGAACAGAGCATCTCTTACAAGGGGAATCTCTTTCCTGCTGGTTCTCCACTAGTCAAATATTTCCTGAATGCCTAGTTTGGATGAGTTTCCAGATGAGAAGCAGCCTCATGAGAAGAGCTATAGGAAATACGATTCCCTTATTTGATGAAAGATCCTATATTTTAGAAAAATATTTTTGAACAATACAAAAGCACATTAATTAATAATGTTAATTGGGGGGGGATTTAATGTTAACAAGGATGATATGATCCTAAGCTCTCTGTCAATCTGTGGTTTGCAAAGTTCTTTTGTATCCACGGTGTTGGTCATCCTTGTAACAATCAAAAGGTGATGTGCACGTAGGAAGCCCACACAGCAGAGAGCAGGAGGGAGCTCATGGGCTTTGGAACTTAGTAGGGCTAAGGCTGTCTAACCGCAACTTTATTTCATAGCGTTACACCGTGAACATCCCTTTGAACACTCACTTACTTCAAATATCAAACAGTTGGAGGAGCCAATTGTTCCTAGGAAGATTGCAGAGGATACTCTAAAGTGTACAGAAGGGGAGTGAAGAGGGGAAGTTGGGGGACATCTATAATACTGTTAACAATAAAATCTAAAAAAATAAAAATAAAAATGCACCAAATGTCCATCAAGGAATGAATGGATAAGCCAGATGTAGTATATACCATTCAGTCTCCAGAAGGAGGGGGATTCTGGCACAGGCTACAACATGAGTGAGCTGAAGACACTATTAAGCCAGACACAAAAGGAGATTCCACTACTATGTGGTCCCTAAAGTCATCAAATTCAGAGACAGAGAGTAGAACAGAGGTTACCAGGGCTTAAGGGAGGAGGGATGAGCAGTTAATTGAACAGGTATGGAGTTTCACTTTGGGAAGATGGAAACATTTTGGAAATAGGTAATTGCACAACTATGTGAAAGTCACTGAGCTGCACACTTAAAAATGGTGAAAGTGGTAAATTGTATGTTATGCATATTTTACCACAATAAAAAAAAAACAGGTCACAGAGAGATAGCTGGTACATAGTAAGTGGGGTGGACCAGAGCTCCTGGAGGCTACAATTCCTCTCATTCTCTGCTCCCATCATCACTGACCATTTCACAGACAGCGAGAGGAAGGCTGGGACTTTAAATGATGTCCCCTCTGTGGCAAGGCTGTTTGTTACCAGGTATTCCCACTGGACTCACTGAGGAACATATTTCCATCGGGGGGTTTTAATGTTTAGAAACAGTCCAACAACTGGTACCAGGATATAGATAGAATATGATGTCTAAGAAAACAGGGGACATGCCAACAAAAGAAAGTTTCATTGCTTATTATAGCTTCACTTGAGGTGAGACACATTTTTAATGTAATAGACCATCTCCAGCACCGAGGCTCTGCCCAGATAATGAAGCATGATATCATTCTATGTTTATTCTATATTTATTTGGCTGGTATTTTCCTCTGCCATGTATAAACTCTAGTTTTTAAATGCCAAAGTCATTGGCTGTGTCTCGGACATGGCTCATCCTAGAGTGTAATTAGAGTACTACAATTCTCACTTGGTCATAGAATTAGAATTAAAATATTTTAAAAGATAGTAATAAACCAGACGAGGTTTCATGAAGGGACCAGGCCCCTGGGTAAATGCTGAGCATCCTGGTTAGTGTGTCAGGGAAGTCATGAATCTGCATTGTTCTCTAGAGAGGCTGGTGATGGAGGTATGTCTGCAGCCTTCACTCAAAGTAAAAAAAACCTGCAGCATAGACTCAGCAGGGGTTAAGTAGGATATTCAGTAAAGTCCTTTATTCACATCAAGATGCCCAATCAACTTACTGTAGGATTCTAAGCTTCTATGTAGAATAAGTAAAAACTTCAGAAAGCCCAAATTAGTGACATAATTTTCCCCTTACCCTCCAAAAAAAATCAAAGGAGCAAACAAAAAACATTAAGAAATATTTCTTGAAATTTTGTCATCCATGTGTCCTGTTGTCTACTTAAAGTGACCTTTTCATATTTAAATAAAGTGTAGAATAACTGTCTTTATAATTTTAATTTTAGCTACTATTTATTAAACATGTATTCTTTGTATTTTTCCTACATCCTAACTCTCCTGACATTTGACCTATGAAGGACCAAGTGTCAGAGGTATTAAGGAACTTTTGCAAAGCCACTCAGTGACTCAGTAGCAGAGCTGGATTTTCGACCCAAGTTTCTCTACCTCACGAGCCTGTGCAATTATCTGCTGGGTCTGCCCTAGCTCTTTAGTGGAGTTCTTTTTGCAGTATGCAGCCAGCTCAGTGCCTGAAACTAAGGAAATGTTGGTGGAATCAATTGATCAATCGATGGGCTCCACTCAGCTGAATGAAAAAGTTGTTACGAGACAGTACTGATCAATACAGGTCACGAACAGACACCCATAATTAATGGGAAAAAAATCTAATCTCTTCCTTGAGCATATTTTTATATTGGAAAAATATTGCACACTGACCAAGTTGTCTGGAAGTTGGCAGTGGTTGGGAGACTGGAAGGAGATGAAGCAACCAGGCAGGAAGGAAAAGTTACAGCAGCAACCCTGGTGCCAAGCACAGTGCCTGGCACATGCAGGGTGTGTGATAAATATGTGAATAATTTGATCACCCAGGAACACTGGCAGGTCTACCCTCAGGAAGACCAATAAGGGCACAGGATGCAGCAGACCATCATAGGGGCCCCCACCCTTCCTGTAGGACAGGATATCTTCCAGGACAGTTTAAGTAAGAAGCTTTGCTCAGGTACCTGCATCTTTCCAACCCACTCAACTGATCCTCAAATTGCTGGGGAATCAGTGACTATAAAAAATAAGCTATTTCAAGAAGATATTCTGTGCGGCGGATGAGAGAATAAGTTGGGAAAAGACACAGGACAGGATGGGACTGTTTTGTTTTAAGGATGGAGACATTTTTCTATGCTGATAGGAATGACTGAGCAGAGAGACAGTAATTCATGAGAAAAGGCTCACTAGGTACAAAAAGATTAGGAGGTGAGAAGGGTTGGGAACCTGAGTACAGTGGAGGGGTTGGGCCTTTGCTAGCAGTGAAGATACTTCAGCCTTTCCAGAGGGAGGAAAGGCAGAGGGCATGGGTTAATGTGGGATTGGATGGGTAGACTTGGGAGGTTGAGGGCATAAGCTCCTGTTAGTGTCTATATTATCAGTGACATGTTTGGGAAATGTAGAGAGGCCTTAAAAAGGACAAAATGAAAACAACCCTTCTTCATCTCTAGTGATATTACAATTTATCCCCTGGATTTAGATTTAGCCTACACAGTTATCAAGAAAAGTAGATTTGCATATTTTACTTAATTTTACAAAGTTCTTTTCAAATTCCTAATTAACTCTAGCCAAATGAGCCAGTAATAAATTATACAGCAATCTCTTAATTTTGTGTTCTTTCACTTCTAACCCTTTTTCTTTCTATTAAAAATGATACTTTCTCTTTCATTAAAATCATTGCTCTAATAAGATGCAATGAATAAATTTAAGTATTATAGACTTAATGTGTACTAAAGAATACTTTCACTAATAGTGGTAGAATATATAAATAGGGGGGAAAAAAGAAGCACAAAAATCATTATATTAAAAAACAAGATCTCCCCAGGAAGAGAGAGACAGCATTTGATCAAAAGTTCTCAGAGACACTGAATGAAAAGAACATCAGAGCCAAAGTGTGTGTGTGTATTTTAAAGAACAGATTACATCTGGGAAACAAGAAAATAATTAGTTAGGCTTAAACATATGAATTAAACTAATTAACTTAGGAAATGTGAGCAGTTCCATTGAAAGATAGACTACTAAGATTTATAGATGGAAAATTCCCTCCAGTTCTGTGGGATGGTTAAGAGTCCTCCCATGTCTTATGGGTTAATTGGAACAACATTGGAGAAAATCTTTAGGATGGAACAGTGTGAGTGTCATTTCATACGGGGGAGGTTTCCCCCCTATACTTTGAGGTTGTAAAACTCCTTTAAGAGCATGTGGTCTTAAAAATTATATAAGATATGCTATGGGTCCATGGATCTTTCAGATCGGAATTGACTCCAGCGGTCAGCCCTGACTGCCCCCCTCTTCTCTTCGCCACCTGCCAAGGATGCTCACTGGTGAAGGCCCTGGGATGTGAAGCACCCTCCATGAGGGCAGAGTTCAGCACATGGTTCTGAACTGCTCCCCAATCAGGCAGATCGACCTCTGGCAGAGTGAAAGTGAGGCTCCCCTGAATGAGGCAAGTGCTGCTACCTGATGTTCTTGGAGGACCAGAGTCAGGAATTGGACCAAGACAAAGCATGGTGACCAGTCCTAGGACCCCCTAATCCCTCATACCCCTACAGTTTAGTTCTGCTCCCACGACCATGAGGCCAGCCACTTGGTCCTCTGAATGAGGAATTAAGTGCTTGTTTAAATTTAAAAACATTCAGAGATATTAAAGGGTAGCAAGGAGGTGGGGTGATTTGCCAATCTGTGGGGGCCCTGAACATATTATAGGAGAAACCAAATTAAAGATTAAAATACCAGTATGTTGTAGTATTTTCCAATACTCAATATATTTATTAAGTGCCCGCATTGTACAGCGGCCTATGCTGATACCATGAATTATACAAAGACTAATGAGGTACAGTGGCTGCCATTAGTATAAGTGGGGAATAAGCAAATGACAAAATGGCAAAGACCTTGTAGAGTGTGGTAAGTGTTCAAAGCTTCCAAAATGTCTGCGGGTGTGCAAAGGAGGGAAATGTGACTCGCGGTGAGAGAACTGACAGGACTCCCTAGAAGTTGGATCATTTGAACAGGTCTTGAAAAATGGCCCATAGTTTAATTAGAGGAGATGTAGGAGAAAGTGAAAGATGGAAATCAGTGTACTATGACGGCTCAGTGAAGCATCAGTTCTCAAATGTGTCTGGATTGCAGGACTCGAAAGTGGTATGGAAGTTTGGAAATGTAGTTTGGGACCAGATCATGGATGTCTTTTATTATCTAGCCAAGCAGATTGAGCTTCATTTTGTAGCATGGTTGTGA
This sequence comes from Lasiurus cinereus, assembly GCA_011751065.1. NCBI lineage: Eukaryota > Metazoa > Chordata > Mammalia > Chiroptera > Vespertilionidae > Lasiurus > Lasiurus cinereus. The sequence continues at coordinate 77,307,864 of JAAGEH010000018.1, read as the reverse complement.
CACAGAAGAGCAATCCAGGCAGTACCATAACTAGAGAGATGATCCTGGTTGCAGTGTTCAAGGTAGAGACAGGCCACCCAAAGAGGACTGCACTACTCACATGAGAGGTAGCATGCTAATGAGGTCAAAACCAGGACACTGGTTATGGGAATGGCTTGAATGGTACAGAATCAAGATACTCAAAAGTGATAGGATGGTAAAGGAAAATAGAATCAAATGTGTCTCTAGCACCTCCACTGTGCTGGCCTTGTAGGACCGTGACACCATGAATCAGATCAGAATGACAGAAGGGGGAGCAGAAATGAAGATGTACAGCAAGAGACACAGACAGATCCGTTCACCTATGGGCCCATGAGTTTTCAGGCATTAACCTTACACATGGATAAACAGATTCAGAGACATGCTGGGCCAAGGTGATTGGAGAGCATCTGCACAGATGAGCCAGTGGGGACAATGCTGAAAGAGAAGAGAGCTCCAAGGATGTTGCTAGGTGAGGGCTGGACAGAGGAAGAGGACCACAAAGGAGACGCAAAAGGGATGGCAAGGCCAAGCTAGGAGAAAGCCTGGCACAGAGGTGACACCCAGGGACTATTAAAAATTGAATGAGTAAACCTCGGCAGTGCCCAGTCATAGAGATCAAAAAAGAAGAGTATGTCAAGGATAAAAGAGTGATTATCTATTTTAAAAGGATGCGCTGTATTATATGTGAATTATGTCTAAATAAAGCTAGTCTTAAGAAAGAAGAAAGGGGTGATCAGTGGTATAAGATGATGTAGGGAGACTGAGGACTGAGACACAATAACTGAGGCACAATAATCTCTGTAGGAGCCAGGAGAGAAGGGATAGGAAGGATCCAGCTGTCGAAAGCAAAGAAGGTGGTTGAAAAGTGGGAAAATCTAATTTGTGCCCTTTTCTCAGTAAATTCAACATCTCTTAATGTTTTATTTTTCATATAAAAATAATACATTGTTATTGTACAGTATTTGGGAAATGTAGAGAGGCTTAATAAAAGGGCAAATGAAAATCATCTGATCTTTTACTACAATGAAATAACAATGGTTAATGTGAATTATTTATTTTAGTAATTTATGTTTGTGCTTATTATTTATAGAATTGACAAATTTGCCAATGCAAAATCCTTAAGTTTTATGTATTGCTTTTTTAAAAAAATGGATCTTATAGCATTTATCATTCTCTGGATATAAAAACCATTCTGATATTGCTAGACTTTGGTTGATCTTCCTCTTTTATTTATTTTGCTATTTTCATTGTAATGAATGTTTTTCCTTGCATCTTTGTTATATGCTGTTTTATTATTTCTTTCAAATATATATCTAGATGGGGAATTGCTGTGTCAAAATAGCATGGGCATTGTTATTACTCTTGCTGTATTATTCAATAGTTTTTCTGAAAGATTGTACTGATTTGCAATCCTTCAGCAATGATTCACTGCACGTTCTTTCCTATTGGGTATTATCATTTTCTTTTCACTCACTTTGCCTATTTGAGAGATAAAAAAATGACATCTCACTGTTGGATTAATTTGCATAATTTAGCTCAAAGAGCTCTCAAATAAGATTTCTCCTTTAAGATCTGTGATTTGTTTCAGAGACTCCTGATTAAAAAGGCAATAGAGAGAAACAAATTGATGAAGAAAGATTATGAAAATGAACTCAGATGAAAATTTAGTTCTATAAAATCAACGGAGGGACATATCAATTTAGACAAAGAGAAAGCTGTTCAATTATGACAACCAAACACTACAGGGAAAGAATCTCCCCCATTCAGTTGCCATGAATTCTTCCGGCCATTTTCTGAAATCTGGAGGTGGAGTAAAACACTCATGCATCAATTTTCATGGATTTTTTATATTCATTTCATGACATAATTTAACACATTCAGTTTTACCTGGGGTGTTGTATTTCAGAGAAACGAGCTAATACCCTTTCCTACGTATTTGTATTCAAGGTTTAATGATATGAGAATAAGAATAAAGCTGTCATTTCCTTAGAGTTGGGCACCTTGCCAGCTAATTTACATACATGATTAACTCTTACAATACTTCCTACAGGGAACTATCAGATCCATTTCACTGATGAGAAAACTGAGGCTCGTGGCGCTCTGGCTGTGTAGTGTTAACGCCAGTGCTTTCTCACACAAATACCACTGCTGTTTTGTATGTGATTTGACATTAATAATCTGTGAGACAATGTACTATCATTATCCTTATTTGAACTTCAAGAAAGGAAAATTATGATACTAGAGCAAATTTAACAGTCTCTCGACAAAATACCTTAAATGCTGCAGCTGACCAAAGTCATTTATAAGGAGATCAGAGGAAAACAACCTGAGTTATTAAAGCAAATGCTTCAAGCATCCCTCTTTCTGGCGTCCCAACAGTTCTTCCACTTCATTCAGCCCTCCAATATTTAAGGCGCCCATTTTTCCACCATCCTGTCTCAAAGTCATGCCCTGTCCCTAGTTCCTTAAATACCTGAATTCCGTATCCCACCAATATAATTGGAGCCTGGCCAACCCCCTTACTTACTGCATGGCTTCCTTCTCCATCATCCTCAACTGGCCAGCCTCAGGCTCCCATCAGCCATCTCCTCTGCACCAGCACCCGGGCAACTCAGTGTTACTATAGAAAATGACAAACTTGCCAATGGCTCTCACTTTGCATTCATAATCAAAATTTTCAAATGGCCACCTAACACTGCCCAGCCAATGTAAATCTACTTCTTTAGAAGATGTATTTTTCTCCTGCTCCAAAACGACTATTCACATCTCAAATATCCAATACCCCCCCCCCCCAGCTCCCAAGCTGATGAATCTGCCTCATCCTTCCTGGGGAATATAGCAGCAATCAGACAGGAACAGGCTCACCTTAGTATCACACCTTACATCTGCATCCCACCTGGCCTCCTCAAGCTGTCACGCTGGATGATGTAACCCTGCTCCTACCAAAGTAAGCCCTTGATTCAGCTTTTCCAAGTCTAGGTTTTTTCAAGGTTCAGGCTCACATTCTATCTTCTCACAGAGCCTCCCTCACCCAGCCACTTTCTAGCGTTCTAGTCCAACACAGTGGTTGTCAATATGGGCCATGGAATAGCTGCTTCTGCATCACCCAGACCCATGAAATCCACTCCAGCCACTTTGAGGGTGAGTACAGTTCTGCAAGGTGACTGTTCAACAAAACCATCACTACATATTAAATTCATCATACAAGTATGAAAATTATATTTAAAATGGAAGCAGTAAATATTCAAATGTCTTACAGAATAACTACATCTTATCTGCGCTCTTGAGGTTATTTGCATCTGGTGGAGATGTGTGTTGGAACAGCTATAGTGGTCTCTTCTTGATTTCATTTAGTGGTGCTGTATTGGTTGCTTGAAATCGTGGGCCTCAGTAGGAGCATTTATATCATGGAAACCAGCAATTGTTAAAAATCAAGGTCTTTTTCCCAAAGATCCAGTTATCAAACATTTCCCAGAATGTCACTGGATGAGGCCCAATACTCTTCATTAGAAAAAGCCTTCCAGGAATTTCTGAATTAGCTGAAGTTTGAGAACCACCTATTAGAACAGCAGTTCTCAACCTGTGGGTCGCGACCCCTTTGGGAGTCGAAAGACCCTTTCACAGGGGTCACCTAAGACCATCGGAAAATGCAGATATTTACATCACGATGCATAACAGTAGCAAAATTTCATGGTTGGGGGTCATCACCACATGAGGAACTGTATGCAAGGGTCGCGGCCTTAGGAAGTTGAGAACCACTGTATTAGAACTTGCTTGTCTATGTCCTGTTGCCTGGTACCCTCCTCCCATCACTAATCAGTCTGATTCTCCCTCAGACACAGACAATGGAGCTTGCTTCCTTTTCATTCTGTTTCAGCTTCATACAACCTGATTTCACCCAATGAAAGTAGGTTTTCTATAGGAAAGGAATGCCTTCCCTTGGGCTCAGGGTAAATCCCTGTTTTATTTTATATGTAGGTTCAAAATTCTATAAAAAGACATTTTTTATAAAAGTTTATTTGCAAACTAAATTCACTTTATTATTTCTTTTATTTTAATAACATAATGAAATTACAAAATGACTTTTTCCCCCTGAAAATAGCATCTTACTGAGCCCTGTCATCCATTCTCCATTTAGAAGTTTGCTGAATAATACAAACCAGCAGATGGCAGCAGGGGCTCTTGGAAACAAAGCTTAATGCACTTGAAGCGTTTGGCTATGAAAGAACATAAATTGTTATTGCAAAGTCAAGCACATTTCTAAATAGTTTGCTGGTTCAACATTTTCTTCGTGTCAGCAAACTGCCTTTTAAAATGCAGGATAAATTATGTTCTATGGTTTCATAAGAAAAATAGCAACTAAAAGAGTATTTTTTTCAAGGTTTACAATATCATGTACATTTTATTTATTCCCCTCACACCCCCCCCCTTATACACACGGGTTTATTTTTTTTCTTTATTGATTAAGGTATTAAATATGTGTCCTTATCCCCACAATGCTCCCCATCCTACCCCCCACTCATGCCCTCACCCCCCTGGTGTCTGTGTCCATTGGTTAGGCTTATATGCATGCATGTAAGTCCTTTGGTTGATCTCTCCCTCTTACCCCCACCCTCCCCTATCTTCCCTCTGAGTTTTGATGGTCTGATTGATGTTTCTCTGTATCTGTTTTTGTTCATGAGTTTATGTTGTTCATTATATTCCACAAATGAGTGAGATCATGTGATATTTATCTTTCTCTTATTCTTTTTATGCAAATTGGCCCATGTCAAAAAAAAAAGTAGGTTTAAAATTTTCAAATTCTTACAGATTCAGATTTAAATTATTCTACATTGTTAATATTTTGACGTCTTTTATGTTATTACTTCCATAACCAGTTTTCTTGTAAACTCAGAAGATAACATACAAATAAAAAATACTGATTATAAGCCACAGAACACTCACATTTTCACTTTTTGTAAAATTGATTTTTAGAGAGAGGGGAAGGGAGAAAGATAGAAACATCGATGAGAGAGACACATTGATTGGTTGCCTCCTGCCACCCCTACTGGGGATCAATCTCACAACCCAGGCATGTGCCCTAACCTAAAATTTATCTGGTGACCTCTCAGTTCATAGAGGTTCAATCACTGAGCAACACCAGCTGGGTGAACCCCCACATTTAAAAAAATATGTTTGTATTAATAATTATAGAGAGTGGAAAGGAAGGAAAACATTTATCTGCTGTCTCCTGCATGTCCCCCACCAGAAGTAGAACTGGCAACCTTTCAGTGCACAGGATGATTGATGCCCAACCAACCAAGCAATATCACCCAGGGAATGAAACCCCACATTGTTAAACAAAGACTAAAGACCAGAATGTTTAAATAGATTCTCTAGGTCTATAATATAATATAGCATCCCTGATAGGCATGCAAGGCAATTAAATTGAGTTTAATGTCAAGAGTGATACAAACACATTACTGTGTGCATAGGTTCTTGGTCGCATTATCAAAGAAAGCCATTTAGCCGTGGCTGGTGTGGCTCTGTTGGTTGGATGTCATCCCATGCACCAAGAAACTGGAGACTTGATTCCTGGTCAGGGCACATGCCCAGGTTGCGGGCTCAATCCCTGCTGACAGGCATACAGGGAGGCAGCAGATAGATTTTACACTCTTATCGGTGTTTCTCTTTCCCTCTCCTTTTCTCTATTTCCAAAAATATTTGAAAGAAAGGAAAAAAAGCCATTTACATGGAGTGGTTCTGCATGCACATAGTCCTGAATGGGAAGAATCCACTAGGAATCTTGAGGTTCACAAGTGTGTTCAGCGACAGTGGAAACCACAGCATAAAGAGGTGATTCTTTGACTGCTGAGCAGTGCTTGGATACAGAATCATTGCTGAAATATGGGGGAAACTATCTTTTTTATGACTCAGTTTCAGTGCCTTCTGATGAAATAGTTTCTAGTGGGCACATAAAGATGTAGACACCAGGGAGGAACAAATACATGACACAATTACTTACTGGATATCATTTATGAACTGGCACTGTACTACACCCTGAGGATGAACAAAATGTTTCCCAGGAGCTCACAGACTATAGGATTGTAAGTTTAAAAGATACTCAGAGGAGTATACTCTTTATTTCACAAGATGGTTTTGGTAATTAAATTAGGTAACTTAGAGAAAAGCATTTCACAAACTAAAATCCAACACTTATCAATTTTCCATCATTTTTGAATAGATGAGTGACAAAAATTAAGCTGATTTTCATAACAGATTGATAGGACAGATTAAATGGGGAACGTAACCCCAGAAAACCTGACCAACTTGGAGTCAACTGCAATAACCCAGACAGGAGGTAACAGAGCAAGTCTGACCTGACTGGGTAGTAGGAATGACTGAACAAAAACATGAAGAACTCGAGGGACACTGTGTTGGACCGCAGATCAATAAAGAGAAAAGAAACGAAATGCCTATACTGCATTCCTTGGATGATTGGAGGAAAAATAAAACAGGAAGTCAAGTGGGCAATATCATTTAGGGAGAAAGGTGAATTTGACTTTTCATATGTTGAGTTTAAGTTCAAACATCAGAGCAAACACACAGAAGGTAGTATGAAGATGTTACAGCTCACAAACTCCTACTCACCCTTCACAACTCACCTCCCATGTCCTATCACCTGGAAAACTGTTCTTTGATAGCCATCAGAGGTTTAGTTACTCACTTCTCCATGTTCCAAAAGCAGCTTTTAAAAAACATACTCTATCTTAGTACAGTATTTGACATATTGGTTGACTTTACCAGACAGGCTTTATCACCTCAATTAGACTCCATTCAAATTGGTGGAAGACATAGAAAGTCACCCTTCTCTTTCTCTGTTTTTAATCCTCACCCAAGAATATGTTATTGATTTTAGAGAAAAGAGGGGAGAAAGAGAGAAACATTGATCAGTTGCTTTTCATAGGTGCCCCAATCAGGGTGAGGATGGAACTTGCAATCTAGGTATATGCCCTGACCAGGAATTGATCCTGCAACATTATAGTGCACAGGACGATGCTCCAACCAACTAAGCTACCCAGCCAGGGCAAGTCACCCATCTTATCTTCCTGAGCACCAGCACGGTACACCATTCAAGGTACTCAATAAATGTCTGGTGAATGCTGTAAGGAATAAGCTGATGAAAAAACTATCTAATAGAAAAATACAGGATTTAGAAGTCATCTGTTTAAAGGGAAGGCAAAGTTGACAATGGATACAATTTCTGAGGAAGGATATTTAGAAAAAAATGAAAGCTAAAGATAGGACACATATAGGGAGTCAAGGAAAGTTAGAGAAATGAAAAGAATATGAGCCAAAGTCTCAGAGAAAATAGATTCTGTCACTAACAACAAAGGATATACTCCAGCAAAGTTTTAAAATGCTCCCGGCATCTCAGTGAATGAAGATAAAGAATGAAACACTGAATTACAAAGCCAAATTGACTGGAGCAAACTCAGGTTTATTTCACCAAGAAGAAAAATAAGACGATGAGTAAATGCACTTAATTCAGTGAAGAAGCCAAGAATATGGCAGCAATGTCTTCTTGCTATTTATATGCTATTTATATGCAGGCTGGGTGCTTATCTCTAGGCAAAGAAGTTGAAAATAGTAAAAGGATGATTCTAAAATATGATGAATAACAGGAATGCTAGTGCAGTATCTTTGATAAGAAACTGATGAGGAGATGAAGAGGATCAATAAAGCTCTCAAGGGAATTTTTCACAAGGAATGATGACTATGTTAAGATGCACAATGGGCCGAGACCGGTTTGGCTCAGTGGATAGAGCGTTGGCCTGTGGACTGAAAGGTCCCAGGTTCGATTCCTGTCGGGGGCTGTGCAGGAGGCGGCTGATACATGTCTCTCTCTCATCGATGTTTCTGACTTTCTATCCCTCTCCCTTCCTCTCTGTAAAAATCAATAAAATACATTTTTTTAAAAAGATGCACAATGGCTTGTCTCCATCTTGTTATTATAAATTACTGGCACTTTGGGACCTAACAGACTTAGCTCAGGCTGCTTCCCTGACTGCCTGCTGGAGGGCCAGGAGGACCCTGTTCCCAGGCACCGCCACATGTCAAAGTTGGGATACCATGTCCTTGTTTATGGGGTGGGTCTAAGCACTATAGACCCACCATCTATAGCTAAACCATCTAGATCCCTAATTGCATCCAGGAAGTCCTAGTATTTCTGGAAAGTTTAAGTGAATTCCCAGAATCAGCCTAGAAAGGAACTTTAAAAATAATTTAATTTGACCTTCTTATTTCCAAATGAGGAGACCGGGTCCTGGGAGGTCACATGCTTCTTTAGGGTCACTGTTGGTTATGAAAGACCGAAGATAAAACCCAGGTCTCCAGATGGCCAGTCCTATGGTCTTTATGTTTTAGGATGAAGGAAAAGCAGGAAAGGAAGAGAGACAATGTGAGATGCAATCCGATTTCCTCGCCACAGTCCTGGCCCAGTCCTACATCTTCCTTGTGCACCATGGAGCCATCAGCAAATAGAAAAGCAGACCTTCCTCCTCAAGAATTAGTGCAGAAGGTTTGTCCTTCTTTGAACATTTTCTAATCCTATGTACAAACTGTGGGAGCCCTATTATTTCATTGTTTTTACTGTGACTGAATGGTCCTATTTAAAAATCCCATTTTCCTAAATAGCTATGATTTTTGCCACATCCTTCAATGATTTTTGAGATATGACTAAACTTCTGTTTCCTGATCACTGAAAGGCACAATTTGATGATGCAGAATGAACTATTCCAAGTACCTGCTATGGCCCAGGCCCTTCTCTAAACAATTTATATTCATTAACTCCCTGTTTCCCACAATTCACTGAGGTGAGCATTCTTCTCTATTTTGCAGAGAAGGAAGTTAAGGCACAAAAAGGTAGCAAGTCATTCAAGATTTACAGCCAATAAATAGCAGAAGTCTGGAACCTAAGTGCTACCCACTCTATGCCACCATCCTAACAGCCCTGCCTCTGATTCTGTTGGAACCTGGATTCATCTCTTTTGCTTCCAATCAACATTAAAAAAAAAAAAAATTTCACACTTTCATAGACCTATATCAAATTTACTAAATGCAAGGCATTATCTGAAAGGTGGCACATACCTTATTAGTTCATTAATAACAATCATATGGAGTTCATGGGAATATTATCATCACACTCACTGTACACAGAAAACTGAGGTAAAGGAAGCTTAAGCAATTTGCCAAAGGTTCCACAGTCACCAAATGGAAAAACTGGGACCAACCCTGAGGGGCCAGCTCTGGTGTCCTCCCTCCTTAACCACGATGGTGTCCTGCCTCAAAAGCAGAGACCATGAAACAAGTGAGGAGGTGACCTGCCTTTGTCATGGACGGAATTTTATCAAACCACCTCCAAAGCCCCCTTTCTGACCTGACCTTGACTCTAGATTCTTGTTTTCTTCTGAGTGGCTTGACTTGTCTGTGCGGTATTCCTTAGGTCTGTGATACCTGCAACATCTCTCCTTGCCGGCTTCAGCCAGGAGCCAGTACATAGAGTTGGTCAGGCAGAGAGCAAGCAATGAGGCCAGCAGGCCTGAGTGTCAGTCCTTTTGTTACTAATGACCAGCTGTGTGATTTGGTGCGAATAACTTCACTTCTGAAGAATGGAGATAAAAATAGCAGCCCTATACAGGGCTGCTGGGATACTAGAGATAATGCACATCGTAAGGTTAGCACACAGGAAACAGTTTGTAGATATTTCAATATCGTGGTTTTGAATCCATTTCTTCAATCATACCGATTGGGGGCTTTCTGGATACTATCATGTGCCCTGGAGATGTAGCTGTGAGCAAAGCGGTGGGAGCCCTATCCTCATGGAGCTTATATTCTTGTGGGGGAGAAGCTACCTATCTCGTAATGATCTTGATAAAGAAAACCAAGCCTCTAGGGCCCTGGGTATGATTCCCAGTCACCCACTGGCTGGACATCAGCAGCACTTGCAAAATAATTCCCTTCGCTGTTGGAAGCTATCTTTCTCTAGAGCAGGGTTCTCAAACCTGCTGGTCTCGGGAACCCCACTATGCTATTAAAAATTATTGAGGATCTCAAAGGGCTTCTGTTTTTATGGATGTATCAGTAGATATTTTCCAAGTTAAAAATCAAAACAGAAGGTTTTGAAAACACAAGAATGCACAGAGTACCTGGTATAAGTCATTAGAGCGATGACACCATCGCTTGCCATGCAGCCTCAGAAAGCGCCACGTGCACGAGAGAATGAGAGCAAAAAGGCGAAAACATGCAGTTGGCCTTACAGACCCCCTTGGCAACCACCAAGACGATACTTTGAGAGCTGATGTTCTCGTGAAAATATATTTAGACTAGTACCAGCTTACATCTTTTTAAAAAAACAATTTATTTTTTCCATCTCTGCTGGTTTCTTTGCTCATTTTTCTAAAATCAGAGCTGAAAATATTAAATTACAAATTAAAATACCTAAAATATCAATATCTCTGAGTTGTATATTTTATGTGCCTACTTATCTTAAAAAAACAACAACAAGCAAATGCCAAAACTTTAATTCTTGGTCTTCAGAAGCACAGTCATCCTTATGAATAAAATGTACTGCTCTGATAAAGATTATATATTAAATGTTTCTCAGCTGTTCACTTAGCAACCACTTTAACTCTCAGGGTCAGTTCAAAAAGAACCTGATTACTTCCTTTAAAGGTGTGCCATATTCCTTCTGAAAGAGATTTGTTATTTCCTTGCTACTTTAAAAGAGTAAAATTCTTCAGAGCACTTCTAAATATGGTTAAAATGGTCTCATAATTGCATCTCACTAAACTTTGGAAGGGCAGGGTTTTATTTTCAATATTTTTATAAAATCACTGTTTCAAGTACAACTGGATTTTTTTAATTTAATAAACCTTTATTGTTCAGATTATTATAATTGTTCCTGTTTTTTCCCCCATAGCTTCCCTCCACCCAGTTCCCACCCCACCCTCTCTGTCTTTACTCACTCCCCCACTGTCCTCATCCATAGGTGTACAATTTTTGTCCAGTCTCTTCCTGCACCCCCCACACTCCTTTTCCCCTGAGAATTGTCAGTCTATTCCCTTTCTATGCCCCTGATTCTATTATATTCACCAGTTTATTCTGTTCATCAGATTTTTTTATTCACTTGTTGATAGAAATGTATTTGTTGTTCATAATTTTTACCTTTACCTTTTTCTTCTTTTTCCTCTTCTTAAAGAATACCTTTTAGCATTTCATATAATACTGGTTTGGCAGTGGTGAACTCCTTTAGCTTTTTCTTATCTGTGAAGCTCTTTATCTGATCTTCAATTCTCAATGATAGCTTTGCTGGGTAGAGTAATCTTAGTTGTAGGTTCTTGCTATTCAGCACTTTAAATATTTCTTGCCACTCCTATCTGGCTTGCATAGTTTCTGTTGAGAAATCAGCTGACAGTCGTATGGGTGCTCCCTTATAGGTAACTGTTTTTCTCTTGCTGCTTTTAATATTCTCTCTTTGTCTTTTGCTCTTGGCATTTTAATTATGATGTGTCTTGGTGCGGTCCTCTTTGGATTCCTTTTGTTTGGGATTCTCTGCACTTCCTGGACTTGTAAGTCTATTTCTTTCACCAGGTGGGGGAAGTTTTCTGCCATTATTTCTTGAAATAGGTTTTCAGTAACTTGCTCTCTCTCTTCTTCTGGCATCCCCATAACTCTGATGTTGGTACACTTGAAGTTGTCCCAGAAGCTCCTTGCACTATCTTTATATTTTTGGATTCTTTTTCTGTTTTGTTTTTCTGGTTGGGTGTTTTTTGCTTCTTTGTATTTCAAATCTTTGACTTGATTCTTGCAATCCTCTAGTCTACCATTAGATCTCTATATAATAGACTGCTTCCCTGAGTTAATAGAATGGCTTTGTGTGCTAGGCATCCCATAAGGCCCAGTGGCTCAACCTCCCCAGTTACCTGAGGTGGACACCCTTGGTGCACCCTTTTGTGGGCTGTGTGCCCAGACTTGTTGTAGTTAAGCCTTGATTGTTGTTGGTATCACTTGATTATTGTTGGTACCTCCAGGCCAATTGTTTGTGAGAATCAGCTGTGAATACGCTGGGAGAACTTCTGTGCTGGAGATACCCTTATGGAAGAAGACTTGCAAAAGCCTCTGTGCTCAGTTTGGATGAGGCAAAGTCTCAGGGAAGAGCAGACAGCATTGGTTTCCCATCAGCCCTGCCCTAATAGGCCCCTGGATCTGTGTGCAGTGGTAATTGTTGCAAGCACCTCTGAGAGAAAGCTGCTCTCGAGTTCCACCTGCTGCCAGACAGTCCAGTTTATCCCTATATGAGTCTGGGTCCCCAGAGTCTCACCCAGAACTGGAGTTCAGAGCTGTTAGGAGCTTTTGTCTCCCTCTCACTTGAGAAAGCCAGCCACACACTCAGTTGCAGTCCTCTCTGTATGTGCACGCCCCTCCATACCTCTGTCTTTTGCAGCTCCTCTGAGTTTCAGTGTGCTTTTCTCTTTCCTTGTAGAATTTCCACTCAGCCAGCCTTCCTGTGGTCCTGGATGATGTCTGTTTTGTCTTTTAGTTGTAGTTTTGAAATTGTTGTGTGAGGCAGCAGTTTAGGTGTTTACCTATGCCACCATCTTGGTTTCTCTGACAAGAGGAATTTTTGCAGCTGTAATCTTTTTTACTACTTCTAGCATTAACCACTTTAATTCATCTATGTGGGAACACAGCCCTAGTTGGTTTAGCTCAGTGGATAGAGCATTGGCCTGCGAACTGAAGGGTCCCAGATTCGATTCCTGCCAAGGGCACATGCTGGAATCTCCCAGTAGGAGGCAATGCAGGAGGTAGTTGATCAGTGATTCTCTCTATACTTCTCCCTTCCTCCCTGAAATCAATAAAAATATATTTTCAATAGTTGACAGTTCAATACCCTGTAGATCATAGACAGTCTTGAGTAAAGGGAGCAGCTGCCTATGCAAGTATGTAAAGTAAATGACTGAGTCCTAAAGCGTAGAATGAAAAGCTAAAATTCATCACTATAAAACCCATCTAGCAGGCAGAAGGAAAGAAGAAAACAAAGAAATCTGTGGGTGGCAGAGAAGGTATTTTTTACTAAGTACTTTCTGCTTGACAGGTCATGTTCTATGCACTTTATGTAAGTTAGCTTCTTAAAACCTCACCCTCAGTCAGTCTTGTATTCAGTTGATAATGAAGACACCGAATCACAGAAATATCACATAACTTGCTCAAATTCAGATGAGATCTGAACTCACACAGACTTGTGAGAAGCACAGAGTAGGTTGTGAGTCAGCAGACCTTTTGTTCACTTACTAGCTATGTGACCTTGGGAAAGTTACTTCATTTCTCCCAATAGAAGGGAGGTAACAGTGCCCCTCCCATGTAGGACCATAAGGAATATATGGAAGGAAGAATCACCTTATTGAGTGGGATGAAAGAGGGACTCTACCACCAGGATGACTTCCTCAGCCCCTGCAATACTCAAAACTATTTTGAATAACTTGAATTTATTAATCCTAAAAATAAGAAATCTTGATTAATACCTAAACATTACTTAAAGACTGACTAAAGAAGGCATTATTCATTTAATTTCAGGGAAATTCGGAATGGCAGGCATTGCCAGTTGATTACATAGGAGCCATTCCTTTCTCCTCAGTGGGGACAAAAGAGCCCATTCGCTAAGGACCCAACTTAGCTGCAGGATGAATCTTGCTAGGACTAAGCCAGGCACGGCTATCCCATTCCTTTTTTTTTTCTTTTTAAATATTTTTATTGATTTTTTTTTTAAAGAGAGAGGAAGGGAGAGGGATAGAGTGATAGAAACATCAATGAGAACCATTGATTGGCTGCCCCCTGCATTCCTCCTACTGCAAATCAAGCCCATAACCTACGTATGTGCCCTGACAGGGAATTGAACCAGTGATCTCCTGGTTAATAGGTGACAGTCAATTACTGAGCCACACTGGCTAGGCCCTTTTTTTTTTAACTCCTGAAAGAATAGATTAGTTTCATATGAAATGTCTCTATCAGTACAAGCAGCAGCTAGAGGTACTAAAGATATTATGTAAATACACATGTAACATTTTATGAAGAAAATATAGAAGGCATCACACATTCATCTATTCAATAAATGTATATGCCAGGCATTGTGCTAAATGCTGGAGAACAGCAAGTAAGGCAGACATATCTTTGCTTTCATGAACTCTAGAATATGTATAGTTAACAATAATATAAAAAGATATATCATTCATGGTGAGATAAGCACTCTGAAGAAAAGAAACAACATAACAGAAGGATCTATGAGGTCTGGGGCTGGCATAGGAGGAATAGGGATTGGGGGTATATATAACAAGTGCTGGTAGCAGCAACAGCACATGCAAAGGCCCTGGGATTCAACCATGGATTGTGTGTACCATGTTTGCATACAACTTATGGGTCATGGGTACAATGTCATGGCTAAAACCTATGACATTATAATAATGTTTGTAAACTGAAAAAGGGAGGGAAAGTTAATGTGGCTGGATGCAGAGAGCCCGGGATGCAAAAATGTGAGAGAAAAGCTTTGACGAGGGATAGCCTTGAGAGTCAAAGCTAAGAATATTATAAATTAAAGGATAACTCCTTTATCCTCGAAGAAAGGGGAACTGTTGGTGGGTTTAAACCCAACCAACAATAACAAAATAAACCACCAAAGACAAAGTCTACAAAGTGAACTAGATTGAAGAGAAGCAGGAGGGAGCCAGTCAGATCTGAATAGAAGCAACTGCAATGGTCCAGATGAGAGCTTCCTGGAACCTGGACCAGGGAGAAAAGGAAATGGTCACATAGGAGGGAAGATTAGAAGGCAAGAGCATCAGGATTGATGATGATGAGGGGGAGAGAAAGGAGAGTTTCTGATTTGAAGGCAGCAATGGAAGGAAAAGTGGTAAGCAGGAAGAAGCATGTTGCACATGGGGTTTCCATGTCAGGGGACGTCAGGAGATGTCAGATGCCTCACTCAGAGAGGTCTAGACCAGGGATAGAATTTGGTAGTTGTTAATTAGATGGTAGATGGCAATTAAAGACTTGGGTAAAGTTGCTTAGAGGGAGAGTGTAGAGAGAGGTGAGAGGAATATCTGAGTGAAAATGCACTCACATTATAGTCTAAGAAACAGCCTCCTCGATGCCCTAATTTGGTGTAAAATTTGCCTTCTCCTGGGCAGTCAGTATTTGCAACCCCCTCTCACCTACTATGTGTGGTCTCACCTCTATTTATCCTGACTGAGAAGTAAAAGATTGGTGTCTCCAAAGAGAAAGCCAATAGCAAATTCTTCACACATCTGTATCAAGAATAAGAAACAGAAAACAACAGTTAAGGGAGTAGAAGGAGGCTATTAGCTGCAGAGCCAAAGGGTTATTAAAAATTGAGGGAGGAGGGAAAAAAAAATCATCATCCCTGATACAGCCTTTAAAATACTTTTGTGGAGAGCACCCCACATGCCATCAATCAGGAAAATGATCTCAGGCAGAGAAGAACGGGGCTGGTGTAAATAAATAATGAATAAAGGCAGAACCGGACTATGGAAGTGGCAGGGGCTTTTCAAGGGATGTTAGCTGGCAAGTTCAAGCAAGTGCTAAATGATTTCCTTCTCACTGATTGTCTTCCCAGCAGTGAGTGTGTTTGTACACTTTTATTCTCCTGGTTAAATTTTGGATATCATGGAAGATCCTTATTTTAAAACAAAACAACAAAAAACACTGCTTACTTTTAAGTGCTAATGAAACCTCCAGAGAAAGAATAACATTATACCAAAGTTATTATTTAATACATACAGGTCCTCAATAAATTCACTCAGAGAAAAACAATCTAAGAAAGCCATTCCTTGTCCTGTTTGCACTGAACAAAGACAAATGCCCACAGTGAGTCATATGGCTGCACAGTGCTCTCAGATATTAGAACAACTCAGACATATTTGTTCCTGGGATATCCAAAAAGACTTATGTGACATTATTAAAAATGTGTTCTAAATCCACAAGAAGTGCACAATTAAAGTCCTCACATAAGTAAAACAACAAACCATTTATTAACTGGCTTTTTAAAAAAAAATCCCAACATTTATCCAAAAGTTAGGATTCAGAAGGAAAGAAAACCACACTCTAGAGTGATTAGCATTAGAAGGAATTTTTACTTTCTCAGTATCAGAATAATTAAAATTATTCAATTCTAATTAAAATTGAGGCGGGAGGAATCCCTCACATTTATTTACTTTGTATTATAAACTATATCTGTACATTTATACATCAAAGCCATGGCTATTTTGTTCAAAATTAGATATATGGAAGACCCAACACAGAAACAAAAATGCTGAGACTGAATTAGAGAGCTGACAGTAAATTCCTCTGTCACCCCATTTTCCAGCTAATGAATTATACACTGTTCTTCAAGATAGTTTATACGCTGTGCTTACAAACTAGAACCACAATTTGCATCAGCCAAGGAAAGCTATCTCACCAGAATAACTAATTTGTGTGTTCATTTTATCACCTGATTCTATGCATTTTGTGTGCTTCCTCAAAAGCCATCAATATCTTCAGAAATGGTCCTGTATATGAAACATGAAAAAAACAATTCCCAAAAACTTGGCCAATGTGTTCATTCACTCAACTAGCATCATAACTAGGCAAATAATACATAATAAAAATATTAGCAATACAATAAATTTTTAGTAGTGACACTAAACAACTAGAAGAACTTCAGCCTCCTCATTTGATATGGAGGAAAGGGGGAAAAAAACCTCATAATGGGAGGTAAAGAATTGGATCATAACTTTTTAAGTGCTGCTTCCAGAGACCTTCCCAGGAGATATTTATCCAGTAAAGAGGAGGTCCTCAAATTGGTATTAAGAAATACCAAGGCAGTCCCTCTAATCTGTGGCTAGGCACTATCAACTAGACCAGGTTCTTTTCAACCAGGGTGATTATGCCTCTGGGGGACATTTGGCTATGTCACAGCTGGCAGGAGATATTACTGGCATCTTATGGGAAGAGGCCAAGTATGCTACTAAACATCGTACAATGCACAGGGCAGCTCCCCCAACAAAGAATTATCAGTCTAAGATTTCAAGTGCCAAAGTGGAAAAACCTGAACCAGATCAGGCCATGAAAGTTTCTGTGCCTCCTATATTATGTCTATTCCTGGCAACAAAATCTCTGACAATTAAGTATGCTGTTGCAAAGCATTATTTATTGATGATGACATTTCTGTATAGATCAGAATATAAATCCTCACACTTTGTTTGTGCCCAGCAATAATTAGTATTACACGAATGACAACCTATGTCGAAGGCAATTTTAAAAGGTTACCAAAAATGCCATTAGTTTTCATTCTGTCTACACCAATTACATAGGATTCTGTAAAAAGAATTATTCTTGCCCTAGCTGGCTTGGCTCAGTGGAGGGAGGAGTGTCAGCTTGTGGATGAAGGGTCCCAGGTTTGATTCCAGTCAAGGACACATGCTCGGGTTGTGGGCTTGATTCTCAGTGGTGGGGCATGCAGGAGACAGATGATCAATGATTCTCTCTCAGTATTGATATTTCTAACTCTCTTTCCCTCTCCCTTTCTCTCTGAAATCAATAAAAATATATTTTTTAAAAAAGAATTATTTCAAATTGCTTAAGTGTAATAAAGTCATCCATACAAATTCAAATCCTCTTCATAATGATGTTTCTCTTCCAAAGAAATTCCACTTTTCATTTGCCTATTTTTGTTATGATGTTTCCTGTATTATTTTCATTAGAAAAATATGCTTGGATTAATTGAAGAATCTTCTAAGCAAAACCCTTAAAGCACTTAATGATTACAAAAAGTCATATTCTGACTTTAATGGCTCTCATCTCATTTACCTTCTCTTTCTAAAGTAAATGTTAATCCCTTCTAAAGTAATTGGACCCCATAAATTGCCAATCACAATGAACACATATTTAAAATGAGGAAGAAATGCCAGCAAAAGACTTTTGTTTCCTAGGATTAAAATTTGAAATGACTTTAATTGTTCACAAAGAAAGCTTACTTGATCAATACAGTCTTCTCTGGAAGCTAATGAAAAGATAGACCAAATGGAAAGAAAATCCATTTGGCAAAATTTACGAAGACAAAACTAACTTATCTTTTCAGAAAACGTCTAAGGATATTGTTCAGATTTTAACAGAAAACCCAATATAGTTTAGGCTTCTCATTGAAGTATATGAATGGAATTGCCAAATGACTATATCTGACTAGTCATTTTTACTTTACATTCAAGATGAAAAAGAACGAAGCTTTCTAAGAGTAGTAGGGGAATGAGGACATAGAATTGATAATTTATTGGTGCAATCAAGAAATGTGTGGCTGTTCTAGACTCTGTATAGGGGAGATAGCAAACAGGCTTTCCTCTGGGCTAATTCTTATGGATAAACTGGTAATTCATTCAGATTTCAAAAGGCAGTCATCTGGTTTATCCCCAATCTGGATTTAGAGAGAATAGACAATGGGGGTAGACCTGAACACTGCTCTATGATGAGTTATACAACAACTACAAGCAAGGAAAGCTAAAGAGTTTTAAATGATGCAAAATGCAGATGATTAACTGATAAGCAGAAATTATTATTATTACTGGCCTGCATTTACAGATACTGTGATCAAAGCATAATGGATTGTATCACTTATATCCTCTCAGCAACCCTATGAGGTAAATACTGTTACTTTATGCTGTTTTATAGATGAAGACACTGGGGAATGAAAAGGTTAAATAAACTGCTCCTGGTTACATACATAATAAACAATGGAATTGGGTTTGGGACCTGAACTTATACATTCAAAAACCCTTCTCTTAATCAGTCTGCTAGACATTTTCCTGATTAGAGACAGGATGTTCCAGATGGGAGGAGGTATGAGTTCTGAGGCAATATGGTGGGACCAACCCCACTAGAGTACCTATGGCTCAAAAAGAAGCTCAGCCTTCCCAGCATAGACTCGGTAGCAAGCCCATCACAGGCACTTGTCCTTTCAGCCACACTTAGACACGGGTCACGTGACTGCCTTTCTGTCACCTTCAGACACAAAAAGCACACTATAATACAACTTAAAAAGTGCCTCATTTTATTTCAAGCAGCTGCTTCTCTTTGTGCTTCAGTTACACTAGCATTTGGCTGTGCTCATGAGCCATTAGGACTCTTATGGGCTTAAAAGTGCCACATAAAATAAATTGATCATATTTGGGCATATGCTTTGAATAGGCAATGGGAAAACCAGCCTCGATATTGACCCATGGAGATCCATCTATGTGCTTACTCTGTTATTTTTTATTGCCCTGTCATAGAGTTACAATGTGGTTTACAATTTATATGTTTATTTAGTTTAACAGGCTATAACAACATTTAGTTTGGCTGCTTTTAGTTCATTCTGCATAGATGCCAACAGTATCACCCCCTATTCTTTGTCCTAATGTGAGGGATCTAGAGTCACCTAATTCATAAAACACAAGGCATGGAACTATATCTTGAAATGTTTAAAAAAAAATGAGTAAAAATAAATGGGTAAAATCGCTGATTAAGGCAGTCACAAACCAAATGGGCATCGAGTACAGACAATCAGAAGCCCTTGAAGAGGGAGGCCTTTTTACTTTGTTGCTCTTGTTGGTATTTACAACTGTGAATGCGTTTAACACAAGGTTGAACAAATCCAAGTGAGCGTTCCTGACAAAGTCATCCTATTGTCTACACACAACCTAAAAAGGCAGAATGCTTGGAGGTAAAATTCTAAAAAGTGTGCCCCGAATCTGGAAATTAAGAAAGCATTCCAACTGTGGAGTGGTGACAGAGTCTTTATTGAGGTGACTTTCTGTACAGTCCAAACACAAGGGCTATTCTTAGAACAACCAAAAACAGCATGGAGCTGCCTAAAAATAATGATGACTCAACACCTAGAGGCTTCAGTGATGTAATGTTGTCAAAGAACACCCTCTCGCCTCACAGGTTGCAGTTTTTAAAATAAGCAAGCTCACAGCTCACCTTCTGAGGAAAGCAACATTTCACACACTGCAGGAGAGAATTAGGACACATGGGTCACAGATAGAATGTCCCATCTATGCATCACCTGTCACTGTGCCTTGGCTTAAAGAAGAAGCCACTGAAAAAGTCAAAGTCAGTTCTCACCCTCTGCCACCCTTGCTTATCCATTGTCCTTCCAACACAGGCCCTGTGAGACAGGACAACAATGCTGATTACACAAGAGGCAGGGCTGACAACTCCTGTCCTCAAATCACCGCAGCCAGAACTTGCATGGCATCGGATGGGTCCACATGGAGACTCGTATAGGTGCAGGGTACCGCTCAAAAAAAGAGCAAAGATGTATCCCAGAGCCTCCTCTCATCCCTCTCAGTTGTGCCCAATGCCTGTGCTCCAGGAATATGCTGCATCCACCTCAACCTCTCATGTCATCTAACTTGTCCTATAGTTATCAGACCCAGGAAACATCAAGCAATGAGGGCTTGCATTTCACTCATCTTTGTACTCCTCATTCCAAGAGCAATCCTTGGGACATGGGAGATTTTCAATAATTGTTAAATAAATGGTAGTTGAATTGATTGGTTAATGCAGTACTCTCTCCGCATGTTAGCATATTTGCGTTACTACTCTTCTCTGGGTATGTAAATCATATATCTTAGGATATATCTTAAGTACATTTTAGGATATAATATCTCCTAGGGATAGATTCATGAAAAAAGAGAGTTATTGATCAAAAAACAGCCTTTGACTTCCAAAAGATGCTAACCACTGAGGAAGGTACTTGGGGATAGGAAGTTGCTCCCACCACAAAGCCAATCTCCTTATTCTTATGGCTTGCTCTGTTCAGCAAGGAACAAAGCCAGAGATGAAGGTTTGAGAGTTCAGGCTGAGTACCTTATAAATTGGTACATTTAAAAAAAAATCTACGTTTTATTTAATATGCTAGGTCTTATACCTAAATCCAAGTGTCTCTTTTTCTAAAACGACCTCTTGCAGCAGTGTGTATAGCTCTTTCTCATTGTGGCATGTTTGTAGATGCTGTTTTCAAATAAAAATAATTTTACTCGGGTTGGTTACCCACCTGAAGGGCTGAACGCATGACTCTTGAGTGACTTGCTTGTTTCCACAATGTCAAATCCACCCTAAATGCAAAGACTTTGCACACATCAGAACAATGCAAGGAATGTGCTACCAGTGATGCCTTAAGAGGACTCTTTGAAAGGGATGCTACTTGCACAGAAATATTTGTTTTTGTTTAGGGAAATGACAACTAGCTAGAGTGGAGAGCCCAGTTGTCAAAAGGAAGCAAGTCAAAGGCAGGGCCGGGAAACCAAAGGAATGCATTTTCTTCTCCTCTTTCTAAATCATGATGTCCCCATATTCAAGACTCCCACACTTAGAGCAGGACTATCTGCAGGAAGCAGATTTCATGGAAGCTAGTTATCTGTGCCAAATTTTTAACATCAAAGACTCATTTCTCTGAAACTTTCAAAAGAAGCTACTTGAAAAGCTAAACTTCTTTCCTCATCTATGCCTCTTGCAGACCCTAAATTTCATCTACACACGATGATAAATTTAAGTGGACTTCTGGCCTAAGTTTTGTAACTGGACAGAACATAATACGGAGGAAATGAATCTATTTGGGGGACAGAACAAAATCTCACGTGCCAGGCATTGAAACTACAGTAACTACCATGAAATAATCTGGCTCTAGGCCTTTAGGGTTCAAAATTAGAGGGATTTATTATAAGGACAAACCAACACACATATCCTCAAATGATTTATATGTGTTCATTTCTCACCAATTAATATTCCAATAAGGATCAGATTTAAGAGACAAACTTAAGATGTAGTTAGCAATGTGACCATGTGCTATTCTGGAAACGTGCAGCCCACAGGTACTGTGGAGGATATTGTTGGTAATTGTGTTGGCCAAGTTCCTTTTTTTTCTTGAAGATGTTTAAAAACTATTCTTCCAAACCATGAGGGTTATAGGGTGGGAATGGTGTATGTTATAATCTATCAATTCAGATGATTTTTTTTCTATTTGTAGCAGAATTTCAAACATCAACAAAGTATACCCTTAGTGACTCCTGGCCAGCTTCCTTGTATGCTGGAAAGTGATTGCTAGCCCTTTGTACACCATAAGGATGGTTTCTGTTTTGGATGCATGGAGTTAACTGGTTAACATTCTCATAAAAAATATGAACAAACTTTGATCAGATAATTCAGAAAATTTTCTTACATTATACCTATACATAATTAGGTTGATACAAAAGAAACAGGATATCAAGACCAATAGAGTACAAATAAAGTGGCTATAACTGAGTATTGAGTATTAATTTTTAATTTGAGCTCTTGGGAAGCCTAAAAAAATGAGAGAGAGAGAGAGAGAGAGAGAGAGAGAGAGAGAGAGAGAGAGAGGGAGAATATCAAGTAATTTAGTAATTTTGTAATAAGTAATATTAGTAATTTTGCTAATGAGGAGAATATCAATTCTCTGGGTAAATGAAGCTTTCTTGGCACTATGTTCTGATCATGTAACCCTACTATGGGGACAGTGAACATGTATTCTGCCATAAATGCAGAGACAGTTTTCATGTGGTTAAGACTGAACTTAAACTTTCCTGAAACCCAAGATTATGACATAAAAACACAACTTCACTAGGTTTCTGCAAAGAGCTGGCTAAGGTAAGCCCTTCATCCAGCTTCCCCCACACATCGCCGTCCCTGTCCACCAGTTTTAGAAGAGCCCCTTTCTTCCTGAATCAGAGGGAGGTACTCACCAGCTTGGCTGTGGGGAAGGGAATGAAGGAGGAGTGCGGGAGCCCATGTTTACCAAGAAGATCTAGTGCTATGCCACTTCCTCTACCTACTTCACCTCATGTAATCACATAACAAACCCATCAGGAAGGTGTGGCTAACCCCATTTTATAAGAGAGGGAACTGAGGTTCAGAGAAGCTGCATTGGCCATGATCATACAACTAGAGGTAGTGGAGACAATCCCTTCTGAATCCAAAGCCCTTTCACTGGGCTCTTCTGTTGCCTGGAAGTGTCTGTGTGATGTCTCAAACTATGTTTGACTTTACAGGACGCAGAATGATGAGCTCGCTCCACTGCCCTCAACATACTTATTCTCATCCAGCTGCAGGGTAAGACTAGACTAACATGTAAGGCAGCACACTATATGTACTTACAATATAATAAATAAAATAATTTAAAGTTAATACTAGCTATACTTTTGGAGGGGAGGAAGAGGAGGCTTGGAACAAAATACAAGATGAAAAATCTTAATTATGTCAGGTATTGATCAATGGAACTCCCCCTTGAAACACTGACAGCTGTGTATGTTTAAAAGGATGGCTAGCCCTAGCTAGTTTGGATCAGGGAATAGAGCATCAGCCTATGGACTGAAAGGTCCTGGGTTCGATTCTGGTCAAGGGCACATGCCTGGGTTGCAGACTCGATCCCTAGTATCGGGTGTGCAGGAGGCAATTGATCAATGATTCTTATCATTGATGTTTCTATCTCTTTCTCCTTCTGAAATCAATATATATAAATTTTTAAAAGGATGGTTATGCTATACTAGAGGCCTGGTGCCTGAATTTGTGCACCAGTGGGGTTCCTCAGCCTGGCCTACAGGATTGAGCTGAAACTGGCTCTCCGACATCCCCCAAGGAGTTCCAGATTGTGAGAGGGTGCAGGCCAGGACAAGGGACCCCACCGGTGCATGATTAGGGCCAAGGAGGGAAGCAGGAGGTTGGCCAGCCAGGGAAGGATCGCATGTGCAGCCCATCTCGTTCAATTATGATCTGCCAGACCCCAGCAGTAAGCTAACCTACTGGTCAGAGCTTCTGCCCCCTGGTGGAAAGTGCATGTCATAGCAAGCAGTTGAGCACCCTTAGCATATCATTAGCATATTATGCTTTGATTGGCTGAATGGCCAAATGGACGACCAGACACTTAGCATATTAGGCCTTTATTATATAAGATAAAACAACATTCTCAGCAAAACACTGCATTACCAAACCTTACCAGAAACTGATCAAACTTAAAGAACAAAAAGCTGCACATGTCCTATTTCTGCTTAAAACGTAGAAGTGTGCAGTTAAACACTGCCTGCTTACTATTATAAATGAGTGAACTGTCATGAGATACAAGCAGCACATTAATAACCCCACTCTCAGAAAGTGACTATCACACGATGTTCCTGGAATTGGCACTCAGATAATTTATATCACACTGACTCCCCTCCAATGAGCTATATGTTAGGCCTGCTGCGAAAGGTATGTTGGTAGAGTTTTAAAGTTCATGTCCAAACTCTTTGACTTTCTTCGTTGGTCAGGAATTCCAGGATGACTGAACTGAGACCAGAATCAAGAATGTCAAGGAAGGCAGGGTGAGACCTATGCCATTTTAGCTGGAGAGAGCAAAATAATAATAATAATAATAATAATAATAATAATAATAATAATAATTAAGCTTATTTTCCTCTATTTTCCCCCTGAGCTCCCTCTCTAAAACTCTCTGAAAGAGGGGAGTTCTTAGGCAACAGAACTCAAGAGTTACCCTTGAATAGCTATCTTTTTACATTTGAGCTATTGAAAATGATCTGATTACAGCCAGGCCTCTGTAATGGTTGGTGTACTTCCCTGGGGCTGCTGGCCCAGGAAGAGAGTGGAAGATGAAATCCAGACGGCCCCCTGCCTGTCAAACCAGCCACAATGGCTCAGGACTTCAACACCCCTTCAGCCCAGAGGAAAGGACATCGGTTTTTCAGATCCACCTGTCTTGCCCCAGGCAGTATGCCCTAGGACAGCTTCTGCCACAAAGCCATCTCCTAACAATTCACAGAGTCACTCTTCAGGTCAGCAGCAGTTCTGAGGGAAACCATAGGAAGTGGCTTCCACATCCTTTCATTTTTCCAAGAAGGGCCAAAAGCCCCAAATCCCTCTTTAATATCATCACGGACTAACTGAAACAAGACAGCCGTTTTTTCCTCAGGTGCCATCAAGAATATATGCTCGCCTGCTCTTTGGCACAGAAAGCAAATACTCTCAGCTCTCTATGCATTGGGCTTCATTCTTTACAGGGCCTCAGTTTTTTCCAGGGAGTGAAGTGGGGCATTCAGAGTGGCTTGTCAGGCTCTTGAGCCCCAGGGGGCCACTCGGTGCTGAGGAGAAGAAAGACACTAAATATGTCTCTGGAATATTTTAGTCACTTCAAGAAAGGTTATGGTTCCAGGGAATGTCCTCCAGCAGCTCTCAGATGGGCCCCACGCTGGGCCTCTCGTCTGGCAGGTGTCCCCAAGTGATTAGCAGAGACTAATTATGGACAGTCATCGGGAAAGAAGGAAAACAGGACCGATTGACTGAGCACCAGGATATGCAGCCTTTTTATAATTTAAACGTCTGTAAAACACCAGCCCCAACTGTAAATGTCACCTGTACCTACAAAGAATGAAAAGCACTAGTGAAACAGTGAAACTCCTAAGTATTCCTTGAATATCCTGGTGTCTAATTTAACTGCTACCTGCTTTAATATTTAAAATGAATGTTTGATAACCATGTCCCCACCCTCAAGTCACAGTAGTTCACTTTAGTCTTTTTAATCTATATTCAGCGACATAAGCTACAGTGAATTATTGTCTGCTGTTCATCCTTTGCTGCATATATCCTTAGCATGAATTTTTCAACCAGCTTAAAGAATGCCCATAACAATTTTCTTAAGCCCTGGATTTCAGCATTCTTTGCTGCCTTCTCTTTTACCTTTTCTCATCTCTTCCTTTTCTTTTTAAAGAGTGGTTATAGGAAAAAAAAAAAGTGCTTTTTTTTCCCCTTACTGGAATGGCAATGGTATCAATTGGTTTTACTCCCTTCACTTACTAAATAGGTCAGTCACCTCTAAAAGAATGAAATACCATGTAAAAAAACACTGACATATTATACAGACTTCTTCATATGAATATTGTCTCTTAACTTACAAGAGTTATTTGGACTCAATGTATTTACATTTAGCATGAGCCTAGCTGTTGAGTCACCTGAGTTCAGTCTGCATTACATTCCTTTACTGGAAAGTCCATGCTCATGGATAGGCAACTTCATTTCTAGTCCCTGTTTTCCATGGTTGAATTGAGAGATGGTGAGGTACAAAGGGTAATGAACTTGACTTAAAAGTCAAGAGGCCTCCTCTGCTCCTTGTTATCTCTCTACTTAATTAATCAATGATCCTGACAAATTCACCCTTTGTGTCTTAGTCATCATTTAAGTGGAAGTTCAGTTCAATATTGACTCAGTACCTACTGTGTGTCTGGCCCGATGCAAGGTGCTGGAAATACAAGAAAAAAGAATACAATTTTGTATTTCATTACTTTAAGACACCGGAGTCTAGACAGAAAAAAAAAATGCAAATAAAGAGAAGCAAAATAGTTTGCAATAGACACTCTATGGAGTGAAGAGAAAGCTGTGTCTGGAGCAGTTACTGTCTCCCTGACTGCAGGAGAGTCTCCCCTCAACTCAGACCACACCATTGGTCAGAAAGGTGGTAAGAGAATGGGCAGCAAGAGCAGTGACCAAGTTCAAGGCCAGAGGTTTTAAACTGTAGGCACTTGAAGGAGGAGACACAGAGACTTGGGAAGGCCACACAGGTAGTACCCATGCACAGTGTTCATCCTGACTCCAAAATGTCCTTCATTTCCAATAGACTCAAGCCTCTCGTCACAGGAAGATGCATTTCATTGCACTTCTTGACGCCATAGTCATTCCAGACTATGGTGATGTGTCCATTCTTTTTTTGAACATGGAGTGTGGGTATATTTTCATATATTCTACAACCTGCTGTCTAAAACTTGTGAAGCCTGACATGTTAGGGATTCAGAATTTGGGGATTTGGAAACGTATTATGTACATATGCTCATATCAGGTAATGCCCTGCAAGGTCTGAGGCAGCCAGTGCAGTTAAGACAGGAATATTTCTGCAGAGAGATGGATGAATATTCACACTGGAAGGAGTTTTCCATCAGTACAAGTTAGATTTGGAATGAATTAGGTCAAGTAAGGTTTTTCTTTCTCAAAATGGTAATGAAGAAAGGCTCGGTTTTCTGAAGTTTTCAGTTTTCAGTGCTGGTGATAAGGATTTGAACCTGCAGTGGTGAAGTGCAAAGCACACACATTTCCCTACAAACTAAAGTGGAGACAAATCTTATGTGGGGACTAAAGTGAAAATCACAACTCATCTGATTTAACTTGGAAAACCCTGGAGGAAATGTCGCCAACTGACCAGTGCCTCGTCAGTTCAGCTCAGGAAGAAGGAACTGGTATATTTAGTGGTCACATCTTTGAACATTAGGATCATCCCAGCCACTCGCAATGCATGCAGATGACCCACTTATGAAAAGCACAAAGCCCAGGGATCAATGGAGCTGGGTCTCTTCTGTTCATTCTGGTAGAATATATTCTTTAATCGTTGGAAGAATTGCCCTCTTATTGAGAAAACAAAGCAAAACCTACCAAAAAAACAACAAAACCTTGTGCATATTTGTGTGTGTATAAGGCCATGACTATAGTTGAAAATATATGTTAAATGTCCTTGGGATTTAGCATCACTGTGAGCATGTATTGTGTTTATTTCCTTATTTTGAATCATTTTCTTCTGGTAGATTTTAAACTGGATGAATTTATGCTATCTGGTTCACCACCACATCAACAAAGCTAAGTATCATGCCAGGGTTCATTAAATATTTACATATTAAGGGGCACTGTTGTGATGCTTAAGAGCACAGACTCTGTCATTTGGCAGCTGAAGTTTGAATCCTTGCTATACTGCTCTTAGCTGTGGGACCATGGGCAGCCTCTCTGTGACTCAGTGTCCTCATCTGAAAAATGGGATACTTACTATATCAATGTAGATGGACTAAGTAATATTCCAACAACAAACTCCCACATCCCAGTAGCTTCAAGTGACAAAGGCTTTTTGTTCCTTGTCACATTACATGTTCATCACAGGTCGGTCAGGACTCTCTGTGTAATCCATTCCTCACTCCATGACCCCAGGCTGCCTGAGCAGACAGAGCAGGCACTACCTGGCACAATGCCAGTTGCCCTAGTGGAATGAAAAGAACATCCTTCAGTGTCAAACACTGGTCATGAAATGCTTGGCCTGAAAGTGACATAGGTCATTTCTACTTACACATTTTGCAGAACTAGCCAGAGAGGTCCAGGGAATGGAACCCTGCCATGTTCCCAAGAGTAGAGAGGCCGAAAGATACCACTCTCCTAGGGTTATCATGGCCATTAAAGGGTTATGGCCACAAAGCATTTGGAAGAGCACCTGGCACTTTGCCACATGCTATGTAAGTGTCTGCCATTATTATAATTGAATTCATATTTTTGGAAGCCATTATAAAGTCAGTGTTTAGGCCTCTCCTCATTAAACTGAATTTGCCTAATGGTGGTTTTTCTGCTGTTCTCCTCTGGGTATCAGCGAGTGCCAAAGTCCATGGAACAGACCCTTACCCATCTTCAGTTCAAACAGAGCAGCCCGCAGGATGCCCCTCCAGCTCACCTGTCTCAAGATGACTTTTGCAGCCCAACTGGATGTAGAAAAGCAAACCCAGGTGAGTGTGCCAAAGAGAAATGAACCCTAGCAACTTTCAGGTGCTACAAGCTGTGAACATCCTAATCCTAAATGTGTTTCATATAAAAATATTTATGCTTCAAGCTGCAGCATGCATACAGCCATCTGTATTTATAACTTTTAGATGCCAATTTCCTCCAGCTCTGGTTCTCCTTTGTGTCATATAAACAACTCTCAACCATCATGAGCATAACAAGCCACACTGAAGTATGTATGTGCTCATGCCTAGCAAAAGCCTCAAATCAAAATACAATCTCGCAGAAAAGGAGTGAACATCATGGCCCTCACAAGGCTGTTTAAAACGTGTTCTTTAGGTGCCAGAACTTAGAATTTAAGTAACATAGCAGGAATGAGCATCTCAGTCTCTGTCACTTTAATAAGAAGAAACAAATATAACCAGAAGATAAAATCCTCTTACCTATATTAAGAGCAGTACAATCCAGTACCTTCCAAGTCACCTCAGAAAGCATAAGGACTTAGGAGCAGTGTCTCAGACAGGTGGGAAATAGAGGAAAGATGACTACAGAAGCAAAACCTTTAATTCCTATTCTGCCAAGGAAGTTAAAATGTATGTTTTATCAGAATTGTGAGAAACAAGCTAAATCTAGCTCATCAATATCAAGAAAGAAGAATTCTGCCAAACAAGTTACAAGTTACTGCTTACCCAAAGGGTCCACTGAAATGAACACTAAGCATCATTTCTGCTGCCTTATCTCCCTGGTATACTCTCAGGCATCTTCTCAAAGCCAAATAGTTTAGACAATCATCATGGCCAGCCTTGCCCACAGGCAAAAACAAGTGCTAAAAAGGCTTCTTGCTTTTTTTTTTCCCCTTTCAGCCTAAATATAGATCCCCACCAGTACAGTATAGCACCCCAAATGTGCATCCTTTGGGAAGGATAACTATCATCAGACTTTGTGGTTCAGATTCATGAACTTTGAAATTTGTTGTAAGAAGCTCCTGAGAGAGTGGTGTATAAGACAATGAGCTTTATTAAGGCAGTGAAAAAAATGGAGGTAAAGAGAATAAGACACTATGAAACTTGAAGACAAATATGTGGCAGTGAAAATGCTGAAAACTTTTTCCTCTAGAACACCAGGGATCATGACTCCTGGCTATTGTCAACTCATTTGGTATCAGATAATCTTGCTTTGTCACCTTTAAACTGTATATATGTAATTAAATCAAAATGTAATCTGTATCTGATTATTTTATATCCTAGAACCTAGTGAATCTCAATTTCCTGTCTGATTTAATAAATTTAATCATGTAGACATTGGCTAAGTATAAAATTCACCTTCTTGGCTGAAAATGTAATCCGAATAATTTGAACCTCGTTTCACTGAACTACATATATACATCTGGTTGATTTCACCTCAATATTTAATCAAGGTTGTTTTAAAACCAAATACTACATGTCAAGATGCAATGTACCAACTTTGTATTCAAAATAAATGAGAATATTTTGTAACCCATGATTCAATGACAGATTAGAATATCAAAATAGATCTGGGCCCATCTCCATGAACTCTGCCCAAGCCTCAGGCTTTCCACATAACCAGTTCTGGTCCCTGATCAGTCTTTCTTGAGCAGCACTCCTAAATGAGATTAGCTCCTTGCTGGGTGTTTTTATTGTTGTTGTTTTAATCTACTGGGAAATATTTAATCAGGAAAGAATCAAAATCCCCATTCAACCTCTAAGGAAAAGTCTTCTAATGGCTGATATTTAAGTGAATAGCTGATAAAACTGTTTCATAGTTAACATCATGTATATTTCAGGGAAAATTACTTGCTCTGAGTAAATTACAATCTGTGTTATAACCGGTTATAATCCCAGAGTAAAATTCTGTTTCTGTGCTATTTTCTGACTTTAAATAATCCAGTGATGATAGCACTGGAAGTTCTAATCACATCTAAGTGCTTGGATTTCAAGCTATTTTTAGTCCATTTTTTTTTTTCAATCGTTCAACTCCAAAGTAATAGCATTATAAAAACTATCTTTAAATAGCTTAAAATAATTCTAAATTCTCCAGGCTATCAGAATTGCTTACAAAATTAATAAAATCCAGAAAAAAATACCATAGGCAATTATTTTCAGACAACAGAGTTTGGACTTCAGCAACTGGCAAAAACTGTTCTTGAAAGGGCAAAGTCATAAATCCTACCCTTAATCTCACACAAAGCCACATACTTCAGTTTTAGAAAAAAGACCTTTCTTCCCCCAAATGTCAGCCATGTTTTATAACATAGGATAATAGTGGATATTTACAATTGAAATCCATGTCCACAAGGGAAGGTTTGATCGTTAGACCTACTTAGACAACACACTTAAAAGGTCAGAAAATTCTGAAATGGAAGATCTCCAAAGAGAATCTTTACTCTGATTTCCAAGAATATGTACACTAAATAAAGTTTGTCTCTTCAAGTGGGAAACTTCATTTTCTGGAAAATGCTTGAACACAGACAACCTCATTCTCCAATCATTTCAAATCAAGGAGTTAACCACTTTCATTCATATTCTTATAACACAGGCATAACAATTCCATCCTCTGTGGTATCAATAAGCAAGATCCAGAGGGCCAACAACAACTTACCTTTCTTATAACTGCTACAGTACTTGGATGAAAGCTATTTTTAGAATATTCATCCAACTTCAGGAGAGATAGGGATGAAACAGAGCTTGTGCTGTTTTGAGAAAGATGAATATTGTTGTTGGTGTACTAGGGGAAGATACTTGGATAATTTCTTTTTTTATGACATCTGTTTCCTAGCCCAAGGGATGTTGCCTGTAATCATGTTCCTAACACCACTTGTTTTGTTAGGTAGACCTGTGAGTCGCAGAGCACAAGATTTGATTCTACACAGTCTCATCTACAACCTTGTCATCAGTATCTCCAAAGTTAGCCAGTCACAGAACAGGCTTTTCTCCTCCTGCTCTGTGAGCCAAGAATAAAACTAGCTACAAGTTTCCACCACTTCAAAACGTCAATCACAAGGAAGTCATGAAAATACTTTGGGCTAATGCCACAGAGCCCATGTTTCAGGAGCAGGAAAATCTTACCTTGCTCTCTTCTCCTTCAAACACTGACTGGTGAACGTTGCATGCAAACAACGAGTTGGGGAGGTCATTGAAATCGGTGATCGCTTGGAAGGCTTCCTCTGCGAAGCACTGAGTTACAGCCCAGTCCCTGTCTATGCAGCAGAGCAAGAAAAGCCCTCCATCTTCTGCGATGTGCCCTTGTTGCCCCGGGTTCCTCATTCCAATGAAGTAAGATTCTCCCCTCATACCTAAGGATGCAAAGCCAAACACATGTCAGAGTAGAAATTGATGATTTCTTAAAACTTGGTGTTCAGGTCAAGTCACCGGAGTGTCTGGGGCAGAGCAGGAGGAGAATCAGGGGCTATTGGAAGTTTGAAGACCCAACAAGTTCATGTTATCCCCTGGACCTCTGAGTCACAATTTCCCCGTACAGCTCTGCTTTTGGGCAAGAACCAGTCAGTGTTATGGGATAAAAAAAAAAAAATCTAAAAACAATCCACTCAACTAGGATAGGAGTTGGAGGCCAAGGGCTCTAACTTAGGTGCTAGTGTTTACTAGATGTGGGACCTAGGAAAGTTACATAGTTATCTGAGAATTTGCTTCATTATGACAGAAATACATGTGCGAAAGAGCTTTGATACGTTTGTTACATGATGAATTATACACCACCACCACCAATGCCTAGATTTTATTGAGTTCCAGGAACTGTTCTATGATTTACATGCATTAAATAATCCATCTAACCTTCACAATAGTCTATGAGATGGGTTCCAATATAAAACCTTGGGCCTGGTTGGGACAGAGCCAAAAATTGGAAGAATTTGAAATAGTAACTTTAAAACTAGGTCACTGTAATTATAGTCAATAAAAATCTTATTTTATATAAAATATAATAAAACCATTCCCATATTCTAAAGTTCTTAAAACTCCAATTAATGCAACATTTTATGTACGGGAATCAGTAAAATATTTATTCTAAATAAAAATATGGTACACATTTTAAGCTTTGTTTTGTTCTATGATTAATCCAAAATATATGAATATTTTTAACTAGAAGGAAAAATATCAATAAAATAGTTATATGTATTTATTTTTTTTCATATTCAATTATATTGTTCCCTCAGATATTTTAGTATAATATGCATAATGGTCATCATTTATTATTAGAGTGTAATTATTTTAAAAGTAAAATAACTAAGAACATTAAAATAGTATTATTTTTCATAAATGAATTATAAAAAAAATTTTAGATAATAAAGTCATAATCACCTAATGGCATGAAACATACTGTCCCTCTTATTTATAAATTTTTAAATTAATCAAAATGGATCCCAACATGTTATTAAACAGGTTTGAGAATGTTGCAATTGTTCTTTTTCAAAAAGAATTAAAATCTATTGCTGAATAAATTAACTAAATAGATCAAATAATAAGCCTCACTCAGGACTCATTTTAATCTACTTAAATGGTCTTAACTTCTGTTCTAAGTCGTAACAATAAGATTATCTTCCTGAGACTTTATTTTAAGCTAATTACTTTCAGTAAAGATTTAAAAGGTGAATGCATTTTGGCAAACAACCTATTCTACTTCTCTGGAGAAGTATTTGAGAAGTCAGAGCTTTGAACAAAGAAACTTTAACTTCCAGTTCCATTACTGACTCACCTCATATTTTAGAAAAGTCAACTGATTGTTCTATGACTCAGTTTGAACTAGGAATGAAAGAAGTAATCAAAAGCAGCATTAACAACTACATAAAAGGATATGCAACATGAAATTCAATAAAGAGACACCATTACGATAATATCAGAACAAGACTATTATTCTTTGGTATGATCACTAACTTTTAGTAAAGCCAAATATACATAAAGAAAGGGAAATTCGAAGATTAAAAGAACTCCCCAGTAAAGAAGGGCAAAGGTCCTACAACCCAAAACTAGTTTATCTTTCTAAATTAATTTTAAAACTCTTTAAATATTGTGAAATATCTTTTGAGCAACAATTGCCTCATATTACAAGAACTACATGTGTTGTCCTTATTTTTAAATCTAAGGTTGGTTATCCAAGAGAAACGATCTGCCTTGGGCTCAAGGGGCAACTCTTCTGGGAAATCTCCCAGCCTCCTCCACGGCCCATCCCTTGCTTTGGCCCTCAGTGACCTGCACAGCCTTCTCTCACAGAAGTGCCCTCACTATGACAACTGTTTTACTGGTCTACATCTCAAACCAGATGGATATTGATGGATATTTCCTTAGAACAGAGACTGGACTGTCTTCATAAGCGTGTACATTATTCTGCATGTTCAGCCTGGTTCTTATAGAAAGCCCTCAAAATGATGTTCAACTGAATTAATGAATTATGTAAAAAAGAGTCACTTACTAACCGGTTTGTCTCAGTGGATAGAGCATCAGCCTGTGGTCTGAAGGGTTCCAGGTTCTATCCCAGTCAAGGGCATGTACCTTAGTTCCAGGCACATCCCCATCGAGGGATGTGCAGGAGGCAGCTGATCAATGTTTCTAACTCTCTATCTCTCTCCCTTCCTCTCTGTAAAAAAATCAAAATATATATTTTTTGCAGAAACCGGTTGCTCAATGGTTAGAGTGTTGGCCTGCAGACTGAAGGGTCCCAGGTTCGATTCCAGTCAAGGGCATGTACCTTGGTTTCAGGCACATCCCCAGTCGGGGGTGTGCAGGAGGCAGCTGATAGATGTTTTTCTCTCATCAATGTTTCTAACTCTCTACCCCTCTCCCTTTCTCTCTGTAAAAAAATCAATAACATATATTTTTTTAAAAAATAGGAGTCACTTTCAGGAAACAACAGACCAGCAAATGAGTTAAAATAGCTGATTTAAAATATGAACACTAGTAATATACTGTTTATTTCAAATTTATACATGAATAACAAAAGGCACCTAATAACTTCAATTCAAGGTTTGGTTTATGTAATTTTATAAATCAAAGATAGAAAAAATTACTCATAGGATTCCTCTGGCTAAAATTTTTTAAAATCTGTGTAGTATAATTAAAATAATATTTATGGGTTTTGATTATATGAGTTCTCTAAGAAGAAAAAACTGAACAAAATCAGAATGGTATACAAAAGAAAAATAAAATTACACCCTAAAGAGAAAACTATGCTAATATTTTGGTATATTTCATTTCGGTGCCTTTCTCACCTGTATAATTTTTTAAATAAAATTGAGATTTTTCCATTTCGTACTTGGCTTCTTTCAGAAAACATTGATACGTATAATCAAGAGCAGCTCCCTCTATCATTATATATTCTTTGAAACATTCATTTTAATAGCCACATAGGAACCCAGTGCCATAGTTATTTCACCATTCTTCTGTGTGCCTTCTGGAAAGCATACTTTTCCATCTTCACAAGCATAAGGAAAAAGAAAACCACTACCCACTTTAAAAGCCTCCCCTAGGAGAACCTCAAAATGTCTTTCTATGCAAAGAAGAGACATCTTTATGAAATACTGGAGAGAGCTCAGGGGTGTACTTGGGTTCTAGTCATTGTGTAAACGGGTGCCTCCTGGCTGTGGGTTTCTTGTCAGCAAAATGGAGAAACGCTGGAGCCTTGTCTACTGTGACCATTCAAATGAAATGAAGCAAGTGAAAGTCTTCTGTAGCCTCCAACATTATATTTGAATGAGAGTTATTTGTTGTTGTTGTTGTTGTTTTCATTTTTAGTACACAACAGGAATTTTTATTTTTATTTTTTACCTTTTTTTTAATTGCATTACATGTATACATATCTCCCCATTGCTCTCCCTCCCTCCCAGGCATACCCCAACCCCCCAGTGTCTATGTTCATTGGTTATGCTTATATGCATAGATACAAGTCCTTTGATTGATCTCTTATCTACCCCACCTCTCCTTAATCTTCCTGCTATAATTTCACAGTCTGTTTGATGCTTTACTGCCTCTGTAGCTATCCTTTTGTTCATCAGTTTACAATGTTCTTTATTATCCACAAATGAGTGAGATCATGTGGTGCTTCTCCTTCGTTGACTGGCTTATTTCACTAAGCATAAGGCTCTCCAGTTCCATCCAGGTTGCTGCAAATGGTAAGAGTTCCTTCTTTTTTTATGGCAGCATAGAATTCCATTGTGTAGATGTACCACAGTTTTCTGATCCACTCATCTGCTGACGGGCACCTAGGCTGTTTCCAAATTGTAGCTATTGTAAATTGTGCTGCTATGAACATAGGGGTGCATAAATCCTTTCTGATTGGTGTTTGTAATTTCTTAGGATAAGAATTTACTTACTCCTAAGAGTGGGATTGCTGGGTCAAATGGGAGATCCATTTTTAGTTTTTGTTACCATGTGTAGTCTTGTCAAGAACAAGTCATAGTGGAGGAACCTGCCACTACAGAGGGGCTGCCACCTACTTCTACCAAGCGTATAACCAAGTTTCAAACTTCTAGAGAATGTCCATGAGAGTTAGAAGAATGAGTAGAGATGCCCCTTGAATATTTTATATAAGCATAGTTGGAGATTCCATTAGAAGGGAAAGATATTCCTAAGGAAAAAAGAAAGTAATTAACATAAAAGAAACAAAACAACCTTGCCTCTCTCTAAGACACCACCAACAGAATAGTTCATTTAAATGTTATAAAGTTAGTTATAATTAAAATT
Source organism: Lasiurus cinereus (assembly GCA_011751065.1). Classification (NCBI taxonomy): domain Eukaryota; kingdom Metazoa; phylum Chordata; class Mammalia; order Chiroptera; family Vespertilionidae; genus Lasiurus; species Lasiurus cinereus. The sequence continues at coordinate 77,271,481 of JAAGEH010000018.1, read as the reverse complement.
ATAAATGTCTGAATTTGAACCATTTTAATGGAGAAGGAAATATGGAGAGAGGAAGTTTTTTTTCTTTTTATAAATTTTATTTATTGAGAGCGAGAGCGAGAGAGAGATTTGTTGTCCCATTTATTGATGTACTCATTGGTTGATGCTTGTATGTGCGGTGACAGGGGACAGAACCCACAACCTTAGCACATTGGGATGATGCACTAACCCAATTGACCTACTTAGCCAGGGCAAGATTTTCAACTATTTCATTAGTTTTCTATAATGTGAAAATTATTTCATCCAAGATACTCAAATAACCTAAAAGTACTTATTAATAGAACATTAGTGAACATTAAAATTGAGACAGTATGTTTCCTACTGTTAAGACTAGCTACCTGAAACTTAAAAATGCCTTGTTGAGTGTCAAAGAAATAGTGATTAAATAAATGATTGTTGCGTAAATAGTAAATAAATGTTCTCTCCCTCAATATATTTGGATGATCTAGATATTACTAGGTTTCTACACAAGGAATTAATCTTTCTAAAACCCCCTACTTCCATTCCTAACATTTATATGATACAATTAAACCCCAAGAAGGGACCTCAAAGAGACATCTGATTCTGTTGAGTATCAATATTGTCCAAGTGTTGATAATATTCATGAGTTTTAGAACCCTCAAGCACTACACCTTTCTAGGAACAGGGTAGAACTCCTGAGAGTGGGGAGCTGTGCATTGGCTCATAGGAGTTTTGGTCTATAAAGACTTAAACTCAAGATAAAAGGGGATTGCAAATTAAGCCCAGAAGAATGGCAAAGAGCCATGGCAAGAAAAATAAAATTGTAAACATCCAAGGAGATGCTCATTACCTAGCTTTACTATCAAGTAAAATCATCCCATAAATAGTGAGATGTGTGATCTATAAAAAAGGCTATTGCCACATTGGAAGGAGTGAGGTGGTGATAACCTCATCTTGAGTTTCCTCATAGGAAGAAAACATAAAGGCCAATTCTGAGTACAACCCACTATGGGAAATCTGGCATTCTTTCTAAGGGGACTATCTAATCTTATTCAGAGGCCAAGAATCATGTCATCTAAGAAACAGGTGCATAGAAAGACATAGCAGAGGGAAGTATAGGGAAAAAGTATTGAGTGAAATCACAGTTGCTTTCAAATTCTGGAGGAGGAAATGAAATATTTGTGTATGGCACTTAGGAAGTAGAAGTCTAACCAGAGAGAAAGAATTCAATTTAATAAAAGAAATGATGGATCTTTTAAAAATTAAAATTAGCTGAAACCGGTTTGGCTCGGTGGATAGAGCCTCGGTCTGTGGACTGAAGGGTCCCAGGTTTGATTCCGGTCAAGGGCATGTACCTTGGTTGCAGGCATATCCCCAGTGTGGGGCGTGCAGGAGGCAGCTGATCGATGTCTCTCTCTCATCGATGTTTCTAGCTCCCTACCTCTCTCTCTTCCTCTCTGTAAAAAATCAATAAAATATATTTTTTAAAAATTAAAGTTAAAGTAGAAATGTCTGGCCTCATGTCTAATTGAGTAACTTGTGTAGGTGCTCCATGGAGAAGGGAACAACTTTGTCTGGCAGAATGTCACATAGGGAATCCAAGGACCAGGGAGATGGATGGTTGGCATTTCCTTTAAGGTGTCTTTTCACCTTGAGATTTTTATTTTTCCAGCATTGAAAGAAAATACACAAGAAAAGATACCTCTGTTTATCTCTGGGCTTGAAGATCCTCAAGAAAGAGGAACATGTAACCTTTAATAAAAGCTTTCTTTAGTGTTGAAACATTTAAATAGATGTTCATAACAAGCCTGTCTATATTTTTCATTTTCCAGATTATTCAAACTATAAAGTGAGAGTTTCTAAAAATAAGAAATAATGATCCACAATGAGAGGAAAAAGAGCAAAACATACAAAAAGCAACTTAAGTTTGGGTTTATTTTTCCTTAGACAAAAGAATGCTAAAATTCAATTCATTTGCTTTTAAAAGTAAGAACAGGAACCTAAAACTTTTGCAATAAGGACAACAAAACAGGAACAAATATGCCTTGAATCCATGTTAAAGCCAGCCAGGAGAATAAATAAGGAAATTGGATAAATGAAAATGATTAATGAATAATTCATTCTACCTTTAAGTTCAATTTTAATTGGAAAACAAGTAAATGGATTATGAGAGATTAGTATAGAGGAAGACTGCGATGTCAGCTTGAATATTAATGTAAAAATAAGAATGCAATGTTCTATTAATTAGCAGTAGAGAAGATATCACTATAGCTATTTTTAGGTTGAATATAAAGTTAAATTAATCAAGTTGAAAGTTTTAAACAAGTTAAACTTCTACTGAGTTTTAAATTTCTTTATCTCTAAAATTGATTCTTTCATGATACATGGGACAAAGTGAACTTATTAAAAGAAAAATCATGCCGAAACCGGTTTGGCTCAGTGGATAGAGTGTCAGCCTGCAGACTGAGGGGGTCCCAGGTTCGATTCTGGTCAAGGGCATGTACCCTGGTTGCAGGCACATCCTCAGTGGGGGGTGTGCAGGAGGCAACTGATTGATGTTTCTAGCTCTCTATCCTTCTCCCTTCCTCTCTGTAAAATATCAATAAAATATATTTAAAAAATAAAAACAAAAGAAAAATCATATCCTATCTAATAAGAGTGATATGCAAATTAACCATCACTCTGCTATGCCCACAAGCCACACCCACAAGCCTATCAAGAGCAAGTATGCAAATCAACCCCAACCAAGATGGCTGCAGCCACAGAGAGAACAGGAGGGAAGCTTGGGTTTCCCCAGTGATGGAGGAAGCCAAGCTTTCTACACACCCTGGAGGGCCCAGGCCTCCACTCAAGGCTACAAAGTTTCAATTATAGAAGATAAATAAATCCCAACAAAAATGGTAGCAGCCACAGAACTGGAGAGAGCAGGAGGCTAGGGTTGCCCCTGGCGATGGAGGAAGCAGCCTGTCTTGGAATCTACTTAAGGCTACAAAGTTTCAATTATAGAAGATAAATAAATCCCAACAGAAATGGCTGCTGCCAGGGATCGAACAGAAGGCTTGGCTCCACTCCAGGCTACAAAGTTTCAATTGTGGAAGATAAATAAATCCTAGATACCAGGACCTCCACTTGGGTCACCGGGGGGCATGGCCAGCCTGCAAACCACCACAGGACCCTCGCCCAGGTCACCCCATGTTCCAAGGGAACTCCCACCCTGATCCAGGACACCCTTCAGGGCAAACCAGCTGGCCCCCACTCATGCACCAGGCCTCTATCCTATCAAATAAAAGAATAATATGCAGATTGACCATCACTCCAACACACAAGATGGCTGTCCCAATGTGGTCAAAGATCCTGCCCCCATGTGGACACAAGATAGCCACCACAAGATGGCCAGCAGGGTAGGGCAGTTGGGAGGAACCAGGCCTGCAAGGGAGGGCAGTTGGGGATGATCAAGCCTGCAGGGGCGGGGGAGGGTAGTTAGGAGTAACCAGGCCTGCAGAGTAGGGAAGTTGGTGGTGACCAGGTCTTCAGGGAAGGGTAGTTGACGGGGGGAACCAGGCCTGCAGGGAAGAGCAGTTAGAGGGGAGCAGGTCTGCAGGGGAGGGCAGTTAGGGGCCAACAGGCTGGCAGGGGAGAAGTTAGGCATCAATCAGGCTGGCAGGGAAGTGTTTAGGGGGTGATCAGGCTGGCAGGAAGAAGCAGTTAGGGGCAATCAGAAAGGCAGGCAGGTGAGCAGTTGGGAGCCAGTCATCCTGGATTGTGAGAGGGATTTCTGACTGCCCATTTAGGCCTGGGATTGGGCCTAAATGGGCAGCAGACATCTCTCGAGTGGTCCCAGATTGTAGAGGGTGCAGGACATCCCACCCCCCATGCACAAATTTAATGCAAAGGGCCTCTAGTATGAATAATAACACTCTACCATTAAATCATATCATCAGCTTTCATTTTTGGTCTGGCTTTTGGGTGAGGTTCTTTTGACATCTTTTGGTATTTTAATATGTAGATCCTTTTAGGAGTAAGCCAGGCCTTATACACACTTTTGTCCTGCTTACAGAGAAATTGAAGTATAATATTAGTAACCAAAAACTATCCCAACCATCCTGAGATACAAAGGAGAGTCATGATATTCTTAGGTTGTGCTCCTTAGAAATATAATGGAACCTATTTAATTCAACTCCAGAATTTTCATATCATGCTATTCTTGATACCATATGGAAACAGTTTTGAAAGAAAGAGGACCAAGCAGTTTTCAATTCATGGATTTCTAAGAAAATTATCCACATTTCTCATTCACTGCTCCCTTGAGGACACCTCTAGAGCTACTGCTCCACCTTAAGATTCCTAGGACAATATTTCAATCACAGTATTTTTCCATGTATAAGACACTATTCTTTTCTAAAATCCTTAGACTGGAAATTGAGGGGCATCTTATACACAGAAATCAGCCTAGGAGGGAGCCAGAGGGAGCCACGTGGGTGTATAGCTGCTGATACCTTGTCAAACAGGCTTCCTCTAATGACGAGCCTTATTGTTACTTATGTCAGCTGATGCCATAATTGGAGGTGGAGATGTGCACAGATGCAACAGGGACCAGACCATTCTGAGCTCATAAAGATGTCAAAAAATAAAAAGGTATATACTGATAAACAATTACCTTACTCTGCAAAATTCAAACTGAATGTAATCAGCTGTGCAAAAGAGCATGAAAAAAGAGCTGCAGAGAGATATTCTGGACCTCCTCCCAATGAGTATATGATAAGACAGTGAAGAAAACAGGAAGAACAACTCATTAAGGTGCCAAAAAAAAGAAGAAAGTCTTAAGAGGAAAGCCAGAAAAATGGGCAAACTTGGAACAGAGGATTAAAACTTGGATTATGGAGCAGTCCCAGAGTGGCTTATGTGTGCCAACTAAGCTTATTCAATGTCAGGCAGGAGTGTTTGCAAGCAAAATGAACATTATTGATTTTACAGGAAAGGCAAAATGGTGCTTCAGTTTCATAAGGAGAGAAGGGTGGCCATTAGAACACGAACAAAGTTAGCTCAGAAAATGCCACCAGTTTATGAGGACGATTTCACATATATAGACAGTGACTCAGAAGACAGCAGTGATACAACAGAAGTTGAAAAAATTGGTATGTCTGGAACTAACAGTGATGAAGAAGAGAGCAGTGATGGAACAGAGGCAGAATAAAGTGATATGTTGCATAATGTTTACTGATATGTAAACATTACCTGAGGTAATTACTAAACAAAAATGTGTTCTGTTTTATGTTTAAAATATTGATTTCTTAATTTTTGGTTGTAAAAGTGGGGCATCTTACACACAGAAAAATAGGGTAATATAATTCCCTAAGAAAGCAGGTTTTTATGAAGTTTTATAAAGTTGGAGAAGAGAGTTCTACAGCTGCGATGGGACTGCAAATTTGAACAAGATGTAATGTCTTTACCCGTGAGGGGTTTAATGATCATGTTCTCTCAGAAGGATTTACAACTTCTGTATATTCTTCCAATAGACAAAATTAAAAAAAAAAAAAAAGAAAGCCTTCAAATTTATCCAGGGTCAGGAAAGAAAAACGGGACATTTGTATTCCATTCCCACAAACCTGACATCTTCCAGAAAATGTGATTCAAACAAGTTTGCTTCATAAGATGCGAGTGAGCTAGAGGAAATATCATATATATATATATATATATATATATATATATATATATGCTTAATATGCAAATTTTCCCTTTGGGAGTTCAACAGGGAAACCAGGAGTTTGATTGCTCACTATGACATGCACTGACCACCAGGGTGTGGCGCAGAACAAAGGAAGGCCCCAGCCAGCAGCCACAAGCCCCCAATTGGTCCTGATCACTGGCCAGGCTTACGGATCCTACCTGTGCACAAATTTCATGCACCTCACCTCTAGTCTTTTATGAAGGATACTAGTGGCCCAATGCACAAAATTTGTGCATGGCAGGGAGGGAGGATGTCCCTCCACCCCACCTGTACTCTCTCCAATCTGGGACCCTTGGGGATGTCCAACTGCTGATAAATACAACACAGATGAGTAAGAGCCTATAATCTGATAAATAAAATTATTAGGAGGTACTGTTTTGAGGTATTATTACATATTCCCATACATTCTCCTTTGTTTTCTCTTTTTCCTCTCTCTAAGATAAGTAGCTGGTTCTGCCTTTATTGCTAATGGAGAAAGATTCAATAGAACATTCTGGATGGTGACTACCTGGGTGTAGACATAGGTAAACATTTATTGAGCTGTATGTACAATTGAGATGTCTGTATTTTACCTGGACATTTGGCTCTTGTGTTTGTATAAACATAAGCAGTGGCTTCTAATCCACAGGTTAGAATCATTCAGGACACTTAAAATTTACTGTTGGCTGGATACTCTCCAAATCAGCAAAATCAGAATCTATGGAAATTGAACAGAATTGGAACACTAATTTCTGAAGGGGTAGACTTTTTATTTGGAATATTTTACACATACACACACACACACACACACACACACACACACACACTCCTCAACTAATTTCCATGAATAGCTATCATTGAAAATCAACCTCCAAGGGAATTTAGAGTCCTTGTAAGGGGGCAGAAGAATTCAGGCACAATAAATAGACAATTGTGTTGCTAGAAACAGCAGGATGAAGAGAGCAGGCCCATGAAGAGGGCCTTCCCTCATGCCTACAGCAGCCTAAAAAGCCTCAAGCTGTCCGCCTGGACTCCCCAGGTCCCCAAAGAGACGGAATTTTTCAGGCAGGGCCTGGGGCTGCCTGCCCCACCGCCCCGGGCCCCCAATAAACCTGGATCCCATGGTGGAGCCTGGTGCTGTCCGCCCAGCCTCCATATGCAAATTTACCCACCATCTGGTTGAGTTCATTTGCATATCACTCCTGATTGGCTGGTGGCATAGCGAAGGTACGGTCAATTTACATGTTTGTTTATTATTAGGTAAGATGAGAGTGAGGAGGTTGTTCTTAAAGATAGAAAAATCTTTCTACAAAGAATAACTTACAATGAAACTTAAGTTCATTATTTGAAATAAGCACAAGCTTTGGTCATTGTATTAGTCAAGGTCCAGTAGGAAACAGATGGCATGCTCAAACACAACTATTTAAAAGGGTTTAAAAAGAGACTGTTTACAAAGGTGTGGTGAGACTATGGAAACTCACAAAAAATCCTGAGGTATTTCCAGAGCAGGGAGACAGAGGATTGAGCAGGGAAGAAGTTTACTGCCCAAAACTATGTCTTTTGGAGGTAATGATTATTTGAAGATGGTTATTTTCAAGAAACAGGAGTCAGGAAAAATCTTTGACCTTCTCCCTAACTGCCTAAAAGAATTTAGATAGAGGACCTGCTCCAGGAAGAGAGAGCTGTCACACAGGTTATGGGAGTTTTATACGAACTAGTGTGTGATAGACAAAGAGGAACCTAGCAAGGCCCCTTGGATCCAATCCTGTGCCCCATTGCTGAAGATATCTCAGCCAACATGTGCTTAACAACATTTGCTTTTCCATCTCCATGTGAATTGCCTTCCTATCTTTTGAAGTCCAAACCACAACTTCTCTTTTTTAAAAAATATTTTTTTTATTGATTTCAGAGAGGGAGAGACAGAAACATCAATGATGAGAGAGAATCTTTGATTGGTTGACTCCTGCACACCCCACACTGGGGATCAAGCCTACAACCGGGCATATGCAATGAGCAGGAATCAAACTGTGACCTCCTAATTCATAGGTTCATGCTCAACCACTGAGCCATGCTGGCTGGGCAAAACTACAACTTCTTATGTCTCCATATCATGTAAGCACTAACTGCCGAATTTATTCTAAGGTCCCATATTCTTATGGATTCCCGTGTGTGCATATGTAATAAATCTGGTTAGTTCCCTCTTTTTATCTGTCTCATGTACATTTGATTAACAGACCAGCCAGAAGAACTCGGAAGAGTAAAAGGAAAATTCCTTTTCCTCCCCCATAGCTTGACGAGAGGGTTCCCTGACAGATCTTTGGTTGAGGGATATAGCAAATCCACAGTGGCACCACAAAGAGGGTGCCAGAGGAATAAATACATTTCTCTCTGTCTAATCTGCTGGCACCTTCCATCAGCCAAACCAGAAGGCAAGTGAGATGCAATGTGGAATCCATGGGTCAGCTTCTGGGGCACAGCACAGAACAGAAAAGGTTGGAGAGAGTTTTGCTGGGATCGACTAGAAACTTCACTTCTTACTGGCTAACAGTCTAGAAATTTCATGTTAATTTCAATGGAACTTGATTTTAAAATTTAAACCATTTGTAAGTTCACAGCTCAATTAGAGCCTATGTAAGGTGGCCAAAGATTCCCCATTTCTGACTGTGGTTTCCTTTTCTTTCTTTTTTTCCCCCTTAAGAACAAAAAGAGTGGATGGGGAAAGAAAGGTACTGTGTGGTGCCCTCTGCCTGCACCATTTGGAGTATGTATTCTTGAGCCCAATATGGAAAGAGAAGACCATCTTTTCATTTGTTGCTTAAAGAAAATCCCATGCCTCTGGATGAGACAAGTAATTAGATGCAAAACAACTTTTCACAGGAGAATGACACTTCACAAGTGAACAGCAAAGCTGGCAAAGGTTGCTATGGTAGCCAAAGTAAGATTCATCCTGTCATCTTTCACCTTCGGCTTTCAGATGGTACACAGAGCACATGGGGAGAAATAGAGTGAAAAGGGAAAAGAGCAGGGAGTGAGACATGCAGCATCTTTGAGGAAAATCCAACCAAGAAAATTCAATTTATTTCTAGTAAGAAGAAAAGCCAGACTAGAAGGCTGTCTGGAGGGTAAGGGGTGGGGTGGATAGATGGTCAGAATCAGCAGAAGGCCAAGAAGGCAGGTTTCACTTCTCTGGATAAAATTAGCAGATAATATTGGCTTCATTGTAATTGTTTTTAATGCAAGAGAATAAAGGAAGGAGGAAGAGAGAGAGATAAATCTCAGTGCCCAGCACACAGTATGCTACTTTCCCCCTCAACTACAGCTATAAGTTCATGTCACTTCCACATTAAAAATCTTCTATAACTCACTAAGATCAATCAAATTCAATAAAAATAATTCTTTAGCAAGGAAACCAAAACACCCCCTAAGAAGATTATAGAATTCCTATCCAAGTGTGTCTCCTCTTTCATTAGTCCTGAGAAAAAAGCTCATCCCAGCCTCAAGTTCCAGCTCTGTCAAAAGTGATAGCAACAGCAGCAGAAAACAATTACTGAGTCCTTCTTTGTTTGAGGACTTTATCTGCATCAATCTTATAGATAGCTGTGTGGCCTGGACCAACTACTCAAGCCTTCCTCCCTTCCCAGCTTTTCTCCTGCTAGCCCCCATCCCACCTATCAACATTCCACTCATCCTGAAAGCCACTGCCTTCAGACCCCATTCAGTTTGAGCTGCACAAGGTGAGATCACCCCTCTCATGGACCCATCGTCCCATGTCTGTCCTATCTCTCAGGACACTTTATTTTGCCTCTCCTTGTACTTTTCTTATTCTTACCTTCCACTCATTGTTGAGAGCAGGAGCTGTGTCTTCCCTACCTGGATAACCCTTGTAACACCTAAATAGGATCTTCATACCCCTGGAATGTAACCTTTGACAGTTCTTGAATGGAATGAAATTCAAAGGGTTCTGAATTTAATTCTCAGCTTCCCAACATACTAGCACTCTGATCTTGGGCAAGTTGCTTAACTTCTCTGAGGTCAGTTTCCTCACCCATAAGGTAGGCATAAAAAAGAGTATATACCTTAGACTGCTGTTTTGAGGATTTAATAGCTAACACAAATAAGTCATTTTGAACAAAGACTGAGACATACTGTGAGTGTTCAATAAATGATAATTATTATTAGCATTGACCTCCTGAGTTCACAGAGCAACTCCATAACTATGTCTCACCTGACAGAGGAGCTCTTCTTCTCTTTCCTAGAGTCTCCAGTCTTTTTCAGGAAGAGAGGCATAGAGTATAGAGGAAAGCAAGGGGGACTTTGGTCTGAATCCTGGCACTGCCACTTTCCAGCTGTGTGCCTTTGTACATGTTGCTGAAGACCTCTGGGCAGTGTATGCAATATGGGAACCATATGGTACCAACTTCATAGAGTTGGCATATGGGTTAAATTAGTTACACACCAACCCTCCAATCCCCCATCCAAAAATCCACCAATTTTTGCTGGGCACACTATTTTTCAGCTCTTTAAAAGAGGTGGTGCTCCCTCAGTGAGAACTGCAAGAACTTTGAAGTCAGACCCAGACTGAAATCCCAGCTCTCCATCCATTGCTGGCTGTCCATGAGGAAAACACCAACTAGTGATAGCAGCTGGGCCCTGGATCCCAGGTCTGAATCCGACTCACACAACCATTTTACTTGGTAATTTTAGGCAAGTTGGTTTCACTCACTAAGCCTCTGCTTCTAGACCTTTAAATCAGGACTATTTTTGAGAGGACCAACTGGGATCATCCTGGTCAAAAACTTAGTCCAGAGGTCAGCAGCCATGATCACTCATAGAACACTAGCACTTACTATGACCCCTGGCTTGCCCTTGTTAATGGTATGGTTGGTTGTACCTTAACTACTCACCTGTACTTAGATGATTGTTTACTTTTCAGAAAAACATACTTTGCATTAGTCCCAGGGTTTGACATAACTTTAAGACTAAATATCAGGACTTCCCTTGTGTTTTCTCAGTCCACGTACTTAGCTTTCGAGTACTTTTCCTGGTTCATATTTAAAGTTGTACTTGCTATTCTCTGTCCTTTCAGCACCATTCTCCACCTTAGATAGAAACGCCATCAGTAGTTAACCAGAGACTCAGAGTACGTCACAGGAAGGTTCTCACCCCATCACCACCAGCCAAGCACCCTCCTGCCTCAGAGGGCTGTCCAGTGCTTCTTTCTGCTCTCCTCTTTGCACATGTGTTGTTATTTACAACATTTGGCAAAATGAGCCCATTTATTGATGTTTTCACATTTCCTCCCATATGTTGAACATTCTTGCTTCTTCTGTATGGCTGGCACCAACTACAGCTCTTGATCTGTGGTGTTGGCAAAACAAATGGAATATAACACCAGCAACCTCTATCAAGAGCTCTAGCTATTCTCTCATTCTATCATTTATTCTTTCTTTCTCTCTCTCTCTCTCTCTCTCTCTCTCTCTCTCTCTCTCTCTCTCTCAATAGACACCCCATAACTTTGCTCACCTTTATTTCTTTCTCAACCTCATGACTTCCTGAATCAGAGATTTCCATTGTCTCCTGCTAAGTTAAATCTAGAAGGCAGCACATTCTCATCCTTCCTTTCCTTATCATTCAATGCTTGGGTAATTCGCCAATTCCCTAATTTTTATTTATTTATCTATTTATTTGATTTAATAAATCTTTATTGTTCAGATTATTACAATTGTTCCTCTTTTTCCCCCCATAGCTCCTCTCCACCTGGTTCTACCATACCTATCCCCATTGTCCTCATCCAGAGGTGTATGATTTTTGTCCATTCTCTACCTGCACCCCTTTCTCCCCCCTCCTCCTAAGAATTGTCAGTCCACTCCCTTTCTATGCCCCTGATTCTATTGTATTCACCAGTTCATTCTGATCATCAGATTTTTAATTCACTTGATTGTTAGATTCACTTGTTGAAAGAAATGTATTTGTTGTTCATAATTTTTATCTTTACCTTTTTCTTCTTCTTCCTCTTCTTAAAGAGTACCTTTCAGCATTTCAAACCATTCTGGTTTGGCAGTGATGAACTCCTTTAGCTTTTTCTTATCTGTGAAGCTCTATATCTGACCTTCAATTCTGAATGATAGCTTTGCTGGGTAGAGTAATCTTGGTTGTAGGTTCTTGCTATTCATCACTTTGAATATTTCTTGCCACTCCAGTCTGGCTTGTATAGTTTCTGTTGAGAAATCACCTGACAGTTGTATGGGTGCTCCCTTGTAGGTAATTAATTGTTTTTCTCTTGCTGCTTTTAATATCCTCTCTTTGTCATTTACTCTTGGCATTTTAATTATGAAGTGTCTTGGTATGGTCCTTTTTGGATTTTTTTTCTTTCGGGTTCTCTGCACTTTCTGGCCTTGTCACTCTATTTCTTTCACCAGGTGGGATAAGTTTTCAGTCATTATTTCTTGAAATAGGTTCTCAGGATCGTGCTCTCTCTCTTCTTCTGGCATCCCCATAATTCTGATGTTGGTACGCTTGAAGCTGTCACAGAGGCTCCTTACACTATCTTCATATTTTTGGATTCCTTTTTCTTTTTTCTTTTCCAGCTGAGGGTTTTCTGCTTCTTTGTATTTCAAGTCTTTGACTTGATTCTTGCATTCCTCTAGGCTTCTGTTATGTCTCTGTATAATATTTTTTATATCAGTCAGTATATGTTTAATTTCTAGTTGGTCCTTTTTCATCTCCTCTTGGGTCTTGCTAAATTTATCCATCTTTTCTAGGTAATTCTTAAAAAACCTTATAACTGTCATTTTGAACTCTATATCCAGTCATTTATTTTCCTTCATTTCTTTTGCTTGTGATCTGATCCCATTTTCACTGCTTCCCTTAGTTGGTAGGGTAGCTTTATGTGCTAGGTGTCCTATACGGCCCAGTAGCTCCGCCTCCTTTGTTACCTGAGATGGACTCTCTTGTGGACTGTGTGTACAGCCTTGTTGTAGTTAAGTCTTGATTGTTGTTGGTATCGCTGGGGGGAATTGACCTCCAAGTCAACTGGTTGTGAGGATCAGATATGTCTACACTGGAAGAACTTCTGTGCTGAAGTCAGCCTTATGATACAAGGTTTACAAAATTTCAGAAGCCTCTATGTTCAGCTTGGATGCAGTGGAGTCTCAGGGCAGAGCAGATAGCCTTGGATTCCCATCAGCCCTGCCCTACGCTGCGCCTGGGTCTCAGTGTCCCTCGGTAATCACTGCGGCCATCTGTGCACTCGTGCTCGCATGCCTCCAGATCTCTGCCTTTCCTGCTCCCCTGAGTTTCTGTGCACTCTGGGGACCCGTATGAGTCTGGGTCCCCAGGGTCTCGTCTGAAACTGGGATTTAGTACAGTCGCAAATGAATTTCAGTACAGTTGCAAGGTTCTGTCTTCCTCCCATCAGAGAAAGCCAGAGGCACAATCAGCAGTCAGCCCTGTGTGTGCACACTCGCACTCACGCGCCTCCCTTTTCAGGACAGTCCAGACTCCCCTTGTATGAGTCTCACCTGGAATTGGGATTCAATGCAGTTGGAACTGGGGTTCAGTGCAGTCAGGAGTTTCCATCTTCCTCCCGCTAGAGGAAGGTAGCCAGGCACTCCACCACCAATCCTCTCTACTCATGTGTCTCCATACCTCAGCTTTTTGCAACTCCTCTGAGTCTCTGTGAGCCTCTCTCTTTCCTTCTAGTTGTAAAATTTCCACTCAGCCAGCTTTCCTGTGGTTCTAGATGCTGTCTGTTCTGTCTTTTAGCTGTAGTTTTTAAATTGTTGTGCAAGGCAGCAGTTTAGGTGTTCACCTATGCCTCCATTTTTTTCCACTGATTTTTAAATGAATAAATAGTAACTACGTAATTTCTCTAGCTTTATTGAGATATAATTTACATAAAACGTCATGTAAGTTTAAGATGCACAATGTAATAATATGATACATCTATATATTGCAAAATGATGCCCACAACAGAATTAGTTAAAATCTCCTTCACCTCACATAATTACCATATCTTTTTGGAGTAAGAACATTTAAGATCTACTATCTTAGCAACTTTTGAGTATGCAATTCAGTATTGTTAATTATAGTCACCACACTATACGTATATTAGAACCCCAGAATTTATCATCTTTTAACTGGAATTTTATACCCTTTAACTAACATCTTCCCATTTCCCCTAGCCCCTGGCAACCATTATTCTATTCTCTCTATGAATTAAGCTGTTTTAGACTCCACATATAAGTGAGGCTATACAGTATTTGTCTTTCTCCATCTGACTCATTTCACTTAGCATAATGCCCTCAGGGTCCATCCATGTTGTCACAAATGGCAGGATTTCCTGTGTGTATGTGTGTGTGTGTGTGTATCTTCTTTATGGATTCATGTGTAAATAGACATGTGTATATTGATTGGAAATTAAATCAATATCTCAAGGTGATATCTGCACTCTCATGTTCTTTACATCATTAATTAAAATAGCCAGCATAGGGAAACATTCTACGTCACTCTTGACATGAAAATCAGTCACTGCCCTGACTGTATTAGGTCATTTTAAAATCCCTGCCTTCATTTTATATCTCTTAGTTAAAGCTATTCCTTCTCTCTTTCCCTTTCTTTCCTTTACCCTCTCACTCTCCCTCTCTCTTTCAAGCTTATAATCACAATACAGTAGGTTCCTACAGGAAAAAAATGCCGGTTGGACTTCTGCATTGCAAATAAGATCCTCTTGTCCTCTCTAGAAGGAGCTGCCTGCCTTCAGCTTGTTCAACCAAGAGCCCCAAAAGAAGCCAACACAGGCTGCATAGTTTTCCTCCATATCATCAGAAAGTAACGATTCAGGATGACCCATGATTCATCCCCCACTTCTGGTACCATGTGTTGTTTACAAGAAAGAGCTGACCAGAATTATAGCTTAGAAAAAAAAATAATAAAACCTTTATTAAAATCCTTTCTGGCCTGTTGCAATTGGGACCACTATTCTAAGGGGCCAATTCCTCTCATCTTTCATTCTCTCAATAACTGATCAGAGGCCAGCTCATGAGCCTAGAACCCATGTTGGTGGTAAGGTTTCTGGAGAAGACCTGCAGAGGGTGTAGGGAGAGAGACTGAGCCAGTGGAGGAAACAAGTTGGAGCATCCAAGTGAGTTGGATCACTTGTGAACCTTTGAGAAATGGTGGCAATCTTCTTTATACATTGTCAGGCCTCTACACTGACATATGCCAAAGCCAATGCTTGAAAAGAACTGGTAGGAAAATACTTCATCTTCTACTTGTCCAAAAGAGCAGATGGAAACATTTGAAACTTTGACACCATGATAATCAAGATGGCCTCTCCATCGCTATCATCTGCATACTCCTGACAAGGACAACTAGCACAGAATGAGGAGCCTGCCCACACCTCACATGACATTGGAAGCCCTTTACACCAGAAGAGCAAACTAGGACCTTCACCTTCTTGCTCTCCTAACCAGTCCCAGCACTATTCCATATTGCTATTTGCTCTGGGATGAGAAGCCACTGGTGATTTTGAATAAAGGAATTTGACAAATTAATCTATGCTTTAAAATAATTTCCCTGATGGGTATTTGGAAAATAGACCAAGACAGCAAGGGTGGAAGGGGAGGACCAATTAGGAAACTATTGACAGTAATTAGGCAGGAGGCAATGGTGACAAAAGACCAGAGAGGTAGCAGTTGAAATCATGAGATTCTGGATATTTTTAATGTACTGGCAGTATTTGTGGATGAATTAGGAAGGATCATGGATAATGCCAAGGTTTTGGCCTGAGTACCTAGAAGCACAAAGCTGCCATTTAACAAGATGGGGAAGACTAACATTGGGGCAGATTTGGAGGAATGAAATCAGACGTTCACTTTAGGACACATTGAAGATTCCTATGATTCACCTAGGTGATGAGCAGTTGGTGATCCAAGCCCGAAGTTCAGGGGGACGGGGATGCCATAAAGGATACTGAAAGCCATGGAAATGAGTGAGAGAGTTGAGGAAGAGAAGAGGTCCAAGCTACAAGCTGGGAACACACCAGTATTTTATAGGAATAACAATGGTAGCATCTCCTGGGTGTGTTGTAAGGAGTCAATGAGATAATCCACATAAAACACTTAAAACAATACTGGAAACTTCTTCCACAATCAATGACCACACACACAGACACATACACACACACACACACACACACACACACACACACACACACCTCTTATCACCTGTTAGCCCTATCTCTACCACAGCCCATTCCAGGTTTCAGGGACCTGCACCTGGCAGAAGTTTTCAGAGTGCTCAGTAAGGAGAAGAGGGTGGGAAAAAGGAAATCTTGTGTTCCCTGTGAAGACCAGAGGAAAAAGTGTGCTGGCTTGTATTCCAACCTGGAATTCTGAACATTTTCCCACAGCAATATAAACAGTTTATAAATATCTCAAACCATAATTCCAGTACTTTATCTCAAATACATCATGCATAGAATAGCCTTTTGGCCTAGCCTGAGGACCTGGTCATAATTTATGATGTTTCTCTGAGAAAATACAGTCCAAATCACAAACACTTTAATAGAAACCTACATTTAAGAGGAAACAGGTTGCTTCCTTACATAAAGCACATATTATATAAGTTCTAATGATGGATGAATGGGGACTTCCTTTTAATAGTAACTTTCTCTGGCCCTAGCTAGTTTAGCTCAGTGATACAACATCAGCCTGTAGACTGAAGGGGCCCAGGTTCGATTTGCAAGCTCAATTCCCAGTAGGGAGCATGCAGGAGGCAGCCAATCAATGATTCTCTCTTATCATTGATGTTTCTATCTCTTTCCCTCTCCCTGCCTCTTTGAAATCAATAAAAATATTTTTTAATAGTAACTTTCTGTAACATATTAGATCCTCAACTATGACTACCAAAATCCATTGATAGTTCTTTTGTAGCGTCTGTCTTAGTTTATCTTGACATATCTGTCTGTGACCCTCCACACTTCATTCCCCAATGCTCAGCCAGGCAGCAAATAGATCACTGAAAAATTTTAATTCCAAGATAAATTCCACATCACACTCTATTTCCCCACCATAGCCTTTATCTTGCTGTATTATAATTATTTAATTTCCTCTTCCCAATGAACTCTGCAAATACTGGGATGTGTCTATGTTCTTTACACTGTATTTCCAGAACTCAGCATAGAATCTGAGATCTAGCACTTAGTAGAAAATCCCTAGAATTTCTTGAATGAATGGGGAACTCAAAACTCAACCTTGGTCCTGGCCCAATTCAAACTCATAAGTATCCTGAAAAAAAAAGAAAAGAAAAAGAAAAGAAATCCAGGGTGTTCTTCCAAATGAATGAAGCCAATCAACCCGAGAAAAAAGCTATAGGAACATTGGGCCTAAATCAGGTCACTCTGTCTATGGCACTTTGTTATGGCAGCCCCAGCTGAGAGATGGTTTGAAAAGTGAGAAGGGGTGAGGATACATAAGGAGAAGAATCCTTACAGAAGCAGCAGGAGTGGGTTTAAGGCATCCACACTGTGTGAAAGGCAGGGAAGCTGAAGACTATGAAAACACTGTACTTCGCAGGCAGGGTTTCCATGACCAGCAAAAGAAAAGCTACAAAAAGGAGGAGTGGACGAAAAATGGCACAGGATGAAAGGGTGAGTAGCTGGGAAAGAACACAAGCAGCTCGGAGTGTGGAATTCCTTTCAAGAAGTGATATGCCAACCCCCCCCCCAGCCCCCCGCCCTCACACACACACATCCTTAGGGGGAAGCCAAGGCTTATTTTTCTCTAGTTAAACCTATCTGCCTTATTGCATTAATACTCTTTTTATTTTTTTGTAAAGCAGGGAGTCTTTTTAGATACTGTTGGGGATTACCAGGAATTTGTTTTGTTCAGGTGATATTATTCAATTTCTGACAAATACTAGATGAAAATGACTTTCTTGTTTTTCCTCGTAAGACTCTCCCAGACGCTTTGGAAATGTTACCTCTTGGCCCAGGTAATATCTGAAAACCTTTAATTTCACAGAGGCTGATGTTAAAGCAATTTCAGAAGCCTCTTGAGGAAGAGAAATCCCTCTCTTCCTCCCTCCTCATGCTCCCCTCCCCCCCTATCATCTCCCCAAGCACAAAGAAGAGGTCATGTGAGGACACAGCAAGAAAACAGCTGTCTGAAAGCCAGCAAGAGAACCCTCACCAGGGACCAAATTGTCTGGCACCTTGATCTTGGACTTCTCAGCCACCAGAACTATGAGAAACTTAAGCCACACAGATGATGGTATTTTGTATGGCAGCCCAAGAGACATATACAAATTCTATTTCAAGAATATGAAAGTGGCTTTGGAACTGGGTAATGGGTCGAGGCTAGAAGAGTTTGGAGGTACATGCTAAGGCTGTTGGTAGAAATGTGGATACTAAAGGAGATTCTGATGAGAGTTCAGAAAGAAAAGAGGAGAGTTAAGAAGAAAGTTTTTATCTTCTTAGAGACGATTAAATAATCATGCTTTATCCTTCAACAAAGACAAGAATGACCCTGAAGGTGACTCAGAAATCAGCAGGGTTGCCACCCTCATCACTGGCTGAAGGGGAAAGCTACTTGCTTCTGGGTTTCAGAAGGCTGGGCCCTGGCAAAGCCATGTAGGGGAGGCCTTCCTAGAGAGCTAAGAGGGTGGCACGTCATGGAGCCAAAGGGACAGGGTCAACCACAGAGCCATGGGGATGACCAAATCCACTGCCCCAGTGGGCCCGACATTAGGCCAAAGATGATTATTCTTGAGCCTTAAGATTTCATGGACTTCGCCTTCCTAGATGTCAGACTTCCTTGAGAAACATCATCTCTTTCTTCCTTTCAGTTTCTCCATTTTGGGATGGGAATGTCTATCCTATGCCTATCCCAACACTTTATTTTGAAAGCACATAACTTGTCTACTTTTATAGGTTCACAGTGGGAGAAGAATTTTGCCTCAGAATGATCTGACATCAAGCCTCACCCAGATCTGATTTAGATGATATAAAGACTTGATCTTGAGACTTTAGAGTTGATGCTGGAATGAGTTAAGACTCTGGGGGCTATTGCATATGAGGATATGAATGTTGTAGGACAGAGGCAAAATGCTATGGACTGAATTGTGCTCCTTATATTGAGCCCTAACCTCTTTTGTGACTGCATTTGTAGATGGGCCCTTTAAAAGGAAATATTAAAGTTAAGTGAGGTCAAAAGGGTAAGGCCTTAATCTGATAGGACTGTTGACTTTATATAAGGAAGAAATCTCTCTCCCTCTCTTCTTTCCTCGCCCTCCACAGTTACAAAGAGGTCATGCAAGGGCACAGAAAAAGCACCTTTCTGCCTCCAAAACTGTGAGAAATACATTTCTGTTTATGTTGTTTAAACCACTCAGTCTATGGCCCTCTGTTTTGGTAGCCCCAGCTGCCTGAAACAGTGATGAGATGGTAGGCTTGAGAAGTGAGAAGGGGGAGGAAAGATAAGGAGGAGAATCCTCACAGAAGCAGCGAGAGTGGGTTTCAGGAAAGTAAGATGGTCAAAGGCATCCACACTGAGTGCAAGTTGGGGAAGCTGAAGACTAGCAATCACTGTACTTCCCAAGCCTGCAAAAGAACAACTACAAAAAAGAGGAGCTGAAGGGAAATGTCACAAGATGAAGGGGGGAGTAGCCAGGAAGGGACATAGGCAGCCTGAGTGTGGAATTCCTTTCAAGAAGTGAAATGCCAAAACCCTCCACATCTTCAGGGAAGCCAAGGCTTATTTTTCTCTAGTTAAACCTATCTGCCTTATTGCTTTAATACCCTTTATTCTTTTTTGTAAAGCAGGGAGTTATTTTTGACACTGTTGGGGATTACGAGGAATTTGTTTTGTCCGGGTGATATTATTCAATTTCTGACAAATACCAGATGAAAATGACTTCCTTGTTTTTCCACATAAGACTCTCCCAGAAGCTTTGGAAATGTTTCCTCTTGGCCCAGGTAATATCTGAAACCTTTAATTTCACAGAGGCTGATGTTAAAGCAATTTTCAGAAAATCCTCAGAAAGCCCTGACAAGCATGTGTTCAGAATTGAGTAACAGCAAAACCTGCCTGAGAATCCAGGACTGCTCTTAACTTTTAGCATTTCCACTGCACTTGGCATCATTCACTCCCAAGCTGTTTATTTCTAGCTATTTCTTTTTCCTCTGCTTCAGCCCAGGTTCCAATGGGGAAAGGCCCCACTTGACCATAGAGTTAACACAGTTTGGGCCCACTTTTTATCTTTAGCACCTGGAACACATCTTAAAGGGAGGTCGACAACCACCTGTTAGTACCTGGTCACCTGAAAATCAGGTTGGAAGTGAATTCATTATGCATATAACTGAGAATTCTTTCTCAGGACTGACTATTAGTTATGGAGGGGAGAAGCCCTGTCACAGCTGCTTCTACAGATGTCTAAAGAAACAACCACTATTATTACAGATCAGTTGCCTAACATCCAAGCTCCCCAAAAGAGGGAAGGATGCACTTGCTTACCAAACAGAAGCATCTATATATATAAAAGGCTAATATGCTAAATGTCCATCTGAGTAATGACGTCAAGTAGCAATATCCACCTTCCTCTAACAACTAGCCTCCTTGGAGTTTTTTCAGCCCAGGAACATGACTTGCTTTATAGCCAGGTGGAAACATTTTACACTTTAACCAAATGTCTGTGAAGCATTTTCCCATGCCTCATGTCATTTGATCTTCACAGAAGTCCTGGAGTACGTAGATAGGAGATTCAGTGGAATCCTATTTTCTTTCATTAGTCAGAAAATGGAGATTTAGAAAGCTTACAAACTTGACCCAACTGAAAAGAAGAAATGGTGGAATTTGAAAATGAGTTCAGGTTTTCTCACTGTGTAGAATATAGTCAAACACTGTTGCAGTTAAATATTTTACCTTTTGTTCTCATTGCATGACCTACAACAGTAATCTGCTCTGTGCTGATATTTACTGCTGTATTGCTGACAATTACCTGAAAGTGAAGTTGAGGTGCTTCACTGGGCTGAAAAAGGTTTAGCTAAATCAGAAAGCAGGTCTAATTAGGCAAATTTATTCTATATCTATGAAAGGTTAAGCTGACCCGTGGATTTACGATACATATAAAGTTCTCACTGGTGCCAATTGCACGCATGTGTTTCGATCTGTCATTGTTGATTGTGAATTTGCTTGACACTTCTATTATAGAGAAAGGGCAAATAGCAATATTAAAATATTTCTTCTAATTAATTTCTTTTCAATGTGCACAAATTCGTGCACTAGGCCACTAGTTTCAAAATAATTTGAGTTTGAGACAAAAGCTTTTAATATACCTTCCTGAGGGAAGTTAAGACACTGCTACCTACCATATTTGTGCCCTGGAATATAAAATAGAGATGTAGCACTACATCATATTCTGAGAAGACTTTGGACTTATAAGTGAAACTAAACAAACTTACCTTGTGGAATTATTATTTTAGTTAGCAACTATGTGAGAACAAAGGCTTTAAAGACATTTAAAAGTGTAGAAATCTTCAAACTTGTGCTTTTCAATTATTTAGAATGAATATAATAATCAGTTCATTTGAACACTGACAGAGTGCACATCACCTGCTAGCCATTGTAATGTGTAGCATGGAGTCACAGGATGAATGAGTGGTCTTCACCTTCAGGGCATTTACCACTCAGAGCAGATGTAAACAAGAAGCTGAAGTCTACTGGACTCCAATTCCACTAAAGACAGGGACTCTGTTTATTTGGGTTTATTTGTACCCCAGTGGCTAGCAGAATACCTGGTGCATGGTAGGGATGAATAAACAAATGAACGAACGAACAAATTAATGACTCTATGAGTGAATGAGATATAAAAGTTAGACTGTGTATGTGCTATTCATATAGGTTGAAAAAAAGACCAATGGCTTTTTTGAGGGTTCTAGGATTGAGGAAATCCTAAAAAGACAGAACGTAAAGGAAGAATAGAATTTTAAGAAGCAGAGACAGTAGAATGACCAAGTATGATTTTATACAATTGCAATGTGCTTTAAATTAGCTATCATTAAAAAACGTTTTTCATTCTGATTATTATTATGTCTAGCATTTCTATAACATTCTATATCTGAAAATTGTAGGCAACTGCTCCTTAGTTTGTTGTTTATTATAAAACTTTTGATTTATTTATAAACAACTTGGTGGTTAATTATTTATTAGAATAGGAAGCTGAAGAAATAATATCTGGTCTCTCATAGCCATGTTCCAATTATTGCGATTGGTCTCCTGGGGTTCTCTAAAAAGTAGCCATAAAAAAAGGTAATTTGCAATTAGGGAAAGAAAGGTGTATATTTGGCAGCATTTACACTGACATGATCAACAACAGACATCACTGACAGAAACTCTACAATGTAAGAAGAAAGACCTTATCATGACATTAGCATATGGTCTTAAAAATAAACAGTTAGCAATCCTAGGTTGATAAAAGAGGTATAGGAATGTTTTTTTTTATAGTAAGCAATGATTAGGATACTATAAACAATGCATACAAATAGCTCAATCATAGAAACTCCAAAGCAAGAAAAGACATAATTTTATTAATACTTTGGAAAATCATTAAAAGAACTGGAAAGTCATTAAAAGAATTAATGACTCTATGAGTGAATGAGATATAAAAGTTAGACTGTGTATGTGCTATTCATATAGGTTGAAAAAAAGACCAATGGCTTTTTTGAAGGTTCTAGGATTGAGGAAATCCTAAAAAGACAGAACGTAAAGGAAGAATAGAATCAAAAAAAAAGAGAGAGAAAAGATTATACTTGAATAAAAAGAAAACTATTATCTCACTGATGATCTCTCACAAATTAATCATCTCTACTAGATGTTTTTAAATCTAAATGACCTTAATAGTAATTTCAAAATATTTTCAAATTTAAAAAAAAATACCTTTTAGATTGGTGTTTATATTCTACCACTGAACACTACTCCTTTTTTTGTAGTAGAAAAAGTATCGATATCTTTCCTTCTTTTCCTTTCTTTTGGAAGGGAAAAGTATTACTTCAGCTTTTCAAAGCCTTATGATCACTGAAATGAGAGTGTCTGAGAAGATGCATAGGAACAGATTCTAAAGGAAAAGTCTCCATTCACACTCAAAGGCTTATGCCAACATCTGGAATCACACAAAATAATTCAAAGAGAGCTCATGGTCGATGAGGTGGGGGTAGGGAAGTAGAAAGGGTGCTATGGTAATCAGTTGGGAAATCCACCAAGACCAACTGCCAGCTATACTGGAAACACCCCAAATACCAGTTAGGTAAAGGTCTCTGACCTTCATTTGTCTCTGAATTTTCCTTCCTATAGGATACTCATGAAATTTATACTGTCATCAAAGTACCTAGGATTAGTTTTCACTCATATCCATTACGGTACTTCTAATTTTGTTCATATAAAATAACCTTCTCATATATCACATGGTGGCTTGAATTGTAAGACAATAGCCAGGTTTGGTTATGAAGACATGGAAATCGCTGATCTAAGAGAAAGAGGTTCAGTTTGGCCTGCTTGGTTCAGTGCTTTAGCATTGACCTATGAACCATTGTATTCCTGGTCAGGGCACATGCCCTGGTTTCTGGCTCAGTCCCCAGTGTAGGGCATGCAGGAGGCAGCAGTTCAATGATTCTCATCATTGATGTTTCTCTCTCTCTCTCTCTCTCTCTCTCTCTCTCTCTCTCTCTCTCTCTCTTACCCTTCCTCCCTCCCTCCCTCTTCCCTCCTTACTTTTCTCTCTCTCTCCCTCTCTTTTCCTCTCTAAAATCAATAAAAATGTATTTTTTATAAAGAAAAAAGAAGAAGAGGTTCAATTAAAGGTGAGAAGATTGAAAACATGGTATTAAGTTGGATCTTTCTCCACCCAAGATAAAAGCCTTTGTGTGTGTGTGTGTGTGTGTGTGTGTGTGTGTGTGTGTGTGTGTGTATTTACATTTTAAAAGCAATTTTAAAGAATAAAACTAGAAGCCTCAAGAGGAGGTACTATCTTTGGAGATTTCCATAATTGGAGACCCTGAAGGCCAATCCTTGAATAATACAAGGTCTTTCACTAGAGCACTTGCTTTGTGGCCTCCAGGAACTGGGTAGGTGAATAAAAAGAAGTATAAAGGAGCAGAGTGCTACCTGTTCATCTGGGTTTTCTCACAGGGCCACTGTGGCCTGTCCTATGTCCCATTAATGATTTCACTAGCACACAACTGAGCCTATCTAAAGCCAGCCCAAATTTCACAATGTTTCAGTTTCCAGATAATGGTCGGAACAGTTTTCACACAGCCTTAAGGAAGTGGTTGCAATTGAATACAAAATTAATTTGGATTTTGGGGAGCCAGGGGGAGAAGTTCAGGTTTCCATTTATCTCACTTCCCCCTGGAAACAACCTTTCCAAATAGATCTGCACAGGTGTGAGGCTGTGAAAACCTTCTTGACCTTCCAGAATGACACCACACTTCCCAGTGTTACTGCAAACCAGAATGAGAAAGGAGATACCCTCCCCCCTTCCGTAATATCTCCAGAGGCTAAAACTAAACCAAGGTCCAGGTGTGAGCCAAGAATCCCCATGGAGTAACCATGAGCTGGGGTCCTTAGACCCAAGGTTAGAAACTACGCTATGGAAATCTAGTATATTTCAAATCAGAGCTTTCATTTAAATGTCACCTTGTCAAATCTGAAGTTTAATGCAAACAGGTGGGTGTGGAACAGAAATCACCAAGAGACAGAACACTAAGAAAATTAAGGATGCCAAATAAACACATTTATGATTCAGTTGCTGAATATGTTCCCTGACCAAAACTTAACCTTTTCATAAAAGGTTGTTTGTACATCATAAAAGATCAAAGGCATATCATTAATGACCACAGCAAGAAAAAAAGTAACATATTCATGGATTAGTACTTGCTTTCACTTGTCAAGGTTGAGACTTTGCTCTTGAAATTTTGTTTGAACTACCGTAAGTTGATCTGAATTTAATATATTCTACCTAGAAAGTCATGATGATACCTGTCATGATGATCAAATAAATAATTTTTTCTGGACTAATTATTAAGCCTCAAAAGAGAAGTATAAGATAGAAGTATAAGATCAAATAGACTGATCTAAGCTGCTCAAACTCCATTACTATATGCTTTTATCTTTAACAGCTACAGAAGTAAAAATAATAAAAAACAAATTATATTAATTTAGCCTATCTTTCAGATAATTTTGTGGGGGCAAATAATTTAAATTGGCAGTTTGTTTACCTCAATAAGTTAAGGAATATAATCAACTTAGTTGATAATAGCCTATTAATGAACGCAGAGACTCTTTTGGAAAGACTAATTTGATTAGTCATCAAATTAAAATTCTAGAATTCTGACCATTCAAGTGATTTTTAAAGAGATTCCACGTTAGTTAGTTATTCAAAATGGTTTTCTCTGCATTGTATCTCACTTTGTGGAAGGTGAAAAAGACATAACGAGATTTCTATCTAACTCTTGCCAGAGGCTCTGCCATCAGTGGAAGGGAAACCAGTCAAAACCAATTAAAAGCAGCAATAGAACTAATATAAATAAGCACACGTATTTGCTGTTAATATTTTTCGGGATTTGAGAGACAAACCAATCCAGTTCTCATGTAAGCAGAGGTCGCTTTATTGTGCCTCATTTAAGTCCGTTTTAGTAGTTCAACAGGCTGCAATGACAGCTGTCACCCCTCTTAGCCTGTGGCATCCATATGCCAGACCTCTGATAACAGAACTACTAGAAGAAAAGCTAATCCACTGAAGACAACTCTCCTTCAAACACTCATTCACACATGTTACAGCTACCCTTCCCCACCCCCCATCTTCAACTCCCACAGTGAAAGCTCATCCTCCTTGAAGCAACCATTAAGCAGGAACATTTCCACACAGAGGTCATTTCTGGAAAGTACTAACATCAGCCACCCCTATCTTCTCCAAAAAGAGTGCTTACTAGCAGGGTGGAGGCAAGACCTGTATTCTCATGCATTGCCAATGGGAATGTTAATTACTGCAATCTCCTGGAAAGACAATTAAAAATGTCAAGATATATAGAAAATCTTAAGAAGGTCCATCATCTGTTTGAGCCAATCATTCAACTTCTAACAATCTATCCTAAGAAAATGACCTAAAATATAGAAAAAAATTATGATCAAAGATGTTCATCAAAGTATTATTTATGGTATTTTGTAGATTTGGGAACCATCCAGCTGTCTAACAATAGGGGAGGAGATAAATGAATCTGGTAAAAGCCCACATGGGAATGCCATGTAGGTGGCTACTGAAAGCTATAGTCACAAAGATTGTTAATTTACATGAAAGTTATTTAAAACTAGAGGCCCGGTGCATGAAATTCATGCACGGTGTGTGGGGGGTGAGGGACAGCGTCCCTCAGCCTGGCCTGTGCCCTCTCACAGTCTAAGACCCCTCGCTCCTTACCACCTGGCTCACTGCTCCTTAGTGCTGCTGCAGAGGTGGGAGAGGCTCCCACCACCACCACTACACTCGCCAGCATGAGCCCAGCTTCTGCTGAATGGCACTCCCCCTGTGGGAGTGCACTGACCACCAGGGGGCAGCTCTTATGTTAAGCATCTGCCCTCTACTGGTTAGAGTGCATCATAGAGACTGGTCATTCTGGTCATTCTGCTGTAATGGTCATTTAGGCTTTCATTATATAGACTAGAGGCCAGGTGCATAAAATTTGTGCACATGGGGGAGGCATCATCTCAACTTGCATCCTCTCACAATACAAGACCCCTCCAGGATGTCCAACTCTCAATTTAAGCCTGATCCCACAGAGTCTAAACTGGCAGTCAGACATCCCTCTCACAATCTGGAACCTCTGGCTCCTTACTGCTTACCTGCCTGCCTGCCTCATTGCCCCAACCACTCTGCCTGCCTGCCTCATGGCCCCTAACCACTCTCCGGCCTGCCAGATCATCCCTAACCACTCTGCCTGCCTGTTTGATCGCCCCTAACCACCTCTGCCTCAGCCCCGGCTGCTGCAGCTTTGTCTGGAAGGACATCTAGAATGACATCTGGAAGGTAGTTTGGCTGTCTAGTTTAATTAGCATATTATGCTTTTATTATTATTATAAATGTTTGGTGAACTACACTTGATGAAAAATTTTAAACATAGAATGATCCCAATTCTACAAAAATATGCATATAAAAAAGACTGAAAGGAAATACAACAAAATATTAATAGTAATTATCATTTGCTTGTAGTAATACGCATTATTTTAATTTTCTCTTTTTATACTATTCTGTGTTTTCCAAAGATTTTATAGAAAGTACATGTATCCAAGAAGCCAGTCAAAAAATCAGGGCAGGGGGTCGCTCATTTTCCTGCTGAGTAGACAGACTTCAGCAGACACTAGGCTTCTTGAGCAGACTCCATACCCTACATGTTGCTCACACTTGATGTACATTCTAGAGATGACTTCTTGCATTCTACATCATGCCTATGCCTTCCTCGACCTTGGCTTTGACTTTCAGCTTTTTCTGTTTATACTGAGGTAACCTCTCTGGCAGCTACCTCTTTCCTGTAAACCATAGCTTCCTCCCCCTTTCACCAGCAAGACCCAGGCCCATTGCCTGGTCAGTATCCTCCTGGCTCAGCCTGGTGGAGTCCTGGTACTGACAAGTAAGTTACTGTATTTTTCAGCATATGAAAGGACTGGGCGTATAAGACAACCCCCAACTTTTCCAGTTAAAATATAGAGTTTGGCATATACTCGCCCTATAAGATGACACCCGGCATATAAGACGACCCCCGACTTTTGAGATTTTCCTGGGTTAAAAAGTCGTCTTATATGCCAGAAAATATGGTACCCTTGAAATCAATAGGTATCAAAAGACAAACTACCAAAGAATAGGGCAAGGAAATACAGTTTGTTAAAGCATTCTACAAAGGTATTTTAAATATAGTGGACCTTCCTCCCCTCGCAGACCTGGTGCTATACCAGGCCCAACTATAACTGACCTTTTGGGAGGTCCCTACTGTGACAATCATCCTTAAAATCTGTGCAGAGCATTCCATTTTGTGAATGTGAGTGCACATGTGCAGACTCTAACATTTCAGCCCATGACTTTATAAGGTGGAGAGATCAGTATTCTCCTAATTGTACAGATAAGAAATTTTCAACTCAGAGACTTGATCCTCAGGGCATGTGCATCTGTGAATAGTGACAATAATACCCCCATGTTGTCAGGATTAAATGAGATAACGTATACAGTGTGCTGAGCACAGCATCTTCAACAGGGGCAGCATTCAACAAATGCCAGCTCCTGTGGCTGTCACATCACTGGGGAAGCTCAAGGTTACATAGCTGGGAAGTGACATGCCAGGAAGGGAATCCAAGCCTTTCCATGCCAAGTCCATGCTTTTTATACTTTATTCTCAACCTTGTAAGAGCAGTATTAAGGCACAACCCAGGCCCTCAAAGAACTCAGAATATTTTGTAGTAGGCATTATCTCAATCACTTGAAGCAATAAAGCTGTTATTCCTACAAAGAACTAAAGCCACAGTAATAAAAGCTAGGATATAGCTCTCAAATTACACAATTCTTTTGTCCAACAGCCCCCGCCATTACAATGCTTTCTTCTGCATATATTCCAAAGCTTAGGAACCCTGAGTCTCATCCCTGTTTTGAAGTGAGCCGAGTGTGGGGAAATCAGATTAAGAAAATAAATCCCTTTCTACCCTGACTAGAAACAGTATTTTCCTGTGGGCATTCTGAAATGTAGGAGGTTTTAGCTATTTTTGGCATGTCTATTTCCCTGAGGGTGAAGGGTAAGGACCACCATTTACTAGATACCTTCAATGAGGCAGATGTGTGCTGTGCCTGTTTTATGTTATCTGTTTCACTCCTTATGACCTTACAACACATATATTTATCACTTCAATTGTCCAGAGATGAGAAAACTAAGTCTCACAGAATTCAAGTGACATGCCTAAAACAAACTGATTCCTGACTATGAGTCCTCCACATTAGTGCCCATCTGGTTTCCATTCTCTGAACTGCAGGCTCCGCCAACATGGACACTCTAAGGGGCACATGCACCAGGGACTAGTTGACATCAACTGCTAAGACAGGCCACCATTTGAGTCAATCCTCTTGGAAGTATTTCTATTCTAAAAGGGACCAGGCAAGCATAATTTTAACCTAAATCAATGGTAAAATTCAAGATAGGATGCAAGAACTTAACAATAGAGACAGTAAAAAATCATCTGGTCAGCCTCTTTTCCAAGTAACATACAGATTTAAAATAAGGAAAGCCTGGGAGGGGCTGTGACTTTGCAGAGATCACACAACAAATCAGGTGTGAGCCCAGATGAGAGCCAGGACTCCTGACTCAGTCTGTTCTCTTTTACAGCATCAGCCACAAATATTCAAACACAGGATAAAAAAAAGTAAAATAAATAAATAAAATTCCAAAATAAAAAGGAATTATTTCAGTATTGTTAATTCTGATTGGTGATTCAGAGTGCAGGTCAGAATGCCTGTATTTGAACCCCGGTATACCTCTTCCTAATTGTGCACCCTAGATATGGTACTTTCGATTTCCCTTGGGTTTCTTACCAAGTATACTAAAGGCCTGGTGCATGGATTCATGCACCAGTGGGGTCCCTCAGCCTGGCCTGAGCCCTCTCGTATCCCGGGACACATCAGGGGATGTCGGAGAGCCAGTTTCAGCCCAAATCTGTGCACCGGGCCTCTAGTATGCATATAGATCTTTGGTTAACCTCTTCCCGCCCTCTCCCCTCACCCCTTTCCTCTGAGATTCATCAGTCTGTTCCATGTTTCCATGCCTGTGCATTGAGCATCTGCTCCCTGGTGGTCAGTGCACACCATAGCTACGGGTCGAACAAACAATTGAACAAATGAATGGTTGAACAGTAGCTTAAACTTTTATATATATATATATATATATATATATATATATATATATATATACACACACACACACACACACACACACACACTAGAGGTCCGGTGCATGAAGTCGTACACTGGGGGCAGAGGGTCCCTCAGCTTGGCCTGCACCCTCTCACAGTTCGGGACCCTTTGCTCCTTACTGCCCACCTGCTCGTAGCTCCTTACCACTCAGCTCACTGCCATTGTTGCTGAGCTCGCCAGCCATGACCCCAGTTTCTGGCTGAGTAGCGCTCCCCCTTTGTGGGCCACTGACCACCAGAGGACAGCTCCTGCATTGAATGTCTGCCCCCTGATGGTCAATGTGCCTCCTAGCGACTGGTTGTTCTGGTTGTTCTGCCATAATGGTCCCTTAGGCTTTTATTATATAGATAGATGAAAATAACAACAGTGTTTGCCTCATAAAGTCATCATGAGAATCCAATGTGATAATCTAGGTAGAGCTCTAACTCCTTTGTACTCACATAGAGTATACACTGAATAAACATTAGTTATTACTATCATAATTGAAATTATTTTTACTATGACTATTTCTAGTTAGATAATGACAGTTAATCCTTTCACTTTTGGGGAAGAAGATGGAAAAAACTTCTTGCTATCAAATTATCTTCCTCTTCTCCAAAGGCATCCTGTTCAGTCTTAGGAATGAAGGTAAGATGAGTAGAAGGTTAGCACCAGGAGTGAAGAAATTAAAAATAAAAGTGCCTTTGAAAAATGAAAGTGCATGCTGAGCATTTTCATTTTATCTGTAAAGTCAAAATTCCCTATCGTTCTCAAACTTACTCTTTCTTGTATACTTTCTTTCCCCCACTCAGTTTTATAGATTCAATTAACATATAACATTGTATTAGTTTTAGGTATACAATATAATGGTTTCACTATATCCTATATAATAAAAGCGTAATATGCAAATTGTCCCCTCAACCAGGAGGTCGTCCAGGAGTTCAACCAGGGGGTAGGGTCGGCCAAAGGAAGAAAGGGAGGCCCCAGCTGGCAGCAGCAGCCACTAGGAACCCTACTAATGCATGGATTTCATGCACTGGGCCTCTAGTATATTTATATATACATATATATGTAACATTATATATATTTTATATAAATACTAGAGGCTCGATGCATGAAGATTCATGCAAGAATGGGCCTTTCTTCCCCTCACTGCTGGCATAGCCTTCACTCTGGCTGGAGCTTCCTTTTCGCTTGGGCCCAGAGCTGCCTTTCTGCCTCCCCATGCTGCCCAGAAGCCCAGAGCAGCTGGGGCGAAGCAGGACACTTGGTGCCTGCATATGCAAATTAACCCACCATCTTGCTCCTTACTACCCACCTGCCTGATGGGTTAATTTGCATACTCACTCCTGATTAGCTCGTAGGCATCGTGAAGATAGTCAATTTGCATCTTACTCTTTTATTACTATAGATATATACATACATATATGTAAATATATATCCACAGTAAATTAATATCCATCGACTCACATAGTTACAAATGTTTTTCTCCTGATGAGAACTTTTAAGATCTCCTCTTAGCAACTTTCAATGACAAAATACAATATTGTTAACTATAGTTACCATGTTAAACATTAAACCCCCAGAATTTATCTTACAACTGAAAGTTTGTAACTTTTGTCCATTTTCACCCATTTTGCCCACCCCTTCCCCCACCTCTGACAACCACCAATCTGGTCTCTGTACCTGTGAGTTCAGGTTTTTTTTTAGATTACATATATAGGTGAGATCATGCCATATTTGTCTTTCTCTGACCTATTTCACTTAGCATGATGCCCTCAAGGTCCATCCATGTTATCACAAATGGCAGGATTTCCTTCTTTTTTTATATATGCCACATCTTCATTATCCATTCATCCATGGATGGCCATTTAGGTAGTTTCCATATCTTGGCTATTGTAAAAAATACTACAATGGTCCTGACCAGTTTGGCTCAGGGGATAGAGCGTTGGCCGGTGGACTCAGGGGTCCTGGGTTCAATTCCTGTTGGGGACATGCGCCTTGGTTTCAGGTGCATACCCATTGGGGAGTGTGCAGGAGGCAGCTCATTGATGTTTCTCTCTCATTGATGTTTCTAACTCTTTGTCCTTCTCCCTGTGGAAAATCAAGAAAATATATATTTAAAAAATGCTGCAATGAACATAAAGGCATAGATACCTTTTAGAGATAGTGATGTTCTTTCTTTCAGATAAATACCCAGATGTGGGTTGCAGGATCATATGGTAGTTCTACATTTTAAATTGTTGAGGAATCTCCATAATGTTTTCCTCAGTGGCTGCATTCCCACCAACAGTGCACAGGATTCCTCTTTCTCCACAACCTCACCAACATGTAATCTTGTTTCTGTTTTGTTTTCTTTTGTTTTGATAATAGCCCTTCTAACGGGTGTGAGTCGCTATCTCATTATGGTTTTTACTTTCATTTACTTGATGATTAGTGATGTTGAGAACGCTTTCATGTATCTGTTGGCCATCTGTCTTCTTTAGGAAAATATCTATTCAATTCCTCTGCTCATTTTAAAAATCAGATTGTTTGGTTTTTGCTATTGAGTTGTATGAATTCTTCACATATTTGGGATATTAACATTTTATCAAATATATGATTTGCATACATTTTCTCCCACTCCCTGGGTTGCCTTTTTGTTTTATTGATGGTTCCCTTTGCTGTGCAAAACTTTTTAATTTGATGTGTCATCCTACTTGTTTATTTTGCTTTTTTTGCCTTTGCTTTGCTAAAAAAAAAAAGAAGAAGAAGAAAGGAAAAAAATCACTGCCAAGACCAATTGCCAAGGAGCTTACCTCCTATATTTTCTTTTAGCAGTTTTATGATTTCAGGTCTTATGTTTAAGCTTTCAATCCACTTTGGGTTGATTTCTGTGTGTTGTTAAACAGTGGCTCAGCTTGCTCTCTCTTCCCTCCCTTTTCCCTCCCCTCCCCCCACATATGGCTGTCCAGTTTTCCCAGCATCATTTATTAAAGAAAATAGCCTTTCCTCATTCTATATTCTTGGTTTCTGTGTCATAAGTCAATTGACCATAGATGCATGCGTTTATTTTTGGGCTCTCTCTTTTGTCACATTGATCTATGTATATGTTTTTATGGCAATACCATATTGTTTTGATTACTATAGCTTTATAATGTAGTTTGAAATCAGGAAGTGTAATGCTTCCAGCTTCGTTGTTCTTCTCAGGATTGTTTTTGCTATTCAAGGTCTTTTGGGATTTCATACAAATTTTAGAATTGTTTGTTCTATTTCTGTGAAAAATGCCATTGGAATTTTAATAGGAATTGCATTGAATCTGTAGATTGCTTTGGGTAGTATGAACATTTTAACAATATTAATTCTACCAAACTATTAGCATGGAATATTCCATTTATTTATGGATTCTTCCGTTGCTTTTATCAAATTCTTACAGTTTTCAGTGTACTGAAACTTCTTGGTTAAATTTATTCCTAGGTATTTTATTCTTTTTAATGCAATTGTAAATGAGATTGTTTTCTTAATTCTGCTTTCCGATAGCTCATTAGTGTATAAAAATGCAACTGACTTTTGTATATTGGTTTGTATCCTGCAACTTGACTGAATTCTCTGTGTGTGTGGTGGGGGGTCTTTAGGGTTTCTTATATATAACATTTATAACATTGTGTTATCTGCAAATAGACAGTTTTACTTCTTCCTTTCAGACTTGGATGCCTTTAATTTTTTTTTTCTTGCCGAAATGTTCTAACTAGTACTTCCAGTACTATGTTGCATAAAGTAGTAAGAATGGCTATATTTGTCTTGTTCCTAATCTTAGAGGAAAAGCTTTCCCTTGAAATTCCCCATCTTTCTCAAACCTACTTGTTCTATTTATTTATAATTCAGTTAAAAGCCTGATGGTATTTAGACATCTTATCCATACCACCATCCACTTGATAACCTAGTGTCACTGAGTGTCCCTATGAAATGGCTCTCTGTAGATCTCTCTTATTTTTCCCTGTTCTCCCTGGTTAAGGCACAATTCATTTCCTCTAGTAGTCTGAAATCTGAGCTCATTTCTCTTTCTAATCCCACCTACTCACCACCTCCAAATTTACCTTTGCAAGACACAAATTAGATCAAATCATCTCTTCCCATAAAAATGTGAGGTTTCTCCTCATTAGGCTATATTCACAACCCAAGTGAATTGAAATCCTTCCTCCTCTGCCAAACTCTCCTACTATCTCCCCGTTTCACAACACCTACGTGTTTTTTGAGCATGACCTTTCCCTCAGTATGAACTGCCAACTCCCTTCTGTTGATAACTCCTAGTGCCCACTGGGATCCAGTCCACATGTGAACTCTGAAGGCTCTTCCGGATTCTCTGCAGCCTTCTTTCCCTGGGTGCCCACTGAATCTGTTCCTGTTTCCATTAAACACTCACCATGCTGATCATTATCACTTACTTTCTTATCCTTTTTTGTGAGACTGATTTCTGAAAGGCCTGGGCCTCCTTCATTCAGTGTCTGGCACAGGACCTACTAGCACACAGTGGATGTTTGATAAACAGCTGTTGATTAGCTGAGTGGATGGTACAGGCAGTATGGGAAATGAGAACACAGCAGCTCTCAAAGTTGGTCTCAACAAACCTAGTTTCTGCAATGTATATGACCAGCTCCAAATGATTATTCCAATGGTTTTTAAAAGAGAGTGATACCCACCTGCTAACGACAAAGCTCTCAGGTTTCCACTTATGCCTACTAAATAAATGTTCATCCCAGGAGACAGCCATGCCACCCAGATTCAGTTGGGTTCTGCAGGCTCTGTACACACAGGCATTTTAAAAGCTCTTGGGATTCTGTAGCTTTCCTTGAGAACACTTTTTCCCTCACAAAATTCAATGAACTGGACTCGGGCACTAGGTGGCCAATTAATGCAGATCTGATTTGCAATGGATTTGAAAGCAAAGTGCAACTTTGCATTTCAGCCTCATTCAGCTCAATGACGGATCATACTTAATAGCTATAAGGCTAAAGAAAATCTATGTGTGGACTGAAAAGCAGCCAAATATCTACTCCCCTGGCCACTTGTTCCAGTCATTGCTGACCTGCTTCCTGATCCTTTCCCGCTTCTAGGTTGTTCCCACTCATATCCCCAGAATGGAGGGGGCCAGTTTGCAAGGGTTGCCCTGTGCCTGCGATGCATCTGTCCTGTGTTTTAAAGTTGATGCAATATGTGTGAAAGTTGAGTTACATTATTTTTAATGTCCTACTTTCCCTAAAGTTGTCCTTCCTGTGACAGGTTAAGTGGGGTTCTGGCTGAAGGGAGGGAGAAGGACGGGCTGGAATGCTCTGGCATCCTTTCATCTCCAGTTTCGGGGCTGTGTGTTAAAAAGGGAGCCCTGAAACTTCTGTTTTTTACTAAAACAATACTTTAAAAAGCGTTGGCTTTTGAAGTATCCATTGCACACATCTGTAGGACACCGAAGAGATGGAAAGCATGCACTCTGCTCTATCGTTTATTTTGGGACAAGAAAAAGACTGCAGTGCCTTGGAGAATAAATCATTAACTAAAAGTCAAATCGAGACACCTTGGAAACCAATGAGACCCGGAGGCAGCAGAGGGATCAGGTGGCTGAGATTTGCCTGTTCCCTCCGGTGACTTCCAGAGCGCAGCATCCCACGGGCAGGGCGAACTCGGCACACTGTGCTCCCTTCTATTTCACTTTTCCAACTTGAAGTTATTTTTAGATGACCCAAGCCAGCTAATCCCAGGGAGGACAATTCCCGCTGCGCCTCAAAGCACCTTCGTCCTGCCCAGAGCTTCCCATTAAGCGTGGGGAGAGGCCCCTCCAGTGGTTCTCCTGGGCCCTCAGAGTCCGGTCCACCTCCTCTAACCACCGCTCCACACCTCGGTCCCAGGGACCACGGGCGTCTCTCTCTATCCGCCACTCACGCACCTGCTGCTGTTCCTGAGAAGGCAAACCTGGGGCCACTAGGAATGGGGAAGAGGCTCTCAGAGACCCGCGCCCTCCAGCAAGGGGTCAAGGGAGAGCCCGGTCCCCACCGCCGCCTGGGGGGCCTACCACGGGACCGGAGACCCCCGAGCTCCGCCGCTCCCCTTGCCCACTCCCTCCCGCAGTCGCGCTCGCCCGCCTCCTGCCACGGTCGCGGGCTCGGCTGGGGCGCCCCAAGCAGCCCCGGCAGGACCGGGTGCAGGGGGAGTGGGCCGGCGCCGTTACATAACCGACCTGCTGGGCGTCCGCGCCGCGCCGGCGGAGACAGAGAGGAGGCTCGGGCGGTCGGCGGGGGACCGGCGAGTGAGGGCGCGGCGCCGCCGGCTCACCTGCCGGCCGGTGCGAGCGCGTGGGGCGGGCGCGGTGCCCGCGGGCCTGAGTGCGGGGCTGTGCGCCGCGCGCCCCGCCTCCCCGTGTCCGGTCCGTCAGTCGGGGTCTCTGCCTCCTGCCTGCTCCTCTCCACCGCCTCCGCCGCCGGCACCGGGACAAAGCGGCTCCGGGGAGGGGCCGAGCGGTGGCTCTCGCAGGAGCCAGCGGGGATGGGCGCGCCCCCAGCTCCGACTCATCGGGCCAACCTCCAATCAGACCCCAGGAAACCGAAAGCCCCCTTCGGGCCTCTTCTCATCTCTTCCCACTCGGGGCCGGAGCCCTGCCCGGTCCCCCACCCATCCACCTCCGAGGCGCCCACTCAGCCCCTTACCTTCTCCTTTCCACGGGGCGCGGGGAGGGAGCTGCGGGGGTGACGACCCTCTGGGGATCCAGCGCAGGAGCCCGTGCACAGAGTCCCGGCCTGGGCTAGGAGCGGCTTCCCGGGGTCCCAGCCCGGGGCGGGGGGAGGTGTTCGGGGGGTGAGGGGGGGCGGGCTTGGAACTGGGACTAAGGAGGGGGCTGATTCTGAGGCGCAGGGTGACTGGGCAGAAGAAACGGGCCGAGGAGCAAACTGTGCCGAGGACGCACTGGCCAGAGATTCTGACAGCGGACTGAGCCACCTCCCACGCCACTCCACTCAACTGAGGAAACCCCTGGAAGGTCCTGGGGTTCAGGCGTGGTGGGCGCCGGCGTCCCCGGGCTGGAGCCCTGCGCCCGCCCCGCCCGCGTGGCTGAAGGTGCCCTGCGCGGGCTTCACAGCTTTGCCAGGAGTCGCAGCCACCAGACCTGGGACAGACGGGCTTCAAGGACTCCCATTGTGTGAGAGCCCGTGACCGAGGAACGGGAAGCTGGTGTCACACAGTAAACGGCTGCATGTGAGGCAGAATCTAGCGTAGATCTGTTGCTCCACATACTTAACCCCAGCAGAAGTCTCTGCTTTACAAAATAAAGCAATTCAGACCCAGGAGGAAGCCTGGGGCTCCTGCGGGGCACCATATGGGCAGGGCTGAGTCTCCAGGCAGGAAAATGTCCAAAATCATAATAGAGAAAGTGGGGGGAATTGAAGAAAGAAGGTGGGGGTGCAGACAAACCTGAGTGAGGAAATGAATAACAGATTTAAGTCAGTTTGTTTTCTGTCATCTTTCTAAT
Source organism: Lasiurus cinereus (assembly GCA_011751065.1). Taxonomy (NCBI): domain Eukaryota; kingdom Metazoa; phylum Chordata; class Mammalia; order Chiroptera; family Vespertilionidae; genus Lasiurus; species Lasiurus cinereus. The sequence continues at coordinate 77,234,312 of JAAGEH010000018.1, read as the reverse complement.
TGCTACATAAGCAAGGCCTTCTTTCCTTTCCTTTTTTATGCCTTTCTGTTTCCAAAAACAATATTAATATTGGATCGAAGCAATATGTAAATTTCACAATTATTCTTCACTCAGACAACACATTGTTTTTCCCCAAGGTTCACAAAGAAATGCATCCTTAAAAAGACAAAACAAAACAAAACAAAACAAAAAAAACCAGACACATAAAAGGTAGACCTTAGCTCTTCTCTCTGATTAATCTGCATTAATTTAAGTAAAGACAATTTCAGAATTGGAAATGAACCTAGACTCCTGCTCTCCCCAAACTTCTAATGAATGTACAAATACAGAAAATAGCTGCTGATTTAGTTGAATTACACTAGTCCCTCCTAATCCACCATTTTACTTTCCACCTATGTTCAGTTACCTATGGTCAACCATGTTCCAAAATATTAAGTGGGAAGGTCCAGAAAAAAAATTCACAAGTTTTAAAGTGTCTGACATTCTGAGTAGCTTGATGAAATCTGCTAGTGGGCTCTGTGCTGCTCAAGGATGTAAATGATCCCGTTGTCCAGTGTATCCCCGCTGTATATCCTACCCAAGGTCAGTCTTATAGTAGCCAGCGTGGTTATCAGATCGACTGTCAAGGTGCCACAGTGTTTGTGTTCAAGTAACCCTTACTCTACTTAACAATGACCACAAAGTGCAAAAAATAGAGATGCTGGCAATTCAGATACACCAGAGATGTAAAGCACTTTCTGTAAGTGAGAAAGTGAAAGGAAAGAAAAACATTTTAACACTGAGGTCCATAATAAGATCAACTGTAAGATCAAATCTATCCATGAAATTGCCTAATTTGTAAATTAAACTCTATCATAGGTGTGTATGTTGTATGGGGGGAAAAAAGATAGTTTATATATGGTCCAATATAGTGTATATAAGGCTCAGTACTATCTATGGTGTAGAGCAGGGTTGGGGAATGTCTGGCCCACAGGCCATACAAGGCCCTCAAAATCATTTGGTCTTGCCCTGCCAAGGCATTAGGGATGAGTTAATTAAATGTTTGACCAAAGGTAGTAGGCTAATTTTTAAGTTTATAATATTATATAGCCCATGAATGATGTTATAAATATCCAAATGGCTCTTGGCAGAAAAGGGTTCCCTACCCCTGGTTTAGAGCATTCTCTGCAGATAATGAGGGACTATAGTATTTTTTTTTAATTTTTTATTTTTTGTATACAATTGTTGGAAAGGGCATCCTTATATTGAGCTCAAACCTGCCTTCTTAGGATTTTCTATCACTGATTTAGTTTAATTTCTGAAGCCAAGGAGACAGAGTCCAATTTCTTTTCCAATTGTTCTCTTTTAAATATGTGAAGATGGCCATCCTGTCTCACTCATTCCAAACCCCTCTCTCTGAGCAAAACATCCTCCATTCTTTAAACAAAATCTTACTCTTAGTAGTTCGTAGAATCTTTATCAACCTTAAGGCTTTTTCTTTTAATAGGATCTACTTGGTAAATATATGTTTACAAATAAATTTTTCTGGTTATAGAAGTAATATATTTATTGTAGACATTTTGAAAAGTTAGGAAAACGAGATTCAGTGTGAGGATTAAATCTATATTAATAAGATGGTAATACGTAAATTAGTCAGGACACCCTCACAGTAAGGACCAAACAGCATACTGCATGGGGCAACAAGGCCAGCATGGGGGTAGTGAGGGGCAACCAGGCTGGCAGAGAGGGGCAGTGAAGGATGACCAGGCCAGCAGGGGAGGTAGTTGAAGGTGACCAAGCTAGTATGGGGGGCAGTTAGGGGCAATCTGCCCAGCAGGCAGAGGCGGTTAGGGATGATCAGGCTGGTAGGGGGTGGAGGGGTAGGCAATTAGGGGCGAACAGACAGTTAGGAGCCAGCAGTACCAGATTGTGAGAGGGCAGTCGGACATCCCCTGAGGAGTTCCAAATTAGAGAGGGTAGTAGCTGGGCTGAGGGGAACCCCTCCCCTCCGCATTGATAAATTTTGTGCACCAGGCCTCTAGTAAAGTAATACATGTAAAACACTTAGCACAATGCCTGTCCCACAGCAACACTGTGGCTGTTACAAAAAATTAACATGGTCATGCCCCAACAAGTACTCTTTTTTTTATATAGACATTAGTTTTTAGAGTTTGAAGTTACCTACAAAACTGAATGAAAGGTACAAGATCTCCCCTGCTCCCACACACACATAGCCTACCCCATTGTCAACACCCTGCACCAGAGTGGCACCAATGGTACAATAGCTCACATTATTGCGTTATCAACCAAACCCCATTTCCTATATGAGGATTTACTTTGGGTGTTTACATTTTTGTGTTTTTGCAAGTGCATACTGACATATCCACCATTACAGTCTCATAGAGGATCGTTTCACTGCCCTAAAAATCCTCTGTGCTTCTATTCATACTTGCCTTCTCACTACCCCTGGGCAACCACTGATGTTTTAATTATCTCCATAGTTTTTCCTTTTCTAGAATGTCATATAGTAGGAATCATACAATATGTAACCTTTTCAGATTGGCTTCTTTTTCTTAGAAATATGCATTTAAGTTCCATGTGTTTTTATGGTTTGATAGTTCATTTATTATTAGTGCTGAATAATATTCTATAGTCTCAATATATCATATTTTACTTTACTTATCTATTAATCTACTGATGGGCATCTTGGTTGCCAGGAGTCACAACCAAGTTAGGTCAATCTATAATAATAAAAGCATAATATGCTAATTACACTGGATGTCCTTCCAGATGATCTTTGGATGAAGCCATGGCTGTGAGGGAATCCCAGGTCCCAGGTGCCGGAGGGAAGCTGGTGCCAGCAGCCAGGGGGAAATCCTACTCTTGCACAAATTTTGTGCATCAGGCCTCTAGTTATATATACAGCTATTATAAACATTTTTATGCAGGTATTTTTGTGGGCATATTTTCAATTCATTTGGGTAAATAGTAAAGAGTATGATTGCTGGTTTGTATTATAAAAATGTGTTCTGTGCCTTGAACAGTACACCAAGAGATCTTGGGTTCGATTCCCAGTCAGGGCACATATGGGAGTTTGATCTCTGAGGCATGTACAGGAAGCAACAGATCAATGTTTCTCTCTCACATCTATGCCTCTCTCTTCCTTTCTCTCTCTCTTTTTCTCTCTCCTCTTTCCCCTCCCCTTTCTCTAAAATCAATTTTTTTTAAATATGTTTTTATTGATTTTAGAGAGGAATGGAGAGGGAGAGAGAAATAGAAACATCAATAATGAGAGAGAATCACTGATCATTGCCTCTTGCGTGTCCCCTACTGGGAATTGATTCCTGCAATCTGAGCATGTGTCCTGACCAGGAATTGAACTGTGACCTCCAGGTTCATAGGTCAATGCTCAACTACAAAGCCTCACCAGCTAGGCTAAAATCAAATTTTTAAAAAGAAAAAGGAAAGAATTTGTTTGTAAGAAACCACCAAAATGTCTTCCAAAGTGGCTATACCAGTTTGCACCCCATCAGCAATGAATGAGAATTTCTATTGCTACAAATACTCACCAGCATTTCGTGTTGTCAATGTTTTGGAATTTCATCTTTCTAATAGATGTGTAGTAGAATCTCATTGTTGCTTTAATTTACATTTCCATAATCACACATAATGATGTTGAACATTTTTTTCCTTTGTTTATTTGCCATCTATATATCTTCTTTGGTTAGGTGTCTCTTTCAGGTAAGAAAATGCACTCATTTTTTAAAATTTCTTTATTGATTAAGGTATTACATATGTGTCCTTATCCCCCCAGTGCCCTCTCATCCCATCCTCCACCTCGTGCCTTCACTCCCCTGTTGTCTGTGTTCATTGTTTAGTCTTATATGCATGCATACAAGTCCTTTGGTTGATTTCTCCTCCTTACCTCCACCCTCCTTTACCATCCTTCCTTCTGAGGTTTGACAGTCTGATCCAGTCATTTTTAATGGCCAGTCAGAGTGAATGAGGCCTCCTTCCTCAGTGCCTGATAGCACTATTTTACACATCCCTGAAGAATGCCTGTCACATATTGTTTGCAGATTACTTGATGGATGGCATACATAGTTTGTCCTATCTGTACTTTTAATACACATTTAACTGTTGATGAGAAATTTAGGCTTAGAGTGAACAGCTCAGACTAAAATTCCAGTCCTCACAATCTTGATTAAGTTACTATTCTTTATCATTCATCAAAATGGGTTACCTGATGCCATGTTAACTACTAGAAAAGTACCTCATTGCCTACCTAAATTTCAGGCTATTCCTTATTGATTTAGTTCAGCTGTAATGCCATGTGAGAAAGATACATATGTTGTTTTTTACATAGCAATCCATGCTTTATATTGGCAAATAAAAAAATGGTCTGGATTTTAAATTAAAATAAGTTGGAGCAAGCCAGATTCTGTCTGAAAGTGAAGGCTGCCATATATATCATCCTGGGTTCACAATATTTTATGTCAAGTCATGAAAATGCAAAAGATAGAAGAAATGTTTCTCAAAGAATTATTTACTTTATTTTTTCTCTTGACAGTAGAGTGGGATGGAGAGTAGTCACCAAACAGGGAGCAGAGTAAGTGATCTTATGGCAATGTTCTTGGTTGCTCTCAACTGCTCTAGAGAAAATTGCTCATACATACTCCTTGGGGAATTTGGGGATAAAGTAAAGATGACTGAGTATATTTTTAGTAGCTCAAGGAATCCCTGGTATCAGTGTCCTCTATCAAAGACCACCAAGAACACGCCTGTACTTGAACAAGTTGGGTGTATTTTTATTTGCAATGAGAGAGAATGCACACCAGGGAAATGTGCATGGCAGTAAGAGGATATTAGAAAGAACCCATCACAGGGTTTGGACTTGTCTTAAGTGATGTGGGGGAAGGTTCAAGGAAGCAGTGCTTTGCTCCAGATTGGATGCTATTAAAAAGCGGGCATAATTCTTCACTTAGGTATATTAATAATCATATATGTAAGGCAGGAAGAATAAAGCAAGGCTACAGCTATCACTGGTTAAGAAGCAGCAGTCATTCCTGTTAGCCAGAAAAGGGAATGTTTGATCATTCTTGTCGGTTGCACAGGTTCACATTTTGTCTCTGTTTCATAGCAGATCTTGCTTTTGTCTTGATTTGTCATGGTCCTGGATGTTTTGTGGAACAGTTTATATTTAGTAATAAGATAACCCCAATGTCAGGAGGATCATGCCCATCATGGCAGATCATAGCAGTAAGGGGCACTTTTGTCTTTCTCACTATTAAGATGTTGTCACTGTGATAGATAAGACCTCCCTTACCTAGGCAAACTCATATAGTAATCAGCCTATCAACAATCCCTAATAATCAGCAATACCTAGTACCTAATAATGTCCATCACCTTTGCCGCAAGGAGAAAATAAGGAAAAGTAATATGAATACTTTAAATGGGATTTTGAAAGAAAAAGGAGTATGTGTAACACTCCCAAGACAACTAGAGAAAAATAAAAGATAGGGCCTTGTGGTGGACACTGAAAGAAAAAGCATACCCTGGCCAGTGTGGTGCCGTTGGTTGGAGCATCATTCTGTACACCAGAAGATCACAGGTTTAATTCCTGTCAGAGCACATATCCAGGTTGCAGGTTCAATTCCCAGTTGGGGTGCATACAAGGGTAACCAATTGCTATTTCTCTCTATATATATCCTTTCCCCTCTCTCTAAAATCAATAAAAACAAATCCTTGGGTGAGGATTTAAAAAAAAAAGAAAGTTCTGTGAATATTGGAGTGAAATGGGAAGATGTTCTAGAGCAGTGGTTCTCAACCTTCCTAATGCCTCGACCCTTTAAGACAGCTCCTCATGTAGTGGTGACCCCCAACCATAAAATTATTTCCGTTGCTACTTCATAACTGTAATTTTGCTACTGTTATGAACTGTAATGTAAATATCTGATATGCAGGATGTATTTTCATTGTTACAAATTGAACATAATTAAGGCATAGTGCTTAATCACAAAAACAATATGTAATTGTATATTGTGAAATATTTATTTCTAATTACAAATAAATGAAATTTTGTCTTGAATCGTTGTGTAGCATGGGTAACAGTCTTCATATGACAACAGTAAACTACATTGCTACATTTTGCTACACCGAGGAGCAGTGTGTTGGTTCCTAAGACCATGGGAAATAGGTGTTTTCCAATAGTCTTAGGCGACCCCTGTGAAAGGGGTCTCGACCCACAGGTTGAGAACCACTGTTCTAGAGAGTGGCACCTGGGTTAGCCTTCAAAATAAATTGAATATGGAGAACAAAAGAAGAAGGTGGTGGACCTTTTGTGTGAGGAGAACCCTAATAACTCAGAAGAGGGTGAGCTTTGGCCCTGTTAACCACTATAACACAGGGAAGCAGGAGGGACACAGCCAAAATAAGATCCACCCTTAGGGCTGGCCAAGCATGAAGGTGGAGAATAGATGGGGACAGAGAGAGAAAAACTAGCTCTATCACTGGTACAAACTCAGGCCAAAAAACCCATTGTGGTCCCAAAATAACACCACAACAGACAAAAATAACTAAGTATATTATTATCATCGAAAAGTCTCATATAGAGAAGCTGGCTTATCTTAACAAAAGAGCTTAGAGAAATAGAATCCAAGACAAGACTGAGAATCCGTTGCCAGAATCCTGAGGTGAGGATGATTCTTGGTAACCAAGAGGCTCAAGAGACTCTAAGGAAAGCTTGATAGTAAATTGTGACAATGAGGCTGGAGCTTCTTATAACATCCCTTTATGTAAAGTTTGGGTCAATTCTAGAGACAAAAGATGGGACTGAATTTTAAGCAAGAGTCAAGAGCCCCAGGTCTGAGAAGTGGAAAACTAGAAACACTGAAGCGCAGCACAGGTCTGAAGTTGGAATCTCAACTCGGCAATCATATCATACATTGTTGTGAAAATTAAATATCATAATTCTTATAAAGCATTTGATCCAGTGTCTGTCATCATCATCTGTTACATTATTATCATCAAAGAGAGAAGAATGTTCTAAGAAAGAGATCAACAAATTCTGTTCTCACATATTTTTCTTAAAAAAGGTTGATTAAAACACAGCTCATTCATATATGGATTGTCTATGGCTGCTTCTCCTACAACAGCAGTTGGTAGTTCCAATAGACCTTGAGACCTGCACAGCTAAAAATGCTATTTGTCTTTTTACAGAAAAAGTTTGCTGACTTCTGCTCTAAAGCAAGAAGTCAAATGACTGTGACTATATGAGACTCCAAAGTGAACCAAGCACAGGGAGACATAGGAAATAGCAAGAACAATTTGAGCAGGTAAGTTGAAGTGAATAGTTTTAAAGTGGCTCAAAAATTAGAAATGATCCAGAATACTTTTTAACAATGGCATATAGGATCTGACAGCCTCCCATTTACCTGTCTTTTATCTTGAATAATAATTCGACTTTGAATGCCATCTAAGGTTATGATCTTGCCCCATTTGGTCCAGTGGCCTACCCTGTTCAGCAAGACAAATGATGATGACACTGAGACATCCTAGGAATGAGCTTTCTTAGCACCATGGGACTCCAGACTCCATTATTCAAACAAAAGGTTGGTCATCAATGCATCCTTTGGATTAAGTTATGACCAAAAGGGGAATGTGTGGATGAAAGGGGCCACATGCTTATCTGACAAGTTCAGGGAAGGCCTGCATGGCAGTTTTGCAACCTTAAAGACTTAAAGTAACCACAAAAGATGGTCTGAAACTAACACTTTAAAAGCAGTTATGGTGGGTAGTCATATCCTAGACCAGTATCTTCCCTGAAAAGGTCAATCTTTAACTTAACTGAGCCTATGTCTTTTTGCATCTACAATAACATATCCTTGAAATGTCAGGGTAACTTGTAACTTCCCTTTTTCCAGACCCTTCCATTGTACAACAAATGCCCTGGGCGCTAGGACAGATACCACAAATTCCCTCATTGTTATTGTCAATAATGGTAATTGTTGGCTGTTGACTATCCTCTACGCACCTAAGTAAAAGAAGTATGTACTATCATTTTTTTTTTTTGCAAAAAGGGTAATGGCTTTATTATGTTTGTAAAAATAAATACAAAATGGCTACAGTAATAAGGTAATTATATTTCTAAAAATTAAAAACTTCAAAACCCTAATGCTTCAATGTACTTTGACATGAATATTTACAAATTTTCAGCTATCTCTAGGCACTGCTATTATAAGATTCTGAAAGCTAAAAATCACCACTATAACATACTTTTTAATTTACTAGTCAAAACACACCAAAAAAAGAAAAGATTTTTAATGTAACAATGGATTGCCTAATTCACATACTAAATTGCTCTATACAGGGAGATTTCACAATCCAGGCGCCATAGCCATGCTGCTGTAAGTAGGATTTCAACAAAGTTTTAGCTTCTTGATAGGGTCCAGACAAACACTTAGCTGCATGATATGTACTAGCTTCAAGTACATCCTCTTTCTTAGCTTCACCAGCAAGCAGGTTAAATCGACTTAGCATTGCAGCCTTACACAGCCGACTTGCCATCGACACGCCACTTTTAAATGGAGAACTTTCAGTGATCTTCCCACTTTGGCCATCCACAATCTCCAGTGAAATGTCCCCTTGTGCCCAGTTCAGACTCAAGGACCTATAGTCCATATCCGTTTGAAGCTGAAAAGCAGAGGGCACTAAACTAATGTGAGGTCGGTTAACCAAGTAAAACATGGGAAGTTTTGAAGTGAGTGCATCGTCAACAAGCTGTTTGATAGCAATTTCTAAGCCTCTAGTATCACTGCAATTCCCATCACCGACAACTATGCCACTGATATAAACTGGCTGTATGAAGTGACTCAGCAGTGCCCCCTGTACACCAAGCACTTCCCATTTCATCAGTTTGTCACTTGAGGACATACTGCTCACTCTATTGGCAACATCTGCAGGACAGTAGACAGTCAGATAAATTTTGCCTTCAACAGCAACATGGAGACTCAGTTCTTCATTGGCTTCAAATGCAGATAATGAATATGGATTAAGGCGCAACTGTGACTTAATCTGGGCTGACCCTTTAGGCAATTGGTTCATATAGAGGTAAACATTGATATTCTGTTTGACAGTGAGTAAATTCGAAGCTGGTTCTGTACAAAAAAATGATTTTTCCATCATAGCAGGATTTTTGCTGTAGAAGAGTAGAAGTTGTCTATAAAAGTACCTAAGGAGAGATCTTCTTGCCGTAACAACAGCATGTGTGTCATGCAACACTCTTCCATCTGGCTTAATGCACTGGCTGTAGTTATACTCGCCTGTGCCGAGAGCCACAACTTCATACCATCCAGCTCTTTCGATTACAAAGGCAGCCAATGAATTGCTACATTTCACATATTCTGAATGACTAGAAATTAGTTGATTAAATGTTTCTTTAACAATATGAGAAATCTTCGCCTATTGTATGTGTCTCCTTTCATAATGCACCTTTGAAATGTATGCTGGTTTGGGTGAAGCAGCAGGTTCTGCAGGGATAGGAGGAGGACCTGATGTTTCAAAATGTCTTGGCTCAGGTTCATCCAGCTGTAGAAGTTCATCAAGAGCTAATTTTGCTGCATTGGATCTAGACTCCTTTTTATTTTGTCCTAGTCCAGTCTTGTACTGGATACCATCCACCACAGCACAAAAAGCAAAATATGGTCCCAAAACGTTACCTGTTGTTACTGTTTCCTTAAGGTCAAGTTGAACCCGCTGCATTTGTGTAAACTGGTACAAGGCTGACACAGGGTTGATCTCTCCACGTTTGTATTTCATTATAAACTCCTTAGGTATTTTTCTTGGAGGAAGGACAGGATTTGAAATAGATGAAAGACCTTTGGAAAACAATGGTTCTGGAAAGTTACCCGTCACTGGGGTGACCTTGGATGCCATGCGGGACAGGCTGTCACTTTCCGAGGACTGCGCTGCGGGTGTGGTGACCATCTGGGTGGGTGGCTGAACAGGCAGGTTCTTCTTCAGCATCTGAGCAAAGCTAGGGACCTAGGAGCTCTTCTGAAACCAGCCATTATCGGAGGCCATTTTCTCACCGAAGTCGTCCTTCCGGCCCTGCCGGCCCAACCCCGCCGGCGGGCAGTTGAGGCCGGGCCGCAGGCCCCTAGGCTCCCCCGCCGACGCCATAGCTGCTCCACGGGGCCTCAACCTCTCCCTGAGGACACTGTGCGTCGCTATCATTTTTTTATCCAATCCCAGAGGTCACCCTCCCCTTGTGCTTTCTCCAGCCTCTCTAATCTATCACCAATGGATTTCATGTAACCCACCTACATCTCCTTCTTTGATTGTAATGTATAAAAATATGTGAAAAACTGCCATCCTCAGAGCATTATCCCAATCCCTTGAGATTCTGTTTCCCAGCAATTGTGGACAGGTTGGCTCAAATAAACTCACAAAAATTATTTTTTTTAAAAAGAAGAATTTTTAAAAAGATGCTATATTCCAAACATCTCAAATCAGTGGAACTAACTCTCTCTCTAGGACCAGCTACATAATTTGAAGAAAAGGCAGTACAAAATAAAAATATTGGGTCTTTGATAAAAAGTATTAAGAATTTCAAGATGATGCCAGCAGCCCATGAAGCCAAGCACTGGGACCTTCTGGGCAGGTTGCAAAACTCTGCTTTCAGAGTATGTAAAGTTGTCCAGGTCAATGGTTGGTAGGGTAACATGTACAGGAACAGCCACAGGGCAGCTAAGCAGATCTGTGACTTTCCTTCATCGAAGGAAGAATGTGCAAGGCACTGCAATATGGAAACTGTCTGTTAAATAAAAACTCATAGATCACTTGGTTTGTCCAAAAGTAGAATCATAATCTCAAAACCAAAAATATGGCTGGGTTGTGTTTTGTTTTTAATGCTCTTGTGACAGTCTGTAGAGACAATAGGTTTATAAATAAGTCTTTTGCAGTTTATAGTGTAGAACATATTTGTAGGTAGACAGCTAGCTAGATAAGATAGGATATTATAAGCTTTCCAATATTAAGTCTACGAATTAAAGGAAGATGCTTTTGGGTATTGGGAGAATGAGTGTGTAGGTGCCAAAAAGGCCAATTCCAGATGTGATGACAAGTCTCATGGGGTAGTAGGTCCCCCAGAGGGATCTAGACAACAGAGGACCTTCAAGGATTCCTGTGACTCATTGGTGTAGCACCAGCCTATTAGGGCCATCCACATTGCCAGGCATGGGTCAGATTCCTCCAGGGGTTGACAAGGTGACATACTCTGATGAATTAATTTGTGCTGAGGTGCTAATGGCTAATAATTCTCTGGTTACTTTCAGATAATGTCCATACTGAAATGGAGCCAGTTTCTTTGTCTGGAGGCCATAGTCATCCTGTTCTCTGCCAGCCTGTTTCTTCTTGTCTCTGTCTTCCATGCTATCCCTTGGCAGTTCCTCTCTGTTTAGGAACAATCTCAAATTCTTCCACCAAAAATGAGCTGAAAATAGTAAATATTCTAAGATAATCATTTTCAAAGAATTGTGTGAGACCAGCAGCACTGGATCACCCTGGAGATTGTTTAAAATGCAAATTCTCAGACTCATGTCAGATCTATTGACTCATAAACTCAGATTGGGGCTCAGAAACCTGTTTTAACAAGATTTTCAGGGGATTCTGATGCTTGCTAAAGCTTGATACCACCATTCTAAGCATTTAACTTGCATCAGCACATTTATTTCTTTTTTAAAATATATTTTTATTGATTTTTAGAAAGGAAGGGAAAAGAGAGAGAGAGAGGACTATAAATAATGAGAATCATTGATTGGGTGCCTCCTACACATCCGCTACTGGGGATCAAGCCCAGGCATGTGTCCTTGACCAGAATGAAACCTGGGACCCTTCTGTCTGCAGGCCTGCACTCTATCCACTGAGCAAACCGGCTAGTGTTGCACCGGCACATTTAATTTTCACAAGAATATGCTAAATTGGGTAAAGGTTGTCTCCATTTAAAGATGAGGAAACTGAGGCACAAAAAGTTTAAGCAACTTGATAGAGGTATTAGGGACATAAATGGCAGAGCTGGGCTTTGAATCCAGGCAGTCTGGCTCAAGAATATGGATGTTACCTCAGCTATGTGACATACCTCAGTGCATTACATACCTTAGCTATGTTATCTTTCAAATCATTGCTTCCCTGAAACCATTTGTGATTTGTCTCCCAAATATCACATTAGCTCCCATAGCACCTTCTTCTCTTCAAATGCTTGTGTTTTCCTGTCATTTTATCCTCAGTACCCAATACCTATATTGCAGTGAGCAAACTTTGATATATGATGAAAGAATAATAATTGAGCCTGGCTGGTGTTGCTCAGTAGGTTAAGCATCCTCCCATGAACCAGGAAGTCACAGATCAATTCCTGGTCAGGGCACATGCCACACTTGTGGACTCAATCTCCAAAAGGGGGTGTGCAGAAGGCAACTGATTTATGTTTCTCTCTCCCTCTCCCTTCTTCTCTCTGAAATCAATAAAAACATATTTTTAAAAAAGAATAACCTTCTACATGCCCCCTCCTGGAGATCAAGCAGACTGTTGAATCTCGGAAGGAAGGCAGGGGTGGGTGAATGGGAAGAGATAAACCAATGGACTTATATGCATATGTGCATTACCCTTGGGCACAGATAATGAGGTGGTGAGGGCCTGGGGTGGGGGGATGGGAGCGGGCTGAAAGAGGTTAATGGGGAGAAAAAGAAGGACCTATGTAATACTTTCAACAATAAAGATTTAAAAAATAATAAGTAAAAATTTGCAAAGAATAATGATTAAATGAATTGATCGATGTGAATGAATAAATTATTTAACTCAAAAATGACTTGACTAGAATTTTCCAGAGAGCTTTAATTAAAAACAAACAAACAAAATCAGCTTCCAGAATCCTAACTTTCACCAACTCAAACAGGGTCCCAGGAGTGAGACCTGGGAGTCTGTATTTTAAAAAGTCAAAACTAAAATAAGACCAAGTTTCAGAAACAATTGTGCCCAATAGAGTGATTCTGTTGGCACTCATAATTGCAGACAGTTTGACAAGACTAAGCTGAGAGCATGAGTGGAGAAAAGGGGGTTCTTTGGACCTTTAAATCCTATTCTTTGAGAATTGCAAAGCCTGTAGCCAACACTTCCTGGAATAGAGTCTGAACACGCTTCAAATGTAGGCACTTTATATGATATTCCTCGAATAAGATCAATATGAGAAATGCCTGCAGTTGGTACCACGAAGCTGTACACAGCAAGTTTTTTACCCCTGGAACAGGCAGTCCTCGGCGTATATATATAACTGGGTCATATTCCAAAAATGTATTTGTAAGTTGAGTTGTTTGGAACTCAGAAAACACTTTCCCACAGAAGTAATATTAGAAAAGAGGGTTCCATTCCTCTGCCAAAACACAAAACCTGATTTAGAACACTCTGTCTCTGAAATAGCAATTCAGATAGACTACAGGGACTTTCATGGGAAATGTGACTGGGACCCACCCAATTTGGAACTGGGGATTGTAGGAACACAGTGACTCTGGGTAAGACAGGCTTGTGACAGCATCATAGGTTGATTCTCCTCCCTCCCTTCCCCCCTCCCCCACTCACAATTTAGTGGCTACTGATCACAAGATAAAAAGACAAAGTTATTACTCGAGGAATACTACTTGGGATTCAATGACACCTTTCCTCCCTTCGCCTGTGCAGTCAGGAGCTGTCCTGGACCTCAGGGCTCCCCATTCAGCTAGGGACAATCAGCAGTACTTGTACTCTTACTTCTCATATCCTCTCACCTGGATTTTAGAAATATTATACAACCTATATAATTCCAATGTCACAGCAACTGCAACGGCCTTCCCTAGTATGCCTAGAATAATGGTTTGGAATAAGAACCATAAACAAAATTGCTGCTTAAAAGTGTAAAAAAGAATTACATTTCTATTTTTTCCTTAACCATTAATTAATTAGCTGTATGACATCAGGTTAGATTCTCTGAGCCTCAATTTCCTTATTTGTAAAGTGCTGAGGGTGGAGAATGGTTTATAAAATCTATGTTCTTTGTAGATCTAATATTCTAGAATTCAATAAAAATGGTCCCCTCTGCTTCCTTGTAAATAGATTTGCCAGTCTTCCAGCTGTTCTACCTTTTATATACTTGGCAGTGAAATAGTACTGAAAACTCATCTCATTTGAGGCCCAAAGATGAACCAAGCAAAACCAAGAAGACAGGCTATTGTTTCTTTTCAATCTCATTCAATTAAATTTATTTCACTTAATTCTTACTTGCCCGCAGCCAAACTTTATTTGTGCAATAGCTCACTGAGTTTAAGCCCTGTAATCATGGAGGCATTGAGACATTGCTCAGCACTCAGCAAATTAAGGATCAAAGTGGCAAAAGGATGATGGGGATGACAGTGATAATTATTAGAATTCTGACATAGAAGGAAAAATGAGAAAAAGATAATAATTTAAGGTAATTTGAAGTTATTTAAGAGAAAAACCTTAAAAATGAATCAACATAATTTTTTTTAAATATACTTTATTTTTTACAGAGAAGAAGGGAGTGGAATAGAGTCAGAAACATCTATGAGAGAGAAACATCAATCAGCTGCCTCCTGCACACTCCATACTGTATGTGGCTGCAACCAAAGTACATGCCCTCGACCAGAATCAAACCTAGGACCCTTGAGTCTGCAGGCCGACGTTCTATCCATTGAGCTAAACGAGCTAGGGCAAATCAACATAATCTTAATATGCACCATTAGGGACTTGTATTTAACACGGAGCAAAATATATTGTTTCTTTTATAGATACTCCCAAAGGTCATACTATCTAAAGAAAAAGTGGGAGATGTGGTTATTAATAACCAGTTATGGTTTGGGATTGGTGATCCCTAATGGACATTAAGCCAGGCAGTCCATTAGTAGCTGTTAGGGTCGTGTGTCCTTATCTCCTGGGGATGCGCCTGGATTTGGCATTAGGAACCTCAAAAAGATCCACTTAGCATCCTCTGCCTACCATGTGTCTAGTTCTCTGACCTAAATACAAAACAGAAACTTTTACTTTCAGTCCCATAGGGGCGGGGGGAAAAGACATATTAAAACAAACAAAACCAAAAAATTTTTCCAAATAATATGCAATAAAAATTCTCATACCTCAGCATCTTCCTAACCAGTTTGCATAAGAATATAGAGAATTGTTTGGGAATAGAGAGAAAAGAAAGTCTAGTTCTAGAACCTCTGGAATTTCATTGGTCTGAGAACCAATTATTTCATAGGAATAATAATTTCTTACTGATCTACTTGCTTTGTGCAGACACTACACTGAATGTTTTGTATGCATGTTTTAATTCAACCCTTAAGACAAGCTAGTGAAGTATGTATTGTTTCCACTTTTATAGTATTCATAAAAGAAAAAATATCAGGAGAGTATGGGCAAATGGTCTAGAAAAAGACAAGACTGCATGTGCCCCCAATCCCAGGCATACAAACAGCCCAATGTGCCCATAATTGCCTCAGATTAGAATCCTTGTTCCACCACAACCTATATCTTCAAGGAAATTACTCCATTTTCTTATTTATAAAATGGGAATGATGATAATAATGCCTACCTTTCAGACTTGTGACAAGTTTCCAATGACCAACTTAGAATGGTACCCACCAGAGGGTAATATTTAATGACTGTCAGGCAGTGCTTTTACCTGGTCCAGCAATTCACCATGTTCCCACACACCAGAAGCATGCCTTCTACATCTGGGCAGATTTCAAGGATCATATATGTAGGCCAAGGACCAAAAATCCAGGACACTAAAAATACTTCATTCTTATTCCCTAAGTATAGGCCTTGATTCTCAAAGTATAGTCCCTGGACCAGTAGCATCAGCATCATCTGGGAGCTTGTTAGAAATGCAGAGGATCAGGCCCAGCCCAGATCTTCAGAATCAGCTTGGCCATTTTAATAAGACCCCCAGGCAATTTGTATATGCATTGAATTTGAGAAGTTCTGCTCTGAGACACACACAGAGTGGCAAATCTCTTTGGCCCTTTGACGATGCGTGCCTGGAGGCTTCTTAGCCCTCATATTTCAGGAGAACAGCCCAATAGCAGTGTCCACAATATTCTAGGCTGCTGGCCCTTTCTCTGCCTTTCCCATTTTACTTTTGTTAGTTCAGAATGTCCCTCATTATCATCTACCTGCTGAAAACCGTTATTCAAGACTCAAGCATCCTGGACACTATTCCTTTTTGCCCTACTCCTGTTTCTAGAGGGAATTAATCACTTCCACCTTTGTTTTGCCATTGAAGTTCAGACCAACACTACTCAAACTCCTTTGGTAGGAAGGATATTTTATAAAGACATGAATACACACACACACACACACACACACACTTGTGCAAACATGCGCACACACCCTATATGTTGCTGAAATAAAACCTTCATGAAAGAATACTTTCATTTACAATGGTCTCATATTTTTTCAACATTACTGTGTTCTGTTTCAAGTATTAGCATGCCATATGGATCATAACTGACAATTTGTAAAACCATGCACATTACTATTTTTTTCAAAGGGACCACAACATTAGCTCCATGATTTAGTTTCATGTCTATCACCATTTATAGGTGAAGTCATGGTCCGAAACTGGCACATATAGGGACTCAGCATTTTGCTGAATAACGATGAATGGGTGAATGGAGCTTGCTTTCTTGGCCTGATACTACTCCACCCCTATCACCTCACTGCCATAATTAATGAAAATATAATATAAGGGAGTTATTATGTAATAATTTATCAACCATTAACCAAAACTACAAACCAATACACTGAATCTCTATGCTCCTGTAGGACTTTCTTTTGGTTGTTGCATAATTCTTTTACTTTTTATTTAATAAATCTTTATTGTTCAGATTATTACAATTGTTCCTCTTTTTTCCCTTATAGCTCCCCTCAACCTGGTTCCCACCCCACCTCTGCCCTTATGCCACCATCCCTACACACACACTGTCCTCATCCATAGGTATACAATTTTTATTTAGTCTCTTCCCTCACTCCCCACCCCTTTCCGTCTGAGAATTGTCAGTCCACTCCCTTTCTATGCCCCTGATTCTATTATATTCACCAGTTTATTTTATTCATCAGATTTTTTTTATTCACTTGAGTTTTAGATTCACTTGTTGATAGATATGTATTTGTTGTTCATAATTTTTATCATTACCTTTTTCTCCTTCTTCTTCTTCTTCTTAAAGAATACCTTTCAGCATTTCATAAAATACTGGTTTGGAGGTGATGAACTCCTTTAGTTTTTTCTTATCTGTGAAGCTCTTTATTGACCTTCAATTCTGAATGATAACTTTGCTGGGCAGAGTAATCTTGGTTGTAGGTTCTTGCTATTCATCACTTTGAATATTTCTTGCCATTCCAGTCTGGCCTGCATAGTTTCTGTTGAGAAATCAGCTGATAGTCATATGGGTGTTCCTTTGTAGGCAACCAACTGTTTTTCTCTTGCTGCTTTTAATATTTTCTCTTTGTCGTTTGCTCTTGGCATTTTAATTATGATGTGTCTTGGTATGGTTCTCTTTGGATTCCTTTTCTTTGGAGTTCCCTGCACTTCCTGGACTTGTAAGTTTATTTCTTTCACCAGGTGGGGAAAGTTTTCAGTCATTATTTTTTGAAATAGGTTTTCAGTATCTTGCTCTCTCTCTTCTTCTTGTACCCACATAACTCTGATGTTGGTACGCTTGAAGCTGTCCCAGAGGCTCCTTACATTATCTTCATATTTTTGGATTCTTTTTTCTTTTTGTTTTTCAGTTGAGTGTTTTCTGCTTCTTTGTATTTCAAATCTTTGTCTTGATTCTTGTGATCCTCTAGTCTGCTGTTAGATCTCTATATAATATTTTTTATTTCAGTCAGTGTAATTTTAATTTCTGGTTGGTCCTTTTTTATATCCTTGAGGGACTTGCTAAATTTATTGGCCTTTTCTAGAAAATTCTTGAAAAACCTTATAACTATGGTTCTGAATTCTACATCCAGTTGTTTGAAAACAGTACCACTGGGTTCTTTTTCTTCAGGGCTTATATAGGCTGCAGATCCTTCATTCTGAATGAAGGGCTTGCTTCTCTTTATTTTGTAAATGTGACCTTTCTTGGCTACTTCCCTTTCTCTTATCTTATCATTTGTGACCTGTTTCTTTGTCTCTGCATTTTGGCTGCTTCCCTGAGTTGATAGAGTGGCTTTGTGTGCTATGTGTCCTATAGGGCCCAGTGGCTCAGCCTCCCCAGTTACCTGAGGTGGACACTCTTGGTGCACCCTTTTGTGGACTGTGTGTACAGTCTTGTTGTAGTTAAGCCTTATTGTTGTTGTTATCACTGGGAGGAATTGACCTCCAGGTCAATTGGCCATGAGGATCAGCTGTGTCTATGCTAGGGAAACTTCTGTGCGGGAGACACACTTCTGAGACAAGACTTGCAAAAGCTTTTGTGCTCAGCTTGGATGGGGTGAAGTCTCAGGGCAGACCAGACACATTGGTTTCCTGTCAGCCCTGCCCTAATAGGTCCTTCTGTGTCAGTGACCCGTGGTAATCGCTGCAAGCACCTCTAAGAGAAAGCCACCCTTGAGTTTCACCCACTGCCAGACAGTCCAATTTCTCCCTGAATGAATCTGGGTCCCCAGAGCCTGGAACTGGAGTTCAGCACAGTTGGGAGCTTTTGTCTCCCTTCTGCTTGAGAAAGCCAGCGGTGCACTCTGTTGCCAGTCCTCTCTGTGCATGTGTCTCAATACCTCTGTCTTCTGCCGCTCCTCTGAGTCTTAGTGTGCTTTTCTCTTTCCTTCTAGTTGTAGAATTTCCAATCTAGTTGTATAATTGCCTTCCTGTGGTTCTGGATGATGTCCATTTTGTCTTTTAGTTGTAGTTTTGAAATTGTTGTTGAAATTCCCAGGCAGCAGTTTAGGTTTTTATCTATTCTGCCATCTTGGTTTCTCCCTCCTATAGGAATTTTTAAATGAAAAGTGGTTCTACAGAGTATTGTGTTGAATAAGAGGAAAGAGAAAAATTGTGAATTTAAAGAATAGTTAAGTTTTGCATATTTTGGATCTTTTGTTGTTCCCATTCATACTGATGTTTTCTTAGTCTTTCCACTGTAAATGAAATGAAGCTCATGTCACTGTAACTATGAGCATTTAGAACACTCCACTCCAGGGATACACCAGCCTGCCACCCAACCTCTCCAAGGTACTCTGCCAGTTCACCTCCATTTTCTCTTTCAACACCTCTGTTCTTCTGAAAGGACAAAGCATAAACAAACTTCCCTCCATCTTGTCCTATAGCCCCTCCCTTTTCTGGGAATGGCCACAGGTGTGCCAGCAATATCCTAGCTTCCCTGACCACCACCTGAATGGGCCAATGAAGCTCCAGGAACACAGCGAGGGTCCTAATTATGCTAAACCACAGAAAGACCCTAATTCAAGTGACTAATCTCTGTAACCCTCATCACTTCCCTAAGCCCTCCCAATATCTTACCCCATATAACTCATTGTTCCGCCCCAGCTCACTCTCTCATCTCGCTGCTGCTCCAGAAAGAGGTTGGGAGTCAAACCCGGGTTTGAATAAAGACTCTTCGCTTTTGCATCGGAAAAGGCTCCCTGGTGGTTGATTATTGGGGACCCTGAACTCTGGGCATAACACTTCCAGCATGAGATCTTTGATGGGGAAAATTATGACCAACCACATTCATTTATCATTTATATCCCCAGCTTGAGCAAGACACTATTGTACATAAGCAGGAGTTTGAACTTCAGGAAGGTGTCAAGAATTTCATTTTTGCCTTTGCAAGTCATACGACCCCTGCATGCTGCCCTCTTTCATTCATAAGGAGTGGGTAGAAATGCAAAGACCCTGACAATGCATTTGGAAGAACCAGCCATGTTTTCTGTCACCACAGTATAGAGATAAAACAAGCCACCTAATAATTCTTTCACAACTTTGCATCTTATTCTCAAATATTGCATTTATACATGACATTGATACCAAAGTTTTAGACTGGAACCCAGATTCTTTGTCCACCAGAATCTAAGAATGAATCCATGGACAGAAAAGTAGTATAGCAAAGGTGGAGATTCACTGAAGAACAAGTACAGACTCTCACGTGGGGAGAGGGAAGCGTGCCACAGAATGGACTCCAAAGTAGGGAGGGGGAGAAGGGTACCTCTGGGTTCTTTTTCTCCAGGGCTTATATAGGCTGCAGATCCTGGTGCCTTGATATCCCCTCTGATTGGTCACTATTTCCTTAGACTGGTTACTATAGTAACTCCTGGGCTCAAAGTTCGAACCTCACGTATGTCAACCTTCTTCATTCTGAATGAAGGGCTTGCTTCTCTTTATTTTGTAAATGTGACCTTTCTTGGCTACTTCCATTTCTCTTATCTTATGTAAATATACTTGTTGCTGCCTCCTTGTCTTATTGAGATGTAACTGCACCTGGCTTCCTTGTGTTATGGAAATATACCTCCTCCCTGTCTGCAGCCCCTGCTTTTCCCATAGATCCCAATTCTAAAAAATCCCTAAGCTTGTCTATGTCCCTCTAAAATTCCTGCTTCAACATTTGAGAGTTTGACTATCTGGGTTTTAATCATGGCTCCAAGTAGCTAAGCGATATGCATGTCCCCCTGCCAAATAGAGATAATAATACTTGCCTCATAGAGTTTTTTATGGTGAAAAATAAAATAGTACATATAAACCACTTAGAATTGTGCCTGGCACATAGTAAGAGTTTAGTAAGTGCTGCCTATTTTCAAGATTATTACTATCACAGAAACTGTATGTACAGATAGTATTCCTTTTCTACCACATTTACTAGTAGATACATAAAATAATGGGAAAAAATCTTCAAATTAAATGCTATAAATGCTAAGTGCAGTGTCGTATCTTAGATTGGATCCTGGAGCAAAAAAAGGATGTTAGTGGAAAAACTGGTGCCATCTGAATAAGGTCTGCAGCTTAGTTTATTTAGTACCAAAGCAAATGTCTTAGTTTTTAGCAGTGTACAAAAGTTATGTAAAATGTTGACACCAGGAAAACGGAATGAAGACTGTACAGGAACGCTCTTTGCAACTTTTCAGTAAATCTAAAATTATTCCAAAAAAAAAAAGTTCATTTTTAAAAATGCCACACATAGTTGCTGAGTATGCAGTAATGACAAAGTTGTGCTAGGCACCATAAAATCAAGAAGAGATAAGGAAAATATGACTGCCTTCCAAAACATGACTGTCTCACTCTGAGAATAGGACAGCAGTGAGCTTACTATCAATTTGCCAGAATATAATAAATGTCTTAATGGAAGTGGAAATAAACTCTCATCAGCCTGATATTAAGAACCAATTTCATAAAAACCCTTGTTCTCCAGGATGAAATGTGTGGGTAATAAACTGACACAGCTTCACAGTTCATACCTCTTCCAGTGGCTACTTTGCCTGGTTGGTATTAAAGAGGCAGGATGCCTGTGATAGAAGTGCTGCCTGATACCTGATTAATGCAGATATAAATTCTATTAATTTATTCATTTTTTAAAAATTCTCACCTGAGGATATTTTTCTTTTTGAGAGAGAATGGAAGGCAGTGGGAGAGACAAAGAGAAACATTAATGTGAGAGAGACATTGATTGGTTGCCTCCTGTAGGGCTGGGACCAAGCCTGCAACTGTGGTACAAGCTCTTCACCGGAATCAAATCTGAGAACCTTCACTCTCAGGCTGACTCTTTAACCACTGAAAAGAACTGGCAAGGGCTAATTTATTAATTTTTATAGGTTGTGGAGTACAGGAGAAAGTGCATGAATCTCATAAGCAAAACTGAGTTCAAACCTAGTTTCTCACTAACTTGGGCAGGTTCATTGAACTGTTGTGCCCAGAGTTCGGGGTCCCCAATAATCCACCACTAAGGAGCCTTTTCCGATGCAAAAGCAAAGAGTCTTTATTCAAACCCGGGTTTGGCTCTCAGCCTCTTTCTGATGCAGCAGCGAGGCGAGAGAGCGGACCGGGCGGAAACTATGAGTTTTATGGGGTAGGATAATTAGGGGGCTTGGGAAAGTGATGAAGGCCACAGAGATTGGTCACTTGAATTGGGGTCTTTCTGTGGTTAAGCCTAATTAGGACCTTAGCTGTGTCCCTGGAGCTTCATTGGTCCATTTGGGTGGGGGTCGGGGAAGTTAAGACATTGCTGGCACACCTGTGGCCACTCCCAGAAAAGGGAGGGGTTTTAGGCAGGGGTCCCAGCCCTATAGGACAAGATGGAGGGGAGTTCATTTCCTTTCAAAACCTCATTTTCCACTTTAAAATTGGGGGGTGGGAGGGAATATTGAAGTTGCTGGTTGTTAAAATAATGAAATGATCAAACGAGATAATGTCATAAGGACTCCTGGCCTACAATAGGCAGGCTTTATTATTATTGCTATCATTAGAAATTATCTGCTATGTATGTGCCCTGGCAATTGTACTTAAGTACTTATTCAACTGATAAGTATTCCTTTCACTTGTCTAAGACCTTACTTCAGAGGGTCTAGGACTGATTTACCAAAGAAGAGGGTGGCAGACCCCTCTGGGGGAAACTGACAAAGATTAAGGGTTAATTGCATTAGCTTTAGAGCCAATTGGCCTGAATTTAAATCCTGGCCTTTCTACTTACCAGCTTGCTACCTGTGTGCCACTGGGAAATCAAATTAACCTCTCATGCCTCTGTTTCCCTATGTGTAAAATGTGACAATAGGACCTACCTCATAGAGATACGTTATGAGGGCTTCACAAAGGTATAGTCTCTAGAACATTGCTTGGCACATAGCTATCCTATACAATAAAAGCCTAGGTGGCATCGTGCCCTCGTGTGACATCATCACAAGATGGACGCCACAAGATGGCCATGCACAAGTGGCTACTCTGGTGGTGAGGTCTGGGGGTCCTACAGTTCTGCAGCATGGAGGAAGCGGTACTGGTGTCTCCACTGCCTCCCATGGAGGAGGTGGGTCCTGGCAGAGGAGGCAGTTCACCTCAGGGGAGGGCAATTGTGGGCCATCAGCCGGGGAATGGTTAGGAGATGATCAGGTTGGCAGGCAGAAGCAGTTAGGAGCAATCAGACAGGCAGGAAGGTGAGTGGTTAGGAGCCAGTGAGAGGGATTGTGAGAGGAATGTCCGACTGCCACAGATCCCTGCCAGACTGGGCCTAAACTGGCAATCAGACATCCCCTGAAGGGTCCCAGATTGGAGAAGGTGTAGGCCAGGTTGAGGGACACCCCCCTTCTTGCACAAATTTCATGCACTGGGCCTCTAGTCAATAAATTATAACTATCACTATTTGCTATTTTTATTATTGAATAACCATTTCCTCTTTTTTCTAGATGTTCAACATCCCCTTTTGTTCAGATATGGGATGCAGAGTGCTCAGGGAATGGGGGACTCTTTCTTACAGCACGAGGGGATGACCAATGATCAGTATAAACTACTATAATAATCCCTTCTGCGCCTATTTAGGTGTGGGTATGTGGTTGAAGTCTGGGCAATGGGAACTAAAGGAGAACATACCAGTAGCTTCTAGGGAATCCTTTTTGACTTTAAGGCTGTCATGATGTAACAGAAACCTGGAGAATAACCAAGCAATGCTTAGAGAGATGGAGTTACATTTATTATGTGCGGGTCCAAAGGAAAATGTCTCTCAAATTCTGGATCCCAGCATGGAGGAATTTTCCCTATTTATATGTTTTTACCTTCTTTGTCTCCCAAATATGGGGTGTTTCCATCCCCTTTTGCAAGTTCTTAAATAGCCCCTATGTGCTAGGGCCTTGAGACCTCAACCAAAGGCTTGGCCTGGTGCACTTGCAGAAGCCAAATAGCAGGGTTAAAATTTCAAACAGCAGTTTGTATATAAGGTGGATCTTCATTCCCTACTGGTTTTATGTACATGAGTCAAATCATTGACTCTTAGTCATTATCAGGGAGGAAGTTATATTTATCCCTGAGGACTATAATCTTAATTTTCTGTCTAATAAAGTCAGTGGGCCTGCTTATAAGATAAGGGCCTGGAATTAGAGTCAGGAATAATCTTCAGAGTGTGAAAAGTCCTGGACTCTTTATTTTTCCCTGGTTGTCTTAAGCTGGGTGTGATGAAGCCACGTTGGGATTTCATCAACCTTGACTGCTGTGGAGGTGGTCCTTTCCAAGTAGGAGTCAGTCCTTGGGTGGCAAATACCTTTACCGAAACAGAGTCACCAGGATGGAAGGGATGAAGCGGATCAGAAGTTGGTACAGGCAGAGCATCTTGGACATACTCCTGGATTGCTTCCTGGGTAGACTGTAAAACCTGTAAGAACTTGAGTAAAGACTGGTTATGGATTTCAGCTTTCCTAGATTGGGTAAGTCAGGGTCTGGAAGAGTCACTAGAATCTGTAGATCCCCACTGGTTTTAGGGCAGCCTCATGAGCAGCTTCATCTGTGGCCTAGTTCCCTCTTGCTCCTGTGGAGACCCCTTACCTTGTAAATAGCACTAATGTACGTGAACCATTGTAAATGGGTACTTGCTATCAGTATAAATTGTTACTAATTTTTCTTTTGTCCTCTGGAGAGCCTAAAACTGGGTGACTCGAGTGTTTGACATCCAGCACTTCAGTGTGTTTCAGAGTAAAACCTCGACCTCATATGGGGCAGTTAGGATTAGTTCTGGCCCAAGTTTAACTTATTTGCTTTTTCGATAAGCTTAGCTGTAGCTCCTACAGCCTGGATATAAGTAGTTCACCCAAATATAAAGGGGTTAAGTCTTTTGGGCAAATAGGCTACCTGCCTTTTCTAGGGACTGAGACTTTGGGTGAATATCTCTTTGCCTATGCCTCTTGTCTCACATACATATAGGTGAAAGACTTGGTTACATCTGGTAGCGCTAGTTGGCCCACTATCCTTGCTCTGCTCATGTCTGTCTAACTGCCTAATATATTACCTCAAAGATCCTGACTCTGAATTCTTTTAGGGAAAATTGATGTTGAATTTCTTCTATTGCTGCTTCGTGCTGAGGAGGGATGGAGTCTTTTCTCAGAGCCAAGAGATCCTTGTGTTGTGGGGCGACCCAGGTGGGACTCGAACCCACCCGCGAAAGACGACCACCAGACAGCCAATTGGAAAATTTAGGAAGCCTTTATTACGAATTTGAGTCCGGGCTCACGGTTCCACTGACACAGCAGGGAAGCACGAGAGCCCTGAACTTCTGCAGCAAGTGCCTTTCATCCTCAGCGCAGGAGGACTTGGCTAACTTTAATTGGCTAAGCATTACTCTTTATCTAAACTCTGATTAAGCAAGCAGCTTGGAATGCAGATGTCCTTCTAAGGGGTCCTTTATCAGACCCTGTGGTTTCTCAGAGCTGGGTGTGCCTCAGGCACCTGGTGTTAATGTACTAAAACCACCAGTTCCTGGTTTTACTGCCTCCAGGCCTGAGGTCACCCTGACTCCTTATGGGGGGAACGCAGTCTGGTCCTTGTCCCTCCACTTTCCCTACTGGTCTTATAGGGGAATCAAATCCTTGATTCCGACTGTTCCCACTCCCCGTCTGCTATGGGCTGGTAGTGGGCGTGTAGGACCATGAGCTTTACAGCCTGGATCCTTTGTTGTATAAAGGAGGTTAATCCCCTAATAATGCAGGGCCCTATCAGGAGTATGAGGATGAGGAGCGTGAGATGCCCCGCTACAGCAGTGAGCAATGTGGTGAGCCATGGAGACCAGTTAAAAAGGTTTTCATACCAGTTCCCCTCCTGCTTAAGCTTTTCTTCTCTGTCTAGTATACGCTTTCTCAGTTGGCTTAAGCTCTCAAGGATTACACCTGAATGGTTAACATAAAAGCAACAAGTTTCCCCTAAAGCTAAACATAGTCCACCTTGTTTTAGGAATAAGAGGTCTAATCCTCGTCTATTCTGCAGTACGACTTCAGCTAGGGAGCTAAGGGAATTTTCTAATCTACCAATGTTCTCTTCTAGGGTACTAAGATCCTGGTTAATCTGTTGACTTAGCTGTTTGTAATTATCCTTCCCTGTAATTAGTGCAGCGGACCCAACGGCCGCTGATCCAGCTATGCCTAACCCTACAAGCAGTGGGAGTAACACCGGTGCCCATCGAAATCTCTGTGGTTCGAGTCCAAGGTGTTCTCGGCCGCCTTCTCCTGAATAATAATATACTTGGGGAAGAATGTGAGTTAAAATACAAATGCCTGGGTCCTTCTGATCTACCAAAGTGTGCAGGAAGGCACAGGGCGTTATCCCATTGCTGCAAGCCCACCAAGTGCCTTCAGGGGCTACCAGGTATATGGTGAGAGAATTCACATTTTCTTCTTCTAAGGTTATGACTTGGGAGCAGGAGGAGGAGTAGGGAGAAGACTGTAGGTCATAGTTAGAGGGCACCAAGCAAGTCCCTCTCCCCTGTAAATCTCCTAAGGTTATTTGGGAGGTGCGGCCCCACTTGCACAAATCCTCTGGCAGGGAGGAGAGAGAATAGTTTCGCACATTAGTGCTTTTGTCTCCTAAGGAGACATTTGCCCCAATTCCAGTGTAATAGGGTGGCTCGGGGTTTAAGCAAAGCCAGCAGTCCGCAGTTAGGTTAGGAGAGGTGTCATTTATAAACCTGAAAGTGAACTCTAGTAGGCCAAAAATTCCTGGACTTGGGCTGCCAGAGGTGCCTGTCGGGGGTGTACCTATTGTCTCTGGTACCGGCTGTGGCTCTTGGGCCCTTGGGGGCTCTGGCAGGAGCAGGGGGCGTAGGGGTCCTACTGGGTTTCGAGCGTGGGGCACCAAGCGTCTCTGAATGGTGAATAACTATCCGGGGTCCATCCCAGACACGTATAGGCGGAGTCCCCAAGTTTTCCCTCCTTCCCAATAACTGGACCTCCAATCCAGAGGCTGAATGGTTATGGGATTGCAGTCCCCTACCAAGCAATTCTTAGCCGATGCCCCCCGCCGTATAATCCTACTAAACCGTAGTTGGGGGTCTAAGGCTCTCCATGGGGTGAGGGTCTTGCAGCCCCATGCAGCACAGTAGTAATCTCCCCCCACACACACATTCGCGAGGTCCCTCCCGTGGACAGATATAATGGGGGGACCTCTACAGCCCTTGTTCAAAACTAAGCTTCCCACATCCATATGATTTAACCCCGGCTCGGCTCCCTCAGGCCCCCGTTGGAGAGTTGTTCCAATTTTCCCCAAATATCTTACATAAGTCAGTTTTTATCTGGGGAGCCCCGGGGGTGGTAACATTACCCACAATTTTTCCATCCACGGTCTGAGTTACTTCCCACACATATGTGGGAGCTTGATGGGGGTTCCCGGTCACCCTCAGCATACAGTTGGTGAGGAGAAAGAGGGAGAGGAATGCTGTAGTCTGACTATCCACAAGACTGTGAGCTACCCTCCATTGTCCTCCTTTATCTTCAGCCTTCTTCTTCTTTTTTTTTTTATATATATATATTTTATTGATTTTTTACAGAGAGGAAGGGAAAGGGATAGGAAGCCAGAAACATCAATGAGAGACATCGATCAGCTGCCTCCTGCATGCCCCCTACTGGGGATGTGCCTGCAACCAAGGTACATGCCTTGACCGGAATCGAACCTGGGTCCTTTCAGTCCGCAGGCTGACACTCTATCCACTGAGCCAAACAGGTTTCGGCTTTTTTTTTTTTTTTTTTTTTAAGCCTTCTTTATTTGAGTTCGGTGAATCCAATGCTTCTTCCCGGCTACCTTGACAGCAGTGGGGATGCTCAGGATGACTTGGAAGGGTCCGTCCCATCGAGGTTCAAGGGAGTCCGGGTTGTGTCTCTTTATTAAGACCAGCTGGGGTGTGGTCTATGTCTCCCGAGGCAGTCCACTCCTGGTGGGCAGCTCTCACTGTCTTGTGGATAGCTGCTCAACTGGTTTGTAGAGCCTGTAGAGACCTGAGGAGATTTCTGTTAGAAAAGGCGGCCAACTCCTCCACCCTTAGGTGTGGGAGGAGAGGCGGAGGCCGTCCAAATATAATCTCAAAAGGAGTCAGTCCTTTTATATATGGGGTATACCTAGCTCTAAGCAGGGCAAAGGGAAGGAGACTCACCCAGTTTTCGCCAGTCTATAATTTCAATTTGGTTAAAGTCTCTTTTAAAGTCCGATTCATCCTTTCCATCTGCCCAGAACTCTGAGGTCTATACACACAATGTAATTTCCAGGAGATCTTAAGGATCTCTGTCACCGATTGAGTGATTTTGGCAATGAATGCCGGGCCACTGTCGGACCCCATATATAGTAGTAGGCCAAACCGGGGGACAATTTCAGAGAGGAGCTTTTTAACTACTACCTGAACAGTCTCTGGTCGGGTAAGCTTCAGGCCAGCCAGAGAAGGTGTCTACCATTACAAGGAGGTATTTGTATCCTCCCTGTGTGGCAGGTAGCTCGGTGAAGTCCACTTCCCAGTGTTCTCCCGGGCTGGAACCTCGGAACCTTTTGCCTCTTGGCTCAGCTATCGGAGTCCCTGGTTTACCTGGGCACAGATGTGGCACCTTCTGGCCGTATCCTTTGCTATTTGCCACAGCTGAGGGATGTGGTACTTTGCCCCCAAGAGTTCTGCCAACTTGGTTCCCCCGAGGTGGATCTTCTTGTGGGTCTGGAGGACGATTGTGCGCCCTAGAACTTCCGGAAGAAAAAGCTTCCCTCTTGGTAGTTGAAGCCAGCTGGACGGCAACTCCCGGGCTTGCAATCTGTCAGCAACCTTTTTCTCCTCAACTGAGTAAGTGGGGTTCGGCTCCAGTTCTATCTCGGGAACCACCGTCAGCACCTGTAGAGGCCCTACTGGTCTTTTGGCAATGTCCCTTGCTGTCTTGTCTGCAAACCTGTTTCCCCTCGACACTGGAGAATCATCTGTCTGATGCCCTGGGCAGTGGATGACAGCAATCTCCTTCGGCCCCATATGGCTGATAGGAGGTTTAGAATCTCCTGTGCATGCTTAATGTCCTTTCCCCCTGAGGTGAGCAGTCCCCTTTCCTGGTACAGGGCCCCATGGACATGTACAGTGACGAAGGCATATCTACTGTCCGTATAGATGTTTATCCTTTTCTCCTTTCCCCAGCGGAGAGCCTGTGTGAGGGCTATTAGCTCAGCCTTTTGGGCGGAGGTACCATGTCCTAGGGCCTGCGCCCAAATAACCCTGTCCTAGGTTACAACTGCTGCCCCAGCGTATCGCGTTCCCCCTTCCATAAAACTGCTGCCGTCAGTAAAAAGTGTCTCATCTGGGTCCCGGAGGGGCACATCCGTGAGGTCAGGGCGCAGGGATGTAAGGGCAGTGAGGACCTCCTCACAGTCGTGCAGGGGGCTCTGGTCCTCCCCTTCATCAGGCAACAAGGTGGCTGGGTTTAGCGCGGTGGTCTTCAGGAAGCTTATTCGGGGTGGGTCTAGGAGGACTTGGTATTGAGTGATGCGGGCATTTGAAAGCCACTGCTCCGGGGGACTACGTAGGAGGTTTTCCACATTATGGGGTCCTGTCCAAATGTTAACTTGGAGGCCTCCCTCACCAGTATGGCTGTTGCCGCAATGGCTTTCAGGCAATTTGGCCATCCAGCCGCCACAGGATCAAGTCTTTTGGACAAGTAGGCCACTGGCTGTCTCCAAGGGCCCAGAGTCTGAGTAAGCATGCCCTTGGCCACCCCCTTTGCTTCAGCAATGAACAGTTGGAAAGGTTTGGCCAGGTCAGGGAGGGCTAGTGCAGGGGCACTGATGAGGGCCTGTTTTAGGCTTTTAAAAGCCTCTTCCTTCTCAACAGTCCAAACCAGGTCAGGGTCTTTCCTTCCTGTAGCCGAATACAAGGGCTTGGCAATTTCAGCAAAACCTAGAATCCACAGTCTGCAGTATCCCACTGCCCCTAAGAATTCTCTGACTTGCCTTTTCATCTTCGGGGTGGGGATAGATTTGATGGCTTGGATTCTGCTGCCAGACAAGGTTCGCTCACCTCTTCGGATATGATAGCCCAAGTACGTCACCTCCGTGGAGCAGAGCTGTGCCTTTTTGGCAGAGACACGGTACCCCAGGTCGCCCAACGTGTGCAACAGGTCCCTGGTAGCAGCTCGACAGGTTTCCTCCTCCTCGGTGGCCAGCAGGAGATCATCCACATACTGGAGTAGAGTAACGTCTGGGTGGCTGAAACGAAAGTCCCTCAGATCTTGGCTTAACGCTTCATCAAGCAAAGCTGGGGAGTTCTTAAACCCCTGAGGAAGGCGAGTCCAGGTGAGCTGCCCTGACCCTCCTCCCTCCGGATCAGTCCACTCAAAGGCAAAGATAGGCTGGCTAGAGGGGGCCAAGGGCAAGGAGAAGAAAGCGTCCTTTAGGTCGAGGACGGTGTAGAAGTGCTGCCCAGGCTTCAGATGACTCAGAAGAGTGTAAGGGTTTGGGACCGTGGGGTGTACAGTCTCTGCCCTCTTGTTTACTTCCCTCAAATCCTGTACAGGCCGAAAGTCGTCAGTCCCCGGCTTCTGGACTGGGAGGAGTGGAGTGTTCCAGGCCGACTGGCAGGACACTAGTATCCCTGCCTCTTTCAGTTTCTTTATGTGCTTCGCCACCCCTACCCTCGCCTTTTGGCTCATAGGATATTGGCGAACTCTGATGGGGTGGCGGTGCTGAGGAGCTGGACTACCAGTGGTGCCCTGTGCCCCGCCAGTCCAGGGGGGTTACCCTCGGCCCAAACCTTGGGTATTTCTTGCCGGAGTTCCTGGAGGAATGCGCTCTGGGTCCCGACCCTGCCCGGGGACTCGTGCAGCCGATATTCTTCTTCCAGGGGGCAGGTGAGAAGTAAGACAGTCTGTCTGTCTGGCCCCTGGGCTCCTAGGGTGATCTGTGGCTCTTCCCTCTCAAAGGAAACAGAGTTTGTTGAGTAAGTCTCAGCCCAACAAGGGGTATGGGCATTCAGGCATTACAAGAAAAGAATGAGTCACTGTCCCAGCCCCAAGGTTAGAGACTGGGGCCTGGGTCCACGGATAAGTCTTTACCTTGCCTGTGGCGCCTTGGATCGGGGACTCGGGCCCTTGAGACCGGGCCCTCGGGGTTCTGTAAGACTGAGAAAGTGGCGCCCGTGTCTACTAAGAAATCCACAGGCTTGCCCCCTACATCTAGCGTTATCCTGGGCTCTGGGGGGCCTACAGAGCCCTGACCTCCTCAGTCCACTTCCTCTACCAAGACCGGGGCAGCCTTCTGAGGCCTCTTGGGACAATCTCTCTTCCAGTGTCCCTCCTCCTTGCAGTATGCACACTGATTCCGCCCCAGTCTAGGTTTACCCTTGGCTTCTCTTCTTCCCTTGGGCGGGTCTGCCCATCTGTCTCTTGGGTCTTCTCTTTCTCTCATTGCCAGGAGAACCTTTGCCATCCTCTGATTTAATGCCACACTGGGGTCCTCTGGATTGTCAAAAACTTTCTGGGCTACCTCAACCAGCTCTGAGAGCGACTTTCCTGCAGAGCCTTCTAACTTTTGTAACTTTTTTCTAATATCTGGGGCCGACTGGGCTACAAAGGCCATGGTGAGTGCCCTCCTGTTTTCCGGAGCGTCCGGATCAATAGGAGTATATGTCCGGTACGCCTCACATAACCTTTCGAGAAATGCGGCAGGCCCCTCACTCAGCCCTTGTACTGTCTCTGTTACCGTGGAGAGGTTTGTGGGTTTCCGTGCAGCCGCTCGGACACCCCTCAAGAGAGTCTGGCGATACCGATTGAGAGCCTCCTTACCTCTATCGGAGTTCACATTCCATGCCGGCCTCCCCGCAGGAAAAATGGCTTCCACCCGATCTGGATCCGAGGTGGGCTGCCCATCCGGTCCGAGGACCAGTTTCCTGGCCTCTGCCTTCATTCTCTCTCTCTCCTCCGATGTAAAAAGGGTCTGGAGGAGCTGCTGGCAATCATCCCATGTTGGCTGATGGGTATAGAATACTGATTCAAGAAGGGTAATGAGGCCCTGAGGGTTCTGGGAGAAAGAGGGGTTCTGATTCTTCCAATTATAGAGGTCACTGGTAGAAAATGGAACATAGACCATAAAAGGCTGCCCATCCGGTCCGAGGTCAGTAGGCCCTGCCTGACGCAGTGGTAAGACGGGGGCCGGTGGGGTGACTGGCCTCGCCCCTCCAGACTCCCCGCTGTAAGCGGTCCCTGCACGGGTGTGGGAAGGGCTAAAGGGATTGGTGCTGGAAAGGGACGGATAAAAACCTGTCTTTTCCGCTGGGCCTGTGGCCATTCCCGACTGAGTCCCGAGAGACCCTTGCGGGGAAGTGCCCATCCCAACAGGAGTAACGACGCCTGATGATGCCGAAGAGGCCCCCGCCTCTGGTGGCGGGGAGACTGGCGGCGCATAAGGAGGTGGACGCCGCCCTGGGAGGTCGTCCTCTGTCGCTTCTAAGACAGGTTTAGCCGCCGCTCTTAATTTGGCTTTCTGGGATTGGGCCACAAGGATCATCCATCTCTTTTCCAATTTCCCTTTCGGTTTTAGGCAACCTTTTAACCACCGGGGACTATCAGTCACAATATCAATCCATATGTCAATATAAGGAATTTGGTCTGGGTGGCCTAGATCGCCATAAACTACCCAGCGGACCCCTCCCGCTATGCTTAAGTCGGGAGTCCCAGTGGATGGCCACCCTACCCTGAAAGTAGGCCATTCCAATTCACAGAATTTTTGGAGAGTGAAATCGTCAACCGGCAATCCATAGTCTTCCGCCCGCTTCCTAAACTCCTGAAAATTTTTAAGGAAACATTGAAGAAGAGTAGGGGGTCCGGAAGGTCCCTGTCCCATTTTTCTTGTTCCAGTTCTATAAACTGCTACACAAATACCAATTCCAAAACCAATCCAGAACACCACAAAACACACTTCTCCTAACAGTCAACACCCAGTCAGCCGCGGCTTCTCATGCATACCTTCCCGTACACTCACACAACTGATTAAAAATTAAATATGAACAGGGAAACTACCGAAACAAAACACAGAAAGCATACAGAAAGACTAACCAGACCAGACTAAACCGAAGCCCCAGACGCCGTCAAGTCGGGACCAGGACCGGGAGATTCCGTGGCGTCCCGCTCTCCTCAGGTCCTCAAATGGAACGTTCCCCAGACCAGACTAGACCAGACCAGATTTTCTTACCTCAACCTGAGGCCCAGATAGCTTCACTCGATCGGATCACCGTTTTTATGAGGAGATCACTCTGTCCCCCTTGGAACCCGGGACGGAGACTAGAGTGTCCTCTCTGGGATGTCCAGCCCTGGCCGCTCTGCCAGAGTATCTCGCTGGGGCCTCCAAATATTGTGGGGCGACCCAGGTGGGACTCGAACCCACCCGTGAAAGATGACCACCAGACAGCCAATTGGAAAATTTAGGAAGCCTTTATTATGAACTCGAGTCTGGGCTCACGGTTCCACTGACACAGCAGGGAAGCACGACAGCCCTGAACTTCTGCAGCAAGTGCCTTTCATCCTCAGCGCAGGAGGACTTGGCTAACTTTAATTGGCTAAGCATTACTCTTTATCTAAACTCTGATTAAGCAAGCAGCTTGGAATGCAGATGTCCTTCTTAGTGGTCCTTTGTCAGACCTTGTGGTTTCTCAGAGCTGGGTGTGCCTCAGGCACCTGGTGTTTGTGTACTAAAACCACCAGTTCCTGGTTTTACTGCCTCCAGGCCTGAAGTCACCCTGACCTTAATTAGACTCCTTATGGGGGGAATGCAGTCTGGTCCTTGCTCCTTCACACTTGCTGTCTGTCAGAGGGACAATAAGGCTTGGGCACAGAAGGAGGTGGGCTTGTGACCTGGCAGAGACAAACTGTAACAAATGATCTGGTGGAAGGGGAAGAAAACATTTCAGTTTTAATAACCTCTATTGAAATAGAATTTTTCTCCTTAAAATTACCTCTGTGTTTATTAAAAGAGTCAGATCAAGACTAATTTATCTATTGTATTTAATTTGGCCTGATTGTTTGCATAAACACAACAAGAATGGTAACTAACTACCTTTGCCAGAATTTCATGATTGAATCTTAGTATGCCCCATTAGGCCAAGAAGCCAAGCTATCCAGCTGCCTTCCAGCCTGCCTGCAGTATCTGCTGAGTAAGGTGAATCCCTCACCTGTAGTGACTCCACCTGGTCCTACACCCTAGGTTTTAAGACCCATCTCAGTAGCCCTCCTACTTGTCGAGGCCTAGAGTGTGTAGTGGTTCTGCAGGGATGCAGAGGCGTCCTTATTGCTCCCCTTCTACTCTGATCAACTTCCAGTGATGGTAGGGCATGGGCCTGACACTCCAGCGCCAGCCATTTTCAGGGCTCCCAAGCAGGATATCAGGCTTTTCCTTGGCACTCTTATTGGCTTCAAGTCTTCAGAGTTCAGATAGGGCTCTTTAAAACATGACACTTCAGTCAAACTTTTCAGTTATTAAAATCACTATTAGAAACCAGTCTTATTGAATTTATGCAAAGAAATGTATTGCCACGATTTATTAAGAATTGCCAAATTTCAGAGGAATCTTATAAGAAGAAAAACATACTGACCTGCTTTAAGATCTTCTGATTTTCTTTTTCAGTCCTTTCTATGGATTCTTCAGAGTAACATAACTGTCTTCAAATGGCAAGAAGAAATTCAAAATGTGTCTATATTCAAGTAGACAATTATAGCTCTCTTACTTGACTTGCAGTCTTACGTGTCACAGGACCTCAAAGGGTCTGTAATTCTTGTAAAATAGGGGGCTAATACTAACCACTTCACTACTTCCCTTTGTTCCAAACAGGACTACCCCAGTTTCCTAAAGTTGAGGTTTGTGCCATCCCTGACATGGGCATGGTCACACAGGCCTGCAAGACAGTAACAATGGTACTGTGGCCACTTCTGACAGTTAAATCTTCTTCTACTAAACATGACATAGCTAAACATGTAAGGTTATACAAATATCTTAGGGAGGTGACTAAAGTCTCTTCTTGACCTTCCCACACAAAGCAAAATTGTCCCTGTCGTTCTAGAATCATGCCCGTGAAGACACAGGCATTATCTAAGTCTATTATACAGTTTTCTGCAGGCTCTGTCAGGGCTGTGCATGGTGGCCAGTTCTTCTTTTTAGCCACAAATACAGCCTGTCTAATTTCCCTAAAATTTATTCTGGCATGGAGAAAGTTGTTTCGCTATATACAGGCAGCTTAACCTCTGCACAACTGGGCATGGACCTCTGCCTAGAAAGCCATAATTTATAAGTTTAACATGCAGCCTTAGGTCTTTCCAACCCAACAGAGTTTCTGCCATCCCTCAATCAGACTCCTCTTCTCTTAGAGAACCTCAAAGTCCTGAAGCCTTCCCGGTTCAGGGAGAGCGCCTTTACTTTGCTCTTTGACTTTAAGCTGCCAGTCCAAAACAGCCAGAGTTGCAGTTAGAATCAGCTTTGCATATTGCAAAATGCTTCTGTGGCAGTGGCTTGGGTATTAGGCTCCTTGACTTCCCCCCAGTCCCCTTTGTGACTGACCAGCAACCAGGCCTCTCCCAAGGGATCTCAGCCCCTCCTCTTCCAGCAGCAACAGGTACTGAAAAGCTTTCAGTACATTTGCAAACAGGGAGCTTCTACTAGCTCTTTTTGCTGCTTTCACAGATCCCAGGCTCACTGCTCTATTCCTGGGGCTGCCAGAAGGCCAGTAGCAGTCACTGGCCTCTGGTTTAACTGTTGTAGCCAGCAAGCCAAAGGCTTAGATCTTGTATTGCTTATTGTAAAATGCTCATTACTCAGTGGGCAGCAGCTGGGCAGATCTAGTGTAAGGTAAATGTCTGCTGTCCTCAGCTTTTCTTGCTGCTGCAGCTTCATCCAGGGCCACTGCAGGCTGCTCGGGCATCCAGCCCCACTCACCTACTTCTTACACCTGGCTTTTGGGAGCTGAGTCTGCCTAGCAACCAGTTTTAAATCACCAGGGCAGTTGTGGACTTCAGCTCCATTCTTTTCCACTTGGTTTCTGGGAGTTTAGTTTTGTGTGCATATGTGTGTGTGTGTGTGTGTGTGTGTGTGTGTGTGTGTGTGTGTGTGTTTAATATATTAGAATTCTTTATCCTTAGAAACCTCAATGCTTTAATGATTATCAAAAGTAAACAGTCAGCTTTTTTAGATTAATATTTATGAACACATTTAAAATGTACTTTTACTTTCAAGAAAATATATCTAGATCTTCTGTGATAAAACTCAGAGCAGGTATCTAGTAAAAACTGCTTATGCTTCCTTATGTAATTTTAAGTATATTGTATTATTCTAATTTAGTAAGGGTTAAAAAAAGAATAGACCAGGGTAGCTAGATTAATTATGCTTACAGAAAACTTGTGACCTTGAATCTAGTGCAGTTCTGATAAGACACCTGGACCAGACTCCTACGCCAGCAGAGTGATCTGCAGCCAGTAAAAATCAACAAAAACCTATCTCTCCTTGCTTCATAATTAACTGCTAACACCCTCTCTCCTTTCTGCATTAACCATTTACTCTGTCCTGAAAAAAGGCAAGTGGTCTGTGATCTTGTATATTTAGATTCTTTACATTTAAAGATACTTTTTTTTTCTTTTTGTAACCATTATTTTCCCTCATAGATTTTTTACTCTAAGCCCTTAGAGTACTGGTTTTGTTGCTAATGCCACATAGCAACAAAAATAATTTTATGGTTGGGCGTCACCACAACATGAGGAACTGCATTAAAGGACGTGGCATTAGGAAGGTTGAGAACCACTGCTTAGAGGATCTTAAAAATTCCTCCTTTGCCACTGTTGACTTCTCCAACCACCCGATTCCCACCCAGTCCCATCCCTCAGTCCAGTTGCTTGTCTACCTTTCTGATTGTGAGTCAGAGGAAGACAATTTTTACAGAGGGGAGAAATAGAAATAGTGGGAGTTTCAGAGAAAACTACATACTACCACTGTAGTAATCCTCCCTCCAGGAGGCTGGGGTCTGACTGTGGAGAAAAATGACTCTTAGTCAGCCTGGAAAGATAGCGATGAGGATAAGGATGTGTAAGGAGATTTCTTACGAACTGAAAGCCTGGATGGCCTCCTGAAAGACCTTTAATCCAGTTACAGATGCTATCAGAATCAGGATGACGGAGGAAGGGAAAGACCCGGTTATGTCTCTATGAGGATCCTAATAAATAACTGAAAACAGCAAATCAAACAAAACATACAACCATGAAGACAACAGACCACACAAGACACACAACCAGGGTTAATGAGGTCCATAGATAGTTCATAATAACTTCAGCCTTAGTTCTGCCTCAGGTGGCTCAGGTTGTACTATGATGTCACAGGCAGGAACAGGCCTGCAAATCTCTCCACCCTGCAGAGCTGAAGTCTCCAACCACCAAAAGAGATAAGAAAGCCATAAATAAAAGTTCTTTGTTCTTTGAAATGTCACAAATTTATACCTTTAAATTAATCCTAGGACTGTAAAATTCCATTTTAATATAGCAAATTCACAAATTAAAGCAAACTGAAACCCTAACTTATACAAACATAGACAGAAATTTTTATTAGCTAACTGGCTGATTCCCTCTCTGACAGAGAGCAAAAGACTGAGAAAAAATATTTCTCAGATGCTAGAGATTTTGCATCCCGACAGAGCAGGTTTGCCCTATCTTTAAACAAATTAAACAATAGAAAGAGATAACAAATACTCTCATGTGTACAGCCAGAAGGCACAAAGTAACTTTAGCTTCACACAGACCAGTTAATGAGCAGATAATTATGCCAAGACAGACAAACATCCATACTCACACTCTCTCAGTAGACTACCCCAAACTGGACGTGAGCAGATAAACAAAACAATGCCCAACTCCCCATGCTGAGAGGGCATGGGGCACTCTCAGCATCCATGCTCCAGGACAGAATTCTCAACCAATGTCTTGGTAAGAACCTAGCAGAGGAGTTAAGATTGCATCCAGTCCCCCTTCTCAGTAGCAAGTTGGCTAGTCCCACACAAACAAACAACAGAGTAAACTCATAATTCCTTAATAGAATCTGAATTCATTCACCTCCAAAGTCCCACATTTATATATTAGCTAGTCCGAGCTTTTTACTTCTACCAGATATTTACCCAGAGTTTAAATAGTCCACCTGATTCCTTGTCTTCCTAACCAAATCGGGTCTCAGCTAGTCCCTGAGGAAGTCCTTGACTTCTAAGGAGGTGATCAAGCTCCCCTACCTTGCCGATTTTGTCAACAGGCCCAAAAGTGTCCGTCTACTCTCTCCAGATCCCAGGCGGGTCCTGGGCTGATGTCTGGGAGTGCCCAGAATCCCCTGGTTCAATTCTGCTAAATCATTAGAGTGGCACCTCCTGGAGGCCTATCTGGCTCCCCTGGACCCCAAACCTGGCTCATTCATCAGAGGCTAAAAGGCAAAGCACAGTTGTTCCTGGTCAGGGAACCATTAATGTTACAGAAAACCAGAGAAGAACCAAGTAATACTTAGAGAGATGGAGTTACATTTATTACACGTGGGTCCAGAGGAAAATGTCTCTCAAGTTCTGGGCCCCAACATGGAGGAATTTTCCCTATTTATATGTTTTTACCCTCTTTGTCTCCTAAATATGGGGTGTTTTCAGCCCCCTTTGCAAATTCTTAAAGAGCCCCTATGTGCTGGGGCCTTGAGACCTCAACCAAAGGCTTGGTCTGGTGCCAGCACTGATAATTTTGTCTGGGGAAGGCTTAATGGCCTCTCTGAAGTGGGAGTAGTCTTATTTTCCTTA
Organism: Lasiurus cinereus; assembly: GCA_011751065.1. Classification (NCBI taxonomy): domain Eukaryota; kingdom Metazoa; phylum Chordata; class Mammalia; order Chiroptera; family Vespertilionidae; genus Lasiurus; species Lasiurus cinereus. The sequence goes on along the minus strand of JAAGEH010000018.1, from coordinate 77,195,571 downwards.
TTATTTAAGCAAGCAAGCAAGCAAGCATTACAGAAGCTAAATAGCAGGTTTAAAATTTCAAACAGCAGTTTTTATATAAGATGGATGCTTCAATGAGGGGATGTGATGCAGCCATCAAGAGACCTGTGGAAGGGCTGCCTCAGAACCCAGCCATCAATGAGCTGCTGCACCATCTCCCTTTGAACATCTTGTTATATGAGATGATAAGTATCTAATTGTTTCACTTTTAGTAGGTTTTTTTTTACTTGTAGCCAGAAGCAACCTAACTAATATTGGAGGTGCCTGGGAGTGAGAGGCAAGTGTCACCATTCCCAGTATTATGGATGAGGAAACTAAGTTTCAGAGAGATGAAAGTAACTTTCTACAGTGTTACACACCTGGTAAAGAGCAGAGAGTCAGGAAGAAGTGAATACAAGATTTTTGTCTCTTATTCTGCGTCCATTATTTATTTAAAAAAAATTTATTGGTTCTAGAATAAATAAATATTTATTCTCATTGACCCGTGACATTTTCTGGCTTCAGGGCTTGGGCGGAGTTCCCAAGGGCAGAGCGGGTGTGTGCACGTGCACATGCAGGACTGCCTCTGCTATGTGTGTATGCATAGGACTTCACAACATGTTCAGGGAACTGTCTGCCATGAGGGAACCGACGGACAAGTCTTTGATAAGATAAAATATTTCTAAGAGGTCTGAGTTGAGAATTTTGTTTCTCACATATTTGAAAAACCAGCTGTTTAGTAATTAATTATTAAAACTAATACCAGTCTGACGAGATACTTGATTTGATGCCAACATGTCTTTGGAACATAAACTGACCGGATCAGATAGGAATGAACCAGAGTCACCAAGGGTAAGCTCCTTTTTTCCCTTCCTCAGTTTGGAGTGTTTTCTTATATCTCTATGTTTAGGAATAACTTATACCCTCTGGCCTACTTTTTTGCTTTTCATCTTATTTACTCATTCTTTTATTTATGTTATTATTAATCCTCTAAACTGTTGTTATTTTTGGTGGGGGGAGGGGTTAGCATCATTATTTTCAAAACTGTGGCAGAGGAAACAATGTTTCAGAGAAGTCACAGCGATTTTCCAGAGACATACAGCTGGTCAAGTCTAGATCAGGTTTCAAATCTGAGTCATTCAAACTCCAAAGCCTGCACTTGTCTCACATGGCCTTATGGTGCTCTGTATGAGTATAGCAAAGAGAGGGAGTTGGGGAGAGGAAATCTTTGAAATCCTGGGATTGGAGCGAGAGGTCTGAGGATGGAGTGAAGCTCAGGCATAGAGGTAACCCGCACAGGCTCTTTGGTAGAAATGAGAAAGATGGGTGGAGGATGGGAAAGCAGTGAGTCTGAGAGAAAGGGGACTGAGAGGGGCCTTCATGAGGAGCCGCAAGCTAAAGTAGGTATCCCGCAGTGAACCTAGCTGACCACACTTGTCGTTGGCTGCTATGGAAGGAGGATGAGCCAGTTTTGTTCTGAGAGAAGAAAGAGGACAAGGTGGAAGAATACGCCAGAGAGGTTGTTCTTGTTACCAGTGCTCAGATCCACGTGTCCAAAGACATGAATTCTTTGGCCAACATAAATTAGTTGCTAGCACTTGCTAAGCAGATTCCTCATAAAATTCTGCCTTTTCAGCATCTCTTGACAAAAAATCAGACTATCCGGTTCTAGTGTTTTGAGCTCTCACTTCCAGAGAGTAACAGGTAATCTGAGCTGAAAAATGGCCCCCCTCTCCAGCCTTCCGTAAACCCGAACCTGCCTTCCAGTTTCACCCTCAGCCTGCTTCCCGCATTCACATTACATACCCGCCTGGGCCCTATTGTCATTTTATTTTTTATTTTTTCCTACCTTTAATAAGCTGCAAAATCTTAGGTGGCAGATAACTTTGGAAAGTGAAGTTATCACTGATTTTTTAAAAAATCAACAAATTTAGCTAACTGCATTTTCTAAATGTCCTCCAATTATTGTGTGTTGCTTTTTAATAATAAAAGAAAATGTGAATGTTATTTTTATAACTACCAGTTCCACAAATATTAAGCGAGGTGTTGTGGCTTGGCAGGAGTCCTTGTGTAAAGACCCAAGGGTCTGAGTGAAATCAGGCTCAATGTGAGCCAAGACCATGACACAGTAGCTAGAAAAGAAAACAAGACATAAAATCCTGGCTGGTCACTGAGAGCCATGGCCTCATGGCACTCTGCATGGGTCAGGCCTCATGGAGCATAAGCCACATTTTATTGGAGAAAATAATAAACTAGAAAGAATTTGTTGCTGGGAAACCAAGATGGAAGGAGTCTAGAAGTCAAGTTATGTGAGGGACAGTTAGGAGAAAATAGACATTTTTAGCTTGGGCTTTTTTTTTTTTTTTTTCTCCACAAAACCAGGGTTCTTTTCAAATGTGGTCAAAACAGCCTTCCCCAGTGTTGATGTAGAAGGCAGGGAAAGCCCTAGTAAGAGTAATGGGAAAGGAACTCAAGTTTGGGAAGAGAGAGATTTTTAAATATGAATTTATGCAACGTGGCTCTGCCTTGTGAATTGGAAAGCTCCACCTTCAGGCAGAAATGGTCTGGCAGCCCATTGTAAGTAGAAGTTTGGACCAGATGACCTCAGTGTGCCCCCCAGGTCTGAGAGTTCTCTCTTCCTCTGTTCAGGACTGTTCATAACCACCCAGGTGAAGGCTACCAGGGATGACAAGAAGACTTAATAACAGGAATAGCCACTGCTAGCGGCTAATTTGCCTCCATTTCCCCAAAGTAATATCCCCTTGTGAGATAAAAATCAAAGTATTTCCCAGCAATCGAAATAAGCAGAAGGCACATTAGCCATAAGTTTGTTGAAACATGGAAATGTCCTCAACCTACCTATTGCAGAATGGCTCAGAGGGTTCACAGGCTGTTAAGTTCAAGTTCATATTGTTAGTATTTCCAGGAAAACAATAGTCCCAAGTTTAGAAAGCAGTGGGCATTTGCTTCGATGGTCAGAATTCTGACCTCATTTTCTTATTTAAACATAACCATAGAATCTTTTACTTTTAAAGATGCTGATCTCTATAGCCAACTAGTCTGTTCTTACGTGAGCGCAGAACTCAACGTTTTCCCAAAGGATTATGCTCCTTTGGATGGAAGAAAGTGGATCGTATCTGAGAGGTTCCTGCTAATATTCCTAGTCTAAGCAATTTTTCTGGTGAGGCACTGAACAAATAAAAATGTTCTAGCCCTCAGTGACAGCGTGATGAGAGGAGTGGTACTATGGGGAGGGTTTGCCTCAGGGACAAACACCTGAAGCTGCAGATTAAAGATATCTGGGAGCCAGCTGCTAAGGGAGAGCTGTCAAACAGGTTTTCAAGGGATCAGTGTCTTTAGAGGTTCTTACCCAGAGACCTCTTACCACGCACACTTTTCTTAATATAAAAGGTGGGTAGAGGAGTAGGTATTAACTTTTGGATTAGTTAGCACTGGGTTCAGAAATTAACATAGCAGCAGCGACTAGCTATGCTCCCTCTTTACTTCCGCATTCATTTCTGCCCTGCTCTGTGCTCTGGCAGTGTCCCATACTGGCTGGTTTTTGGTTCTCCGTGGGAGGTACCAGGAGAAGATCAGGACATGGAAAAGATAAATCAAGGGCTCCTATCCCGTTCTAGGCTCCCTTTCACTCTGCGTGTTTGGCAGTGGCAATGTATTTCCATCAGTACTGCTCCTGTACGTCAACCTCTCTCCTCTTGGGATCCAGCTCTTGCCCCTCAGACTCAAATTGGCCCTGCTGTGCCTGGATTCCCAGCTCCTCAAAGGAACTTGGCTAGTTCCCTTAACTGTGTCTGAACCTCAACAAATAATTTCATCATTGGTCTCTACCTGAGCGAGATCCTGTTTCCTGCCAGATTCTGGCTGATATAGTTGCTCCCTCACTGTGTGACCTTAATTATTTTGAGTCTTAGATATGCCATTTGTGAAAATGGTATTACCATATGGTGCCTGGATCTCTGCCTTATCTTTTATTTTAAAAGCACCTTAATTTGGGAAGAGAGAGGAAACACTTTGCAGTGTGGTGAGCATATGACTGAGAAGGTATCCAGGACATGGTCAATAACAGCATCCAATCACTTGGCAACAGTGATTGGATCCAGGAAGATCACATGACCCAATTAGAGCCAATGAGATACTGACTACATTTTAGGTCTATGGAGCAAAGGGGTTCTTTCCCCCTAGACTTGGAACTGTAATGATGTAAGAATGGAACTGCTGGAGGTCAAATGTAGAGAGTGCCTGCCTGAGAGTAGCTGGCAAATAAAGCAGAACCGAGAAATGAAGAGAGACAGGATACTAAAGAGCTTGATTGGACCCCTGGATGTAGTCATGCTTGCATGCCACCAACTAGGCTTTCCACTTTTTAAGCCAACAAATTCTCTCTTTTTGCTCAGTAAATTGTGGAATTGTATTTTGTATCATTTGCCATAAAGAGCCCTCCCTGATAGAAAATTAAATATTTTATAAAATTTCAATGAGGATTAGAACTAAGATGTATATTTACTTCTATCCTAGCAGAGTTCAGTATTATTATTTCAAAGGTACAGAGACTTATTCACTGCAAGAAGCAACTGTACCACAACATTTTGGGTAAAAAAAAAATATTGTGGAAACTATCTGGATTTGAAAGACAAGGATTAGAGTTCCCCAAGGTAGAAAAAGAACAATCGTCATCTCCTGGGTGGCTTGTTTTGCAGTCCTAGAGCAGAAATTGTGAATTATCATCTGTTCTGAGATTCTATAATCATCAAACCAAGAAGCTCTAGGCAAGATTAACATGCTCATTAGGAGAATAGGCCTAAGTACTCTAATTTCTAGAATGTCCAAGTAAGAGTGTTAAGGAAGTATGTTATTTTGTAGTAGCATCTCAGTGATATCACTGACAGTTGTGGGCAATTGGAGAAAGTTTCCACCAGTGTTTTAAAGACTAAGTCTCTCTTCTAATTCACCAGACCATTTCATCAAACATATTCTCTCCCCTGCTCTCCTATTTCTCTTCCTAGGTGTTTCCTTTACAGGAAGTAGAGCCTGGGGAGGGCAGCGGCAGCTTGGCTTTGTCTTCATATCATTTTCTTTTTTTATTCTTTCATTCATTTAACCATGCATTCCAAAGCATTTACCTACCTATTATCCACCACCTACCAAATATGATGACAGACACTGGAGGTACAAAGTAAAAAAGGATCATGGGTCCTATGTTCATTCCCTGATGGGGAAGGCCAAGGTAAATGATTCAATTAATCATTTTAATTGCAAGACAGGAGTTTTGCCCTCAGTAACCATTTTTACAATCAAATTGTTTTGAATTAAATTGAAGAGTGGGTTCTGTTTCTAAAAGGTTGAAGACCTAGTTTTTATCCATATTTTCAAGTGGGAGCAGGTGTGTGTGTGTTCCCAAGCAGCTGGACACTTGAGACCAGAGGAGAGAATCTAGTTATTAAAGCTAATTCTGGAATTACACACACAGACAGAAGATATCTGGAAGCCACAGGTGAGAACCGAATCTCTGAGGCAAAGAGTGCAGAAGAGGAGGCAAAGAAAACCACCTTGCAGGTCAAGGACACAGATAGTATCATTAAAGGATGGGAGAAGGGACTCATATGTCTTAGAAATTGTCTTCACACAAAACATGTGGTTTTTACATGGCCAAAATATACATTCATTTGATTTATGGATCAGAATTTAAGAAAACTGATATTATCAACTTCTGACATTTCTAGCATATTTTGGTGAAAACTGATATTATCAACTTCTGACATTTCTAGCATATTTTGGTGAAAAATATATATATACCACCCCCCCCTCCACATAGATATATTTTTAAGTTGGAAATTGGAATGTTGGATCTTTTGTCTTTTACTTACCCCATCTCTCACCTCAACCAAAAACTTTCTTTCCTCTGGACCTCAGGGTACAGAAAGTGGAGGGAATTTCCAAGGCTCCAGTCTGCTAGGCAATGGCTCATGGGGGCAATAGTGAGAGGAGGCTCAAGCGATTGGTATAAACATAAACCAGGGCTTCATCTCCACAGCTAGACAGTCAACCCACAGTCCTCACATGTTCATACAAAGTCTTTCAAATCCATAGTCCCCAGTAAGTCTATGTACTGACAATTGCTGACATTTATGCTCTTTTGCCATTTAGAGTGCCTTTACTTTTTTCCTGTGTGATTTCATTTGTGTTTGGGCATAGGGTAGTGGGGTGACATGGAAGAGGCCAATGCAAGCTGCTTTTCCTCAGCTCTTCTCCCTGACACACACACACACACACACACACACACACATACACACACACACAGTCTGGGACCTCCCTACTTGCTGACTGCCTATTTCATTCAGGGACATCCAGAACAGGCACAGAGGGCTGAGCCTTGGAAGACCATAAAAACTTTAATAATGAATGGATGGATGGATGGATGATTGGATGGATGGATGGATGATGATGATAGTGCTAACCCATATTGAGTCCACAGTTTGGTATGCCAGACCCTTTTCCGAGCACTTTACATGTAGTCTTTACTAGAATTCAGATAGTAGAGGGAGGTACAATCAAGAGGAAACAGAGGCACCCACAGGTTAATGACTGAGGTTACAGAATTGAAAAAGTGGCAGGACTGGCCTCCAGGAACATGGCTCCTGAGCCATGCTTGGGACCCAAATCCACACCAGTGTTCCAACTGCCACCTCCTTTTCTCCACCCCAATACACCGTCAGCTCTAGGTTCTCCTTCCCCGACAAATGCCATTCCAGAGCACTTCCTCTGTGGGTGGATGACCATCCACACTCCTGCCTGGCAAGAACACCCCTACACTGGGATGAGACTCCCCAGTAGCTGGAGGAACCCACTTGCCTTTGTCAGGTCCTGGCTAAATTTGTAAGAGCATTCAAAGCATGAGCTCAAAAATCTCCTTGTTCTGAGAATAAAGTAAAACTATTTCTTTTTCTATAAATACCCATGAAATAAAAAAAATGAGAGATGGTAATTTATAAAATTAAGTAATCGAATTCCTCCTAAAAGGAGAACATGACTAGATTTTTAAATGTCCTTAATTCTAATTTTAGCCCTTTAAAAGCTCTCTGCACAATCTCTTGACATTTTCTAATTTTACTGTTTGAATATTTAGAGTAGAAAATTACATTTTCCTCATGTTTCATTCTCTTCATTGACTCATATGAAAGAATTTATTACTTCAAATGTCAAATATTGGTTTACTAGTAGTTGTTTTTCTCAAAATGTTCATATACATATTTTATTACATTAAAAATGTTCACCATACTGTAAATACTAAAAGCAAGTTTGTAAAGTTCTGTATGGTGTGATATCATTTCTTAATAAAAAGAGTTAAGAAATATAAGCATATATACAAAAAAGAGAAAGAAGCAAATTGAAAAAGATGTATAGCAGAATATTACCAGTGATTATATCTGAGAACTTCATATGTGAACATTGAGAATATGGAAAAATTTTCATTCCTAATTTTTCCTTATACCTATTTTCTAAATTTTCTGTATTACTTTTACAATGAAAGAAGCACACTCTTCTTTATAATAAAAACTAATATTTGAGTGACAGGCACTATTCTAGGTGCTTTACAAGTATTCACTTGTTTTCATTCTCACATGAACTTTTTGAAGTGGGCACTGCTGTGATCCCCACTTTACAAATGAGAAGAGTGAGGCAGAGAGCAGTTTCCTGGGCCACACAGCTGTGTTTCAGGCCTGTGCTTGGAACCACTTCAATGTCTGGAGCAATTAGTCTTCCACTTATGTTTGCTTTCGTTGTCCTACCACAGGAAGACAACAACCCTGATATTCTGTTTCTTTTTTTTTTTTAAGTTCTTTGACCTGGAACCAGCCTTGACCTAATGTTGATCAGGCAGTCCACTCATATCTCAGGTTACAATATCTCTGAGAAGCAGAACACTGAGATGTCAAAAGACAACTAACACAACAGAGCAGCAGATGCCATGTTCCAAATGTGAGTGTTTTAGGAATCAGAGGAGGAGAAAGGTCCCATGAAAATAAAGATCACCACAACCTTACCATCCACAGATAGCCACTGGTGAGAGCTTTTTATTGCAACCTAATTGGAATGTTAATGGCATCATGGTATTTCATTATTTGCATCTTAAACTAATTTATTTTTTAAACCCCATTCTGTTGGATATTTAGTTGTTCCTGATTTCTTATTTTGCTATTATAAGCAACCTATAATAAACTATCATGAAAATAAATCCCTTTCCACATCTATGCTTTTGTTAAAACAATTTCTAAAAGTGGTATTCCTAAATCAAATCTATGTGTATTTTAGTAGATTTTAATATATGTGGCCAAATTGCCCCCTCAAAATGCTTAGCAGGCACTCACCAGCCAGCCATGAGGGACTGTGAGGAGATGCCAAGCAGAACCAAGCAAGCTGGCCCACTAATGCAGAGAAGGCAGGTAGAGCTGAGGGCTAGGCCATGTTGGCAAGGTCCTGTGATTCCAGCAGAGCCACATGTTTTTGAGGCAAGGCCATCTTCTTCATGGTTAGGGAACCATGCCATTTTTATTTCATACTCTAAATAAAATCACGTTCCATGTTGACTCAGGTTTAGGATAAAACAATAAATCGACTGGCTTAGAGGTTCTAAAACATTCAGACTTTGTGTATATAGGGAAGGATTTTTCAAAAGTCAACCTCCCACTGCTGTAATCACCATTATATATATATATATGGTCAGAATTATTCTCGTTCCATAAACAAACTTAAAAGAGGAGTTTACAACACCATCAGGTTTGCAAGGAGAAGAGCTTCACATTTCTGTGTATTTATAGACAATTGCATTTTTTAAAAACAAGGTCCATAGTTTTGGAGGAACTGCATTTCCTGAAATGTATTTAAGCAATTTACCAGGTGTGGCTCCAGCTCCTTTTTTTTATGTAGAGTCAAGAATGAAGTTATAGAAACATGCTTCAAGTGAAATATTGCTTACAAATATTAATTAAAAAGAGTATACCATTGAAAGAGTAAAATACAATTTTTAGATCATATCAGGAAAAGTGGTGGGAGTTTGGATGAAGAAGTGGAGGGAGTACAGACAAACCTGAGTGAAGCAATACCAGATTTAAGCCAGTTTTGTTTTCTGTCATCTCTAAATACTCCATAAAAAGGTTAGTTATAGAGTAGCCATTTGGGTTATCAGATGGCCTGTGGAGGTATAACAGTGCTTGTGTTCAAGTAACCCTTATTTTACTTCCTAATGGCTTCAAAGTGCAATTTGGATATGACAAATGGAAACTGTAAAATGCTTTCTGTAAGTGAGAAGGTAAAAGGGGGAAAAAAAAATCTTACGCCGAGGTTGATAAGATGAACTGTAAGAATGAATCTAAAATTCGTGAAATTGCCTAACTTATAAACTACACACTATCTTAGGTGTGTACATAAAGGAATGAAGATAGTGTATATAGGGTTAAGTACTACCCACAGTTTTGAACACCCAAACTAAGCATCTAGGCCTTATTCTCTCCATATACAAAATGAAGAGCAGGATAATCTTAGTATCCCATATAGCTTGGCAATATTGCTAACTGGCATCTTTCTTGGAGTCACTTTTTCATCATTAATGCTAATAGAAGGTTCTGATCCTCATCTACATGTCCAGAAAAATAACCCAAAATCATTATCTAAGAGAATTATTAACCTTAGCGAGCAGAGATAGCCGTTAGGCTCTCTCATAACCTGAACATTTCTTAGGCCTGGGATCAACTCAACTATTGCAATTGCTGGAGAAAAAAAAAATGTTAATTCTTGGATTTTCTGGTTTTAGACAGCATTATACATTCCTGTGTGAATTCATCTCCTTTTTGTTTCAGAAAAGTTCCTTCTCCTTGGAAGTTCACCGGTGCATTGTCTTTGTCCTGTAGCTAGTTTGGCAAGTCTTAGTTCACAAGATAAAAACACAATGGGAAACCAGTGGCCTCACCAATTGCTTTTTCATGTTTTTTTCCTTGACTTTCTTCATTTGTTATTGTATTTGCAATTTCTGTCCTAACCCTTCCCATTTCCCAAGACTTAGCATTCATATTAATCAAGTTATTTTGCCCACAAACACTGCTTCCTACACAGGTTTCTCTTAACTTATTTCCAATACCACACAAGTTAACACTTTTGTTCTTGTCTATTAGAGGCCTGGTGCACAAAATTCGTGCATGGGGATGGGGGTGTCCCTCAGTCCAGCCTGCAACTTCTCTAATCTGGGACCCCTCGAGGAATGTCTGACTACCTGTTTAGACCCGATCCTATATCCCTCTCACAATCCAGGACTGCTGGCTCCCAACTTCTCACCTGCTTGCCTTCCTGATTGCCCCTACCTACTTCTGTCTGCTAGCCTGATAGCCTCCTAACCACTCCCCTGCCAACCTGATTGATGCCTAACTGCTCCCCTGCCAGCACAATTGCCCCTAACTGACCACCCCTGCCAGCCTCATTGCTTATAACTGCTCTCCCCTGCTGGTCTGGTCCTCCCTAACTGCTCTCCCCTGCAGGCCTGGCCCACCACCTCCAACTGCCTTCCCTTGTAAGACTAGTCCCTCTCAGCTACCCATCTTGTGCCAGCCATCTTGTGTCTACATGGGGGCAGCCATCTTATGTATTAGAGTGATGGTCAATCTGCATATTACTCTTTTATTAGATAGGATAGAGGCCTGGTGCACGGATTGGGGACTGGCTGTTTTGCCCTGAAGGGTGTGCCAGATCAAGGTGGGTGTTCCCTTGGTGTGTGGGGTGGCCTGGGTGAGGGGCCTGTGGTGATTTGCAGGCTGGCCATGCCCCCCAATGATCCAAGTGGAGACCCTAGTATCTGGGATTTATTTATCTTCTATAATTGAAACTTTGTAGCCTTGAGCAGAGGCCAGGGCAGGCCAGAGTGGTGGGTAAATTGGCTTTCTCCATTGCTGGAGGCAACCCAAGCCTCCTGCTTACTCCCGCACCATGGCTGCCACCATCTTGGTTGGGTTAATTTGCATACTTGCTCCTGATTGCCTGGTGGCTGTGGCTTGTGAGTATAGCAGAGGTGCAGTTAATCTGCATATTTCTTTTTTATTAGGTAAGATTTTGTTGTCTATTCTTTTATACAAACCTTTTCAATTGAGCTGGAATATAAGACTTCAATAATAGAGACAAAGTTCTTAACTTGTTCTATCATTCCAGTAATTCCTGGCATATCATTTAGGTCACAGAAGATGGTAGAAGATACTTTTTTATTGATGAAAGAGTCACCAATTAATGATCAATTTTATTTTTTCCAGGAACTGAAATCTAATATAGTAGCTGCAGCAGGTATAAAAATAGATCAATGCTTAGAATTAAAGTTCAACCTCATAATTTTTGTGATTCAGGAAATAGGCTTTGTCTCCACTATTGATAACACTACCTGACCTCTTATGACAATCCAGTAGAGCACTGTGAAGAGTGGAATAATTTAGCCTTGTTAAAACTTAACAGAAGGAAAACTGGTAAAGAAGTAGCATAAAAATAAGATACCTGAATTCCTTGAAAAATTAGAAATGAGAGAAAAAGTTTATAGATTTTAGGCCATGATAGAATAAGAAACATGGAAGATATCTTACAAATATCTAAAATCATAATTTTACAGAAGAGCAAAGTAAAACTCAGAAAGCAATTTGCCTGAGGTAGATCGAATACTAGAAGCCATGTCTTTGGCCTCTTCAGTCCAGGATTCTTCCTATTCTGATTATGATTTGTTTTTTCCCCTATATTACTAATAATATGATGAAACAATGCACTGAATAATTGTGCCCATTTTCTAACAAGAGACATTGCATCCTAGAAGAAGGAAAGATATAAAATAGAATGTTCCTTGACCCTTAGTTTCCATGATACACCACTTCTCTTTCTTCATGCCATTTGAATGACTCCACTTTTATATTCCATAGCTCTGAACTCAACAATAAGATTAAAACTAAACAATCCAAACAAAAGAGCATAGTACTAGTTCAACTTGGGGTTAATATTAGGAATGACTCATGGGGCAATTCCTGAGAACTGAAAACATTGTGTGATATGGTAGTGTTCTGTACAAGTGGGCTCTAAATCCTTCATGAACATTCTCTGACTCATAAAAGTATGATTTGGTAAACAGTATTCTAAAATCGTTTTTTGAACTTAATCAGTCATCAAAGTTAAATTATGGTTGCATTTGCTTGTGTGTGGTCCAGTGGAAATAGTTTAGGCATGATGCTGTGGTGAGGACCACTATTGGAGACAGATCATAGTTAATATTATACAGCTGGTGTGATGAATTCAATCATTACTTGTTGAGATTTTCTACATCTTTACAACATTTTAGGGCTCTAAGGAGAGACTATTTTTTCAGCCCAGGGACTCTTGTTAGATTACTTTGGTGAAATAGCCAAGTACCTTGATAAGTCCTGGCTCAGAATGTTGTATATCCTACATGATACTTGCTGAATAGCTTATTTTGCACCTGGAAAATAGGACATTCATTTTACTTCTTCACTAATGTAGTCAATAAATCAGCACTTTGTGAGTCATCATTGTGGGAACAAACAGCAAACATTCTCTTTTTCCCAATGAATTTCCAGTGGAGAATAAGAAGAGGGAGGAGCTGAAACTGGTTTGGCTCAGAGGATAAGACTATTGGCCTGCAGATTGAGGGGTCCCAGGTTTGATTACCGTGAAGGGAATGTACCTGTGTTGTGGTCTCATCCCCACTGGGGGGCGTGCAGGAGGCAGCTGATTGGTGTTTCTAACTTTCTATCCCTTCCCCTTCTTCTCTGTAAAAAAATTAATAAAATATATTTTTAAAAAAAAAGAAGAAGAAGAGGAGGAGGAGGGAGGATACACAGTTCCAAGCAAACACTTTAGGAAAAGGCTGGAATGACACTCTTCTCCAGGTCTCTTATGTCAGCTTTACTCTTTCTCCCAAGGAGCAGAATATGGTGATTACTATCCTTATTTTCAGATGAGAAATGTGAAACTTTGGGAATTTAGGTAATTTGCCTAAAATCACCTCTAGTAAGTGATGGAGTGATGGAAGTGAGTGTGGTATTCATAGGTAAAATCTTGTGAAGTTTCTGCCATATTTTATTGCTTTCCTTATACCAAATCAGACCAAACCAAACAGAAGACAGATCTGCTTGGTTGTTAAGTCTCATGGAACAAAAAAGAGAGGAGACCCAAATATATCCCCCTTTCACATAAGAACAACTCAAAAAACAAACAAAACAAAACAACCTCAAGTAGCCAAAACATTAAACATGAACAACTCTCTTATTAGTTCAATGGTTTGGTTGAAGTGGGTAATGGATGGAAATATGCTATCTAAAGCTTATTTTAAGTTTCTGATAAGTCTGTGTAAATATTCCATTTTAGAATCCCAAGGCTCTTTGGTAAAAGATTACCTTTCTCTTTTACCCTTTGTGCCAAAGTTGTATCTTTAAGTCTGTAACAGTATTTCTCAAACTGTATTTTGATGTTAATGAGTGTTCAGAGGAAAGAGAAGTTGATTTAAAAGAAAATGTTAGGGGTGGCTGGAAGATGGTGACTGGCAGGAAGGTAGGGAGGGAGAGAGTGTGGAAGAATGAAGGAGCCATAGAGGAGAGTCCAGACATGTGTGGTGTGTGTGTGTGTGTGTGTGTGTGTGTGTGTGTGTGTGTGTGTATGAGCTAAGAACAGTTAGATTCTGCAGGTTGTCCAAGGGGCTGCCAAACTGGGCAGTCTTACATGGCAGAGTCCCACGCAAAAAGCAGACACTTCTGGGTGGCCAGTGTAGGCACAGAGACAACGCCATCTTGAGAAAACAGAGTGGCTTGAGACTAGGATTCTGGCCTCAACACTACCCAGTCATGTCTCAGACACAAACCAGGATCTTGAAGCCACTGGGGACAGAGAATTGCGACCACAGCTTCAGACCAACAGACAACAAGAATCCAGACTTCCTGGCCGCAGATTTCTGTGAGTCAAAAAGCCTATCACTCTCCCTGCAGGCTCACAGATAGCACCATAGTAACTGATAGACTTGCCCCTAGATCTGGTCGCAGCTCGCCCCTATGGGAATTTGAGCTTGGGAGCATATGCACAGGCCACAGCACTGCTCCACTGGAATCTGCTCCCCTCGATGCACCCAAGTGACCAAACCCGAAGCCCATGCAGGGTGGCAGTGCCACCTAACTTCGATTCTGGGCAAGAGCACATGTAAGTCTGTTTTCCACAGCACACACGGAAATTTGTTTTCCACAGCACAGGTACACTACTGCAAAACCCAGTCCCCCATGATGACCAGGATGTAGATTCTCCTGGCAAGAGGCAGCACTGAGCACCACTAACTTGACTCTGTTTCTTACCATGTATGCTTGGGATCCCTGACTCACAGCACATTCACTCTAAGAGCCAGTGACTCCAATTCTTGGTGCATGCGCACATGGGGACCCTGATTCTCAGCGAGAAGCTGCATGAGGCAACAGAGATGCTGATACTCGAATCTTGGTGCAGACACAGGGGCACTTTGACCCTTGGCACATGCTAAGAAACTCATTTTTGGCATATGCCAATAGTGCAGTGCAGGTGGGGTCCCTGATTCTAGGTGCGTACACGAGACCACACTGAACACTGGTAACACTGACCCTGGGCGAACCTGGTTCCAACCAACTCATGGCAGCTACACATCCTAGTGTCAGAGCACTTCAATGACACTTGGGTGGTGCAAAACTCCCACGGTACAAAGCCCAGTTCAATGAACTCAAAATTTGAACCTTCTGGTGATAGAATGGGGAGATGACACAATCCCCAGAGGAAAGAAAATGAAGAGTCGCCAAGAAAGAAAATTAGTGAAATTAAAGCATGCCACATGACCAAAATTGAATTCAGAGTAATGGTTAAGGAATTCATACATTGGATGAGAAAATGAACAACCTATGCAAGAATCAGGAAGAAATGTAAAGTGATATAGTTACAATAAAAAACACCATGAAAAGTTTCAACAGTAGACTAGAAGAAGCAGAGGATCGAATTAGTGAGTTAGAAGATCAGGTACAGAAACAAGCTCAATCTGAATAGCAACTGGAGAAAAAAATTAAAAAGCAGGAGGAAAGCCTAAGGGAGCTTTGGAACAACATGAAACGAAGTAACATATGTTTAATAGGGCTGCCAGAAGGACAAGAGGAGCAGCAAGGATTAGAACATCTATTTGAAGAAATAATAACAGAAATCTTCCTGGATATGGGGAAGAAAAAAGTTACACAAATACAGAGTGTTCAAATAGGATCAATCCCAAAAGACCCACGCCAAGACATGTCATAATTTCAATGGCAAATATTAACAACAAAGAGAGAATCCTAAAGGCGGCAAGAAAGAGACAGAAAGTTCCCTGCAAGAGATCCCCCATCAGACTATCAAATTATTTCTCAACAGAAACACATCAAGCTAAAAGGGAATGGAAGGAGATATACAAAGTGTTGCAAAGCAAATGACTGAATCCAAGAATATTCTATCCAGCAAAATTATCAATCAAAATTGAAGGGGAAATCAGGATCTTTGTAGACCAAAAAAAGGCTAAGGGAGTTTATCACTACGAAACCAGCAATGCAAGAAATGCTAAAGGGAATACTGTAAAAAGAAGAAATAAACAGGTTAGAAGGAACACAGACACAAAAATAGATATGACTACAAACAAGTACCTTTCAGTAATAACTTTAAACGTAAACATACTAAATGCTCCAATCAAAAGACATCGAGTGGATGAATGCATAAAAAAACACAACCCATATATATGCTGTCTACAAAAGACCCATCTCAGAACAAGGGACTCACACAGATTGAAAGTGAAGGGATGGAAAAATATCTTTCAGGCAAATGGCAATGAAAAAAAAGCCAAGGTAGTAATACTTATATCTGACAAACTAGACCTCAAAGTGAAGGCCATACCAATAGATAAGGAAAGCCACTTCATAATACTAAAGGGATCGATACAACAATAGGATATAACCCTGATAAACATATATGCATCCAATGTAGGAGCACTCAAATACATAACAAAACTCCTGGAATATACAAGGGAGAGATCAACAACAATATAATCATAGTAGGGGACTTTAATACACCACTGACATCACTGGATAAATCCTCTAGACAAAAAAATCAGCAAAGACACAGTAATCCTAAATGACTCACAAGATCAAATGGAAATGATTCACTAAATCAGACAGACTTAACTGACATCTTCAGAACATTTCACCCCAAAGCCACAGAATATACACTTTTTTCAAGTGACATTTTCAAAAATAGACCACATACTAGATCACAAGCAAAGTCTTCCCAAATTGAAGAAGATTGAAATCATACCAAGCATCTTCTCAGACCATAATGCCATAAAACTAGGAATAAATTACAATAAAAACAATCCAAATATCTCAAACACTTGGAAGCTGAACAGCATGCTATTAAATAATGACTGGGTTACCAATGAGATCAAAGAAGAAGTTAAAAGCATCCTGAAAACTAATGACAACAAAAACACAACAATCCAAAATCTGTGGGACACAATGAAAGCAGTCCTGAGAGGGAAGTTTATAGTTCTACAGGCCTACCTCAAAAAAACCAGAAAGATGGCAATAAATTATCTAACTCTACAACTCAAAGAATTAGAAAGAGAGCCACAAGAAAAACCCAAAATGAGCAGAAGGAAGGACATAATAAAGATCAGAGCAGAACTGAATGACATAAAGACCAAAAAAACAATACGAAAGATAAATGAAACCAAGAACTGTTTCTTTGAAAGGATAAACAAGATAGATGAACTTCTAGCCAGGCTCACCAAAAAGCAAAGAGAGAGGACTCAAATAAACAAAATCAGAAATGAGAGAGGTGAAATAACAAGAGACCCCACAGAAATACAAAGGATTGTTAAAAAATACTATGAACAACTCTACTCCAACAAACTAGACAACCTGGAGGAAATAGACATATTCCTAGAAAAATACAACCTTCCAAAACTCAATCAGGAAGATTCTAAAAATCTCAATAGGTCAATAACTATGAAAGAAATTGAAGCAGTCATCAAAAAGCTCCCAGCAAACAAAAGCCAGGGGCCAGGTGGCTTCACAGGGGTTATACCAAACATTCAAGGAAGAACTAAAACTTATCCTCCTCAGACTATTCCAAAAAATTCAAGAGGAAGGAACACTTTCAAGTTCATTCTATGAAGCCAGCATCACCCTAATACCAAAACTAGAGAAAGACAACACAATAAAAGAAAATTATAGGCCAATATCCCTCATGAACATAGATGCCAAAATCCTCAACAAAATTCTAGCAAATCGGATCCAGCAATACATCAGAAAGATCATACACCATGACCAAGTTGGATTTATCCTGGGGATGCAATATCCACATTTGTGGATGATACAATATCCACAAATCAATAAATGTGATACATCATATAAACAAATTGAGAGATAAAAATCACATAATCATGTCAATTGATTCAGAAAAAGCATTTGAAAAAATTCAACACCCCTTCTTGATAAAGATTCTCAGCAAGATGGGAATAGAAGGTTCATATCTCAACAAAATAAAAGCCATATATGAAAAACCCACAGCCAACATCATACTCAATGGACAAAAACTAAAACCATTTCTCCTAAGAACAGGAACAAGACAGAGATGCCCACTCTTACCACTTCTGTTCAACATAGTACTGGAAGTACTAGCCAAGGTGATCAGACAAGAAGGAGAAATAAAAGGCATCCAAATTGGAAAAGAAGTAAAACTGTCCTTATTCACAGATGACATTATATTACATATAGAAAACCCTAAAGACTCCATCAAAAATTATTAGACTTAATAAA
Source organism: Lasiurus cinereus (assembly GCA_011751065.1). Taxonomy (NCBI): domain Eukaryota; kingdom Metazoa; phylum Chordata; class Mammalia; order Chiroptera; family Vespertilionidae; genus Lasiurus; species Lasiurus cinereus. The sequence continues at coordinate 77,177,686 of JAAGEH010000018.1, read as the reverse complement.
TGAATTTGGCAATGTAGCAGGATACAAAATTAATGTCAAAAAATCTATGGCATTTCTTTACACCAATAGTGAACTTATAGAAAGAGAGACTAAAAAAATAATCCTATTTACCATTGCACCAAAAAAATTAAGATACCTAGGAATAAACTTAACTAAAGAAGTAAAAGACCTACATGTGAAAAACTACAGGACACTGAAAAAAGAAAAAGAGGAAGACATAAATAGATGGAAGAACATAACATGTTCATGAATTGGTAGAATCAACATCATCAAAATGTTCATACCACCCAAAGCAATCTATGGATTCAATGCAATCCCCATTAAAATACCAAGGATATATTTCACAAATCTACAATGAACTTTCCAAAAATTCATCTTGAATAGCTATAGCAATCCTGAGAAAGAAGAACAAAGTAGGTGGGATCTCAAAACAACATATCAAGCTGTATTACAAAGCCACTGTTCTTCAAACAGCCAAGCACTGGCACAAGAACAGACATATAGATCAATAGAATAGAATAGAGAATCCAGAAATCGACCCAAACCACTATGCCCAATTAATATTTGATAAAGGAATCATGAACATAAAATCAGTCAAGACAGTCTCTTCAACAAATGGTGTTGGAAAAATTGGACAGATACATGCAAAAAAATGAAACTAGACCACCAACTTACACCAAACACAAAAATAAACTCACAATGGATAGAAGACTTAAACATTATACAGGAAACCATAAAAATACTAGAGGAATCCACAGGCAGTGAAATCTCAGACATATTCTGAACAAACTTCTTCACTGACACTGCTCCTAGGGTAATGGAAACTAAAGAGAAAATAAACAAATGGGACTACATCAAAGTATAAAGCTTTTTCACAGCAAAGGAAACCATCAACAAAACACCAAGAAAGCCCACTGCATGGGAGAACATATTTGCCAATGTCATCACTGATAAGGGTTTAATCTCCAACATTTACAGGGAACTCATACAATTTAACATAAGGAAGATACACTATTCAATAAAAAAATGGGCAATGGACCTAAATAGACACTTTTCAAAGGAGGACAGAAGGAAGGCCAGAAGACCTATGAATACCTGCTCAAAGTCACTAATTATCCGAGAGATGCATATCAAAACAACAATGTGGTATCATCTCATACCTGTCAGAATGGCTATCATCAACAAATCAAGAAAGGACAAGTGTTGGTGAGAATGCAGAGAGAAAGGAACTCTTTTGCACTGCAGTTATGAATGCATACTGGTGCAGCCACTGTGGAGAACAGTAGGGAATTTCCTCAGAAAACTAATAATGGAACTTCCATTTAATCCAGTAATCCCACTTCTAGGAATATAACCCAAGAAACTAGAAACACCAATCAGCACAATTCACCATAACTAAGATTTGGAAACAGCCTAAGTGCCCATCAGCAGATGAGTGGAATAGAAAACTATGGTACACCTTCACAATGGAATACTACGCTGCAGTAAAAAAAAGAAGGAATTCTTACCATTTGCAATAGCATGGATGGAACTGGAGAGCATTATGGTAAGTAAAATAAGCCAGTCAAAAAAAGATAAATATCACATGATCTCATTCATTTGTGGAATATAATGAACAACATAAACTGATGAACAGGGACAGGTCCAAAGGACTTGTATGCATGAATATAAGCCTAACAAATGGACATGAACACCAGGAATGTGAGGGCATAAGTGGGGGGGGGAAGGATCA
>JAAGEH010000018.1:77147023-77165986 GCA_011751065.1 Lasiurus cinereus | reverse complement strand
CAGCTCTGTGGCTGTCCCCATTTTGGTTGGGATTTAATTGTCTTCTATAATTGAAACTTTGTAGTTTTGAGTGGAGGTCTGGGCCCACCAGGGTGTGTGGAAAGCTTGGCTTCTTCCATCACTAGGGAAACCCAAGCCTGCCTCCTGTTCTCTCCATGGCTGCAACTGGTTTGGTTTGGGTTAATTTGCATACTTGCTCCTGATTGGCTAGTGGGCATGGCTGATGGGGCGTGGCTAGTGGGTATAGCAGAGTGATGGTTAATTTGCATATTAATCTTTTATTAGATAGGATTATCAGCATCCATTAGGTTTAATTAGGTTCCATTTTTCTGTCTTTTGCTGTATTTAAATTTATTCATATAACCTATGACAAGATCTTGTGGTCTCTTTCTCTCTCTCTCTCTCTGTCTCTATTGGTAGGAGTAATGGGTAATTGTTGAGAAGGGAAGCAGAGTGTGGGCTTAAATATATTATTAAAAGCAATATTTCATAGACACTAATTGTCTGGGAGAATTTGTGGAACATTGAATAGATATACTCCCCCAACCATGCTTTCAGGCCTTATAAATGCTATTCATTGCCTACTAATGACTATCTTGTTGGAAATGTATTGAAATTCTGTAGCATCTACTGCACTTGTCATCTACCACATATCAATCTTGGATGTTGGTACTATTGCTTAATGGAATGTTGATGGAATGCATATTTTCAGAGTGAAATCACTGGAACATCTTGATAACATGGCTAACAAGCTAGACAAGTTGAATATTTTTTATTACAGTTTAAATTTTCTGCCTCTGATTATGTTATTCCTCCCAGTGACGGCATTGATAGGAAGTATGAAAATATTTAGAGATTTTTAAAGTAAGAGCTGGAAATGCACTATATCATCCTTCTTGTGGACAGCACTACTCTAAGGTATTTTAAAAGTCTTAGCTATGTTTGAGCTTATAAATTACTGCAAGAGATGATTGCCTATTTAATGTTCTAAGATGTGGGAATTTGCAAGGCTTCGATGGAATATCTGAAGCATCATATGACTCATCCCTTTGGAATAAATCTCTGATGATGCCTCTAGAAGAAGCAAAGACAGAGTTAGCAGCACAGATCCTGGAGCCCAAGCGTCTGGATTAAATCCTGTTCACCACTGACTACTTGTGTGCCTTTAGGAAAGCCACTCAATGCCCCTGAGACACAGTTCCTCTTCTCAAAAATGGAGATAATGCTAGTAACTATGTCATGGGGTTATAATAGGCACCTGATGAGCACTTGAGAAGGAGACAGTCTAACTCCTCTACTAATAGAGACATCCTTGAGAGCAGGGTCTCTCCTTTCTCTTGCTCTCTCACTCTTGCTTGTTCATGTTCTCTTTGCCCAATGCCTGGCACTCTGTTGAATTATCTTAGTTGATGGATGGATGAATGAATGAATGAGTGAATATCCTCAAAAACAGTTTTCAACTTTCTATGAAGCCATTTGAATGACACACCCTATCTAATAAAAAGTAATATGCAAATTGACCGTACCTCTACTACACTCACAAGCCATGTCCACTAGTAATATGCAAATTGACCGTACCTCTACTACACTCACAAGCCATGTCCACACTCATCAGCCAATCAGAGCAAGTATGCAAAATAACCCAACCAAGATGGCTATAGCCATAGAAAGTGCAGGAGAGAGGCCTGATTGCCCCTGGTGATGGAAGAAGCCAAGCTTTCTCAAAGCCTGGCCAGGGGAGGTTATGGCAACGAAGTTTCAATGGCTGTGCAAGCAGAAGGCTTGGCTCCACTCCAGGCTACAAAGTTTCAATTGTAGAAAATAAATCCCAGATACCAAGGCCTCTACTTGGGTCGCTGGGGGACTTGGCCGGCCTGCAAACCACCACAGGCCCCTCCCCCAGGCCACCCCATGCTCCAAGGGAACACCCACCCTTATCCAGGACACCCTTCAAGGCAAACCATTTGGCCCCCACCTGTGCAGCAGGCCTCTATCCTATCTAATAAAAGAGTAATATGCAGCTTGACCATCACTCCAACACACAAGATGACTGCCCCCATGTGGTTACAAAATCCTGTCCCCATGTGAACACAAGATGGCCACCACAAGATGGCCACTTGGTTTTTATCTTTCCCCCAGCAGTGGAGGGCAGTTGGCAGGGAGCAGGCCTGCAAGGGAGGGCAGTTGGAGTGATCAGGCCAGCAGAGGAGGGAAGTTGGGGGTGACTGGGCCTCTAAGGGAAGGGCAATTAGGGGTTACCAGGCGTACAGGGTAGGGCAGTTAGGGGTAAACAGGTTGGCAGGGGAGCAGTTAGGCATCAATCAGGTTGGCAGGGGAGTGGTTAGAGGGTGATCAGGCTGGTAGGCAGAAGCGATTAGGGGCAATCGGGAAGGCAGGCAGGTGAGCAATTGGTAGCCAGCAGTCCTGGATTGGGAGAGGAATGTCCAAATGCCCATTTAGGCTCGATCCTGGATCGAACCTAAACGGGCAGTCGGACATCCCTCAAGGTGTCCCAGATTAGAGGGGGAACAGGCTGGGCTGAAGGACATCCTCTATCCTCTCCCCCTACCCCCATGCACAAATTTTGTGCACCAGGCCTAGTTATGATATAGAAAAAGCTTAGCAAAGCCTCAATGTGTAAAATCTAACACAACAAGAATGATTTTTATGAAGTTTAGCTCATTTATGTTTCAGACCCTGGCCTATGAGGGCTGATACCCCATTTTTGTTTTATTTTGTACTTATGTTTCCTTTGGGCTGAATGAGAAATGAACACAGCATGAGAAAGAATTCTGGGAATTCAACTTGGGGCTAACAAGCTTTTCTGTCTTTTATGTTTGTTTTTTAGTCTTTATCTTCCCCCTAAAAGTATTTTCATGGAAAAGGCCATTCCAGGATGCATTGGGGCCTCTTCCACAAGAGGAAAAAGAGGGTGTAGAGATCTCTAGAAAGTAAGTTAGGAAAAGAACTGAAATTGTTCTCAGCAAGCTGGTTCGGAGAATGTGAGTTACAAAGTTCTCAGAAAAGAGGCTTGTTTGTCTAAAACTGCAAGTGAGAGTCAGGAAAGCGGTGAGAGGAAAGGAGAGGAAATGCAGAATGGCTGTGCTTACAGCTACTGGAGAAAAAACACAATTGGGCTTCTGCAAAAATGACAGCTAGAAGTTTCTAGATCTAATGGTGCTGAGGGCTGCCGTAATCATTGACTCCAATTTCCAGGGAAGCTTACAGGCATAGGAAGTTGATCCAGTGACATGTTTTTCATCATTATTGTATCATGACTGTAGGTTACAGAGTTCACAGTGATTCCATCTAAATATTAGGCTGAGGCGGTTATTGGAATTATCCCTGTTTTATAGATGAGGAAACTGTGGTTGTAAGAGCTAAAGTGTAACCAAGCTAGTAAATGCATAAGGCAGATTTAGGACGTAGAGGTTTGGGTCTAAATTCAGTGTTCTTGCCACTTTTCCAAGCTGCCTTTCTTCCCATCCCCTTCATGAAAAAAGGTGCAGAAAGACCAATAGCTGTGGCTTATTTACCCCACAAATTCTGCTTTAATGGGCACCTACCTGTGCAATATTTATGTCATGACCATGTGCGTACAGCAGAGGACATGAGGCGTGTGGAGGGTCTGACAGCGCCACCAGCCTAGGACAGCCTTCATGTGTTGGAGGAGAAATGAAGATCCATGAGGTATGACTCGGCTGTCAATCAGGACTCAGTTAGAGCTCCTTCTCCAAGCTGAGTCCTCTCTCTTTCTCCTGGGCTCTCTCAGCAGCAGAGTGGCTGCTCTTTGTTGAATGTTGCAGAGAAAACCATGGTCTTGGACTTTTTTTGTTAAGTGAAAACTGTGTTTTCATTTATTTTGAAAGGGAAATAAATTGAAAAGTAAAATGCTATTGGCTATTTCTGCCAGTTCAGGGAACTATAAAGCAAGCACCCCTGGTTACATAGCTATTGTCCTCAATAGAGTTCTGGAAACAACTTCAGAATGTTGTTGTATGAATCAGTTTGCTCCATTTCTTGGAATTGAGGACTAAAATCAATATTTCCATATTGAGTGTGCTTCTTATTTGTTCTTGAAAGAAGAATGGGAAAGCATGGGAAGTGCTTACACAATGCCAAATACAAAAAAAAATCAATCACCATTTATTATCAGCATCACTATATGAAGATATATAAACTGTCAGAATGCTCTCATATTGCAGTTTAACCGAGCTGTTGGCTCTTTCCTTTGCTGCTCTAGAAAAATGGAATGCAACTATGTCTCATCACTTCCTGAAAAACATTTTCAGTTTAAGCCATTTCTGCCCTTCAAGTTTTGCTAGGCAGTGGTATTTATGAGACATTGAGGCCAACTCTTAAAGAACAAGAAGAATTGAGTTTCAGGAACACCACGTGAGCCTTAGAGAAGAGGGGAGCAAAGAGAGGTTTTCCATAACTAAAAAGAGCTCCTGCTAGGTTGGCCAAGAATGAGATGGCTGAGTCTTGGAGACGTAAGTCTGATGGAGATGGAAATCAAGGGCATCCAGGCAGAAGGGAGTGCAGGCTCCATCTGGTGTTGCTAGCCATGCTGGGCAAGGTGCAGAAACCACAGTACAACAGCAAAAGTAGAATTTTAACTGCAATGTTATGACTTTAAAAAAGATTATTGCATATTGGCTATCAGAAAGTCATTTTAGGAGAATCCAGTCACACTCTTGAGCTGGCATGGAGTGAGTGTCCTAGAAACAGGTTTTCCTGTGAATAAAATCCGTTCAGAGAAAAAAGGACTAAAGGCATAAAAAAGAAGAGGACTTCATTTTTGAGATTGTGCAGTTTGCCTTGTTTCTGCTGTGGCAGCAAACATCAGTTTCTCTTGCTCAAACCACGAGCAATGCCCTGTGGGAGAGGACTCCTCTCCTTTTTGATGCCCAAGGACCCAGGCTGATGAGTGCTCTGCCTTCTTGTGCCTGCAGAACTTTCCTGTTGCAGTGTCAGGGAAAGAGGGAAATACAGTATATATCCCTATGCCTGTGTTTGGAATTGAAACATCATTTCTACCTACAGCCCATTTGCCAAACTGTTCCTGAGTAACTGTCAAGGCACAGGGAAATTTGGGGAAGCACTTAACACTCATGGGGCAGTAGATGTCTCCATGACAGAGTTTGTCTAGTATAGTGTTTTTAAAATTGTGCCTCTTTGACCTCTGGGCTCTGCAGAGGTGTATAACCAGTATTGTGGATAATGATGTACAGTCAACTAAATATTGAGTCAAATTTATCATCATTTATTTGCCTTTTTATTGGTGGATCTATAAATGAATATGTCGTGAAAAGTTTGTTGATGAAAGAAATAAAAATTTACTCATTTGTTCCATTGCTTGCCTTCAAAGAATGGTTCAGTTATACCATCGCACTCAGAGGGCTATTTTACTTGTAACTGAACATCCTTCAAGGGCATATAACATGACATTTCTACTGCTTGGATTTCAGCCTCTTAAACAGCAAAGTCAGGGTATTATCTCTACTTACCATTATAATTCTGAACATGCCTATCTTTCACAGCAACAACAATAAAATCTAAGGAGCATCTGCATGAATTGTGAGGCAAACTAGTTATGTGACCTCCAGTAAGTCACCCAGCCTCTCTGAGCTCCACTTTTCTCATTTATAAAATGGAGATAATAGGAGAAACAAACCTATTGTATTGTTGTGTTGTATATGTTGTTAGAATACAATGCATTGTATTGTTGTTAGAATAAAATAAGTGCGTGGATGAAATGGGCTTAGCATGTTCCAGGCACACAGTCATTGCTCAAGTGGTCAAAGGTCATAATGGTGGTTTTTAGAAAGTGATAGGCATTTTTTCAAGAAACGAATTGTTGATGCATAAAATCGTACTCCTATCAGTAATAACCTATAGTCATTTATTAAAATTGAAATAGGTGGAGAAATCAAGATGATGGCATAGATGAACACCTAAACTGCTGTCTCACACAACTATTTCAAAACTACACCTAAAAGACAGAACAGATATCATCCAGAACCACAGGAAAGTTGGCTGACTGAAAATTCTACAACTAAAAGGAAAGAGAGGGGCTCACGGAGACTCAGAGGAGCTGCAAAAAGCTGAGGTATGGAGACACACATGTGGAGAGGACAAGTGGCAGAATGCCTGGCTGGATTCCTCTAGCACAGTGGTTCTCAACCTGTGGGTTGCAACCCCTTTGGGGGTTGAACGACACTTTCACAGGGGTCGCCTAAGACCATCAGAAAACAGATACTTACATTATGATTCATAATAGTAGCAAAATTACAGTTATGAAGTAGCAATAAATTTATGGTTGGGGATCACCACAACATGAGGAACTATATTAAAGGGTCGTGGCATTAGGAAGGTTGAGAACCACTGCTCTAGCAGGAGGGTGATGGAAACTCCTGACTGCACTGAATCTCAGTTCTGACTGCACTGAACCCCAGTTCTGGGTGAGATTCATACGGGCCGAGTCTGAACTGTCGTGAAGAGGGAGGAGTGTACAGAAACTCAGGGGGGCCTTGAACGGCAGAGGTCTAGAAGCACCCACGTGTGCGAGTGCCCGCAGAGAGGACTGACTGTTGATTGTGCCACTGGCTTTCTCTAGTGGGAGGGAGATGGAATCTCCCAACTGCCAACTGCGCTGAACTCCAGTTCCAACTGCACTGAACTCCAGTTCTGGGTGAGACCCTGGGGACCCAGAATCATATGGGTCCCCAGACAGCATGGAAACTCAGGGGAGCAGCAAAAGGGAGAGGACTGGAGGCATGAAAGCATGCATGCAGAGAGGGCTGCAGTGATTACTGAGAGACACAGACCCCAGGGGCTTCATAGGACGGGACTGATAGGAAGCTAAGGCTGTCTGCTCAGCCTTGAGACTCCACCCCATTCAAGCTAAGCACAAAGGCTTTTGCAATTTTGCAAGTCTTATCTCATAAGGCTGTCTCCAACACAGAAGTTCTCCCTGCATAAACACAACTGATCCTCACAGCCAATTGTCCTGGAGGTCAATTCCTCCCCCACTTCCCCACCAGTGATACCAACAACAATTAAGACTTAACTACAACAAGGCTGTATACACAGTCTACAAAGCGGTGCACCAAGAATGTCCACCTCAGATAATTGAGGAGGAAGAGCTACTGGGCCATATAGGACACCTAGCACACAAAGCCACTCTACCAACTCAGGGAAGCAGTGAAAATGCAGCCACAAAGGAACAGATCACAAACGAAAGAAATAGAGGAAAACAAATGACTGGATATAGAGTTCAAAACCATGGTTATAAGGTTTTTCAAGAATTTTTTAGAAAAGGTGGATAAATTTAGCAAGACCCAAGAGGAGATGAAAAAGGACCACTAGAAATTAAACATACACTGACTGAAATAAAAAATATTATACAGAGACCTAACAGCAGAATAGAGAGGTGCAAGATTCAAGTCAAAGATCTAAATACAAAGAAGCAGAAAACACTCAAATGGAAAAGCAAAAAGAAAAAAGAATCCAAAAATGTGAAGGTAGTGCAAGGAGCCTCTGGGATAACTTCAAGTGTACCAACATCAGAATTATTGGGGTGACAGAATAAGAGAGAGAGAGCAAGATACTGAAACCTATTTCAAGAAATAATGACAGAAAACTTCCCCCACCTGGTAAAAGAAATAAACTTACAAATCCAGGAAGTGCAGAGAACTCCAAACAAAAGGAATCCAAAGAGGAGCACACAAAGACACATCATAAGTAAAATACCTAGAGCAAAAGACAAAGAGAGAATATTAAAAGCAGCAAGAGAAAAACAGTTAATTACCTACAAGGGAGCACTTATCTGATTGTCAGCTGATTTCTCAACACCAACTATGTAGGCCAGATAGGAGTGGTAAGAAATATTCAAAATGATGAATAGCAAGATTACTACCCAGCAAAGCTATCATTGAGAATTGAGGTCAGATAAAGAGCTTCACAGATAAGAAAAAAAGCTAAAGGAGTTCATCAACACCAAACTAGCATTATATGAAATGCTTAAAGGTATTCTTTAAGAAGAGGAAGAAGAAGAAAAAGGTAAAGATAAAAATTATGAACAATAAATACATATATATCAACAAGTGAATTAAGAATCTCATGAACAGAATAAACTGGTGAATATAATAGAATCAGGAAGGTAAGGACAGAGGGTGGGGTGGGAACCAGGTGGAGGGAAGCTATGGGGGGAAAAAGAGGAACAATTGTAATACTCTGAACAATGAAGATTTATTACATTAAAAAATATAAAAATGCCAAGAAATAAGACTGTAAAATGAATAAAAACCTAATAAGTTTTAAAAATTTATTCATGATCAATAGTGGAGAAAGATGGAAACATTTATTCTAAAAACATTTTTGAAACAAAAGATACTGTGTTAAGGAAATCCAGGTGTCCTGGTCCACTCCTATCTGCAGGCTCCAGGCTGTTTCACCAAGTCTGGGGTCCCCCATGCACAGTGTTCATTTGCACCTCATTTGTGAGTGCTGTGTAGCGTCCTCTACTGGAGCCAAATATATAGCCAGGACTCTACTGGAAAAGGAAAACCTCTGTGGAGGATTCCTTCCCACTATGGTTTGAATGTGTGCATCCCTGCCCCCCACCAATTCATATTGAAATACTAATCCCCAAAGTTCATGGCATTAGGGGTGGAGTCTTTAGGAGGTAGTTAGGTCATGAGGATGGAGGCAACCTAAGGAGTATCAGGTGGAGGAGGACCTGGAGGCAGAAGAAAACTGATAAATATTGTCAGCTGGAGAACTAGGCTTCATGTGACGCTGAAAAGTGTTGTGAGAATAAATGAGAGGACTAGGCGGGTGGAAGGCTTTGGCCAGAGATAGACTGTCTCGATTTAAAATCTCAGAGGACAAGCAGTTGGTAGAGTGACAAGTTCTAGTGCGGGTATGTTCGGGGTGACTGCAGAGCTGGTTAGGTGAAGAGAATGGAATTCTGAATGGGGTTTTGATCATATTTTAACACAATGTGAGACCACCTAGATGCAGAACATCCCTGTGGAGGTAGCCAGTGTGGCACATGTGATTAAAAAAATAAACACACACACATCAACTCTCCTTTCCCTTGTTCCAAGGGAAGGAATGGACACAGATTATAACTTTCTTTTTATTTGGTAGCAGGAACAAGAGTTCATGCACTTACTGACAGAACTGCAGAATTAAATGGTGGTGCATCCTTATTTTAACTTGCATAAACTTGACAGGTAATTCATCCTGATCCAGCAATGATGAACTAAACACAGGCCCTGAGTGGTTGCAAATTCAGCTCAAGTGTGTATCATAGGCAAATGCAGTGTTTTGCTGTGAGCCTTCCCTGAGAACACACCTGGCATCTTTAGAGGAATTTGCCAGTTTAGTCTGCAACTCTCAGACCTGCTGGGGACTTCTACACTTTCCTCAGTCCCTTTGGTCTCCAGACCCCTGAGCCTGCTAAGCTGATTTACAAGCTGCTAGCTAAGCTTTAAAATCACTGTATCAGTCTGGAAGAGTTAATATACTCTGAGTACTTAGTTTTCTGCTAGGGAGTCATCTGCTCATTGGTAGGAAACAGATGACTAAGCAATCATTATCAACACCATGAGGTAATTCTAGCGCAGGGAGCAAATAATCCAGAGGACAGCATGCACTACAGAGCTTACTTACTGTGAAATAAAGGAGGAAAGCAGCTTTTTATTTAATATTGAAGAACAAATCATGACATCACTGACCACTCTATTATTATTGTCAGATTATCTCCTGAACATGACAGAATTTCTTTTCTGGATTTCATAGAGAACATTTCAGGCATAAGTCTCAATAATGGAGCCAAATGTTATCTGCCTTGACACATTATATTTGTGTTTCCATATATTAGCAAAAATAGTATCTTAAGCTGTGATTATAGACACCTTGAGTCAAGAGTGATTTTACCTTAATTGAAATATATACAAATGAATATATCAATCTACATACATTTATTAAATATGACTTATAAGGAAGGTGCTGTCCCAGATGTAGCTGAGTGTAAAAATGAGTGTTAAGACATGATCCCTATCTTCACAGGTCTTAGAAAGCTTTCATTTTATTTTTACTTTTTAAACAATATGTTTTTATTGATTTTAGAGAGAAGAAAAGAGAAGAAGAGAGAGATAGAACATTGATGAGAGAGAAATATTGATCGGCTGCCTCCTATACAACCCTATCAAGGATCGAGCCTGCAACTCAGGCATGTGCCAGTGACCTCCTGGTTCATGAGATGATGCAAAACTGAGCCACACCACTGGGCTATTCATACCTTTAGCATCAGACATGTTCACAATAAAGAAATATAGTCATAGAGCTTGATAATTCCAATTGCTAGTTAAGAATCATAATAAGAAAAATAGCCCTAACCGGTTTGGCTCAGTGGATTGAGCATCTGTCTATGGACTGAAGGGTCCCAGGTTCGATTCTGGTCAAGGGCATGTACCTTGGTTGCAGGCACATCCCCAGTGGGGGATGTGTAGAAGGCAGCTGATTGATGTTCCTATCATCAATGTTTCTAATATCTATCCCTCTTCTTTTCTCTCTGTAAAAAAATCAATAAAAATATATTTAAAAAATACATATTCCCATAAATCATTATTTAATGTTTTTGATACTAGCCTTTCTCAACATAGAAATTTAAATATGTTGCCTTCATGGTGAATTAATGTATTCAGATTTTCATTCAAATGGAATTATTACTATTTAAGGTCCTAATACAGTTTTTTATAAACCAAATTCCAACTTCTTAAGAAATGCCTCTTCTTGATCATTTAAACATTTCTGTAAACCGCAAATTCACGTCTTCATATCAGTGAGTGATGTCAGATTCTTGGTCTATTCTTGAGGTCACAAACACAGGCACATTTGGACATTTTTCTTGAACTAAATACTAAAGCAAAGGTTCAGCAGCACATTTTAGTCAAGCTCAGATTTCGGTGCTGCCAGGCCTGTGGGTGAGGGGCAGTGATCCTCTAGAAGGCCCGGTCCTCCATGGTTCAGAAGATGTCACTTTCTTTGTCTATATTCAATTCGGCATTGCCCTTCTGGCTGCTGGACACCCACCAAATGGAGAGAACTCTAAGAGCAGAAATGCAGAAGAAATGTGGAAATTAAGAGATAAACAAAACCAACAGTTTTAGACCTACAGTTTATTCAGTTATAATTATCCTTAAAAGATACAGAATTTACATTTAGAAGATTGGAAGTGTTTACTTGATGAGTCTTATCACCTTGAGCCTCCCACACAAGGTACAGAAAAGAAGGTAATCCCTTCTTCTATTGGCCACCCCATCATAGTTTCATCAGCTACCCACCCTTCACTTTGGCTAAACAGGATACCACAAATAAGACTCTTTCTACATTTCTGGTCTCTACCTGGGACACCTTATTTACAATCTCTGGGTGAGACCTCTATGCCATGTAATAGAAGTTTAAAAAGCAAGGATGACATCCAACCAACTGAGCAGGTATGGCTCAGTTAGTATTTAGTTCAACAAGTCTAGCAGGTAAGGCTCAGTTGGTTGGATGTCACCTTGTGCAACTAAAGGATGCTGTTTCGATTCCTGGTCAGGGCACGTGCCTGGATTTCAGGCTCTAGGGAGTGTGCAGGAGGCAATGTATTCATGGTAGGGAGTGTGCAGAAGGCAGTGGATCCATGTTTCATTCTCCCATTGATGGTCCCCTCCCTCCCTCCTTTCTTTTCTTTTCTTTTCTCTTTCTTTCTTTCTTTCTTTCTTTCTTTCTTTCTTTCTTTCTTTCTTTCTTTCTTTCTTTCTTTCTTTCTTTTCTTTCTTTCTTCCTTCCTTTCCCTCTAAATATTAGTATAAAATCTTAAAAATAAAATAAAATAAAAAGCAAATGAGATGGTGGTGGTATGAATGAATCACTATTACAGTATACCCTAGGTCCTAACTTCCAAGAGGATATTTTGTGGGTTCCAAATGTTCTGATTTCTTTCTCTCTAGTTATGAATAAGGAATAAATGTGTACGGAGATGAGAGGTAGACAGTTTATTGCAAATAATTCAGAGGTTGCTGAGGCTTGGGAGCTTGAAAAAGAAAAGCTACTCATTCTGCCAACCATGTGGGTTGAGGGGGAGATGAGAAGTGAGGAAAGAGGAAATGGATCCAATTTAAGTCATCCATCTACCATCAAGTGTGAGTGCAACATGGCCCGGAATGGGCTCCTTAAGCCAGGAGCCTCTTAGGAGAGTTGGCAGGATGAGTGCAGGTTTTCTGTGGATCCTGTGAAATTGCAGCCACAATTCTGTGTGTATGAAGAGGAGTGTGTTTTTCTAGAATGGAAATCCAGAGGTTTTATACTGCACCCTCCCCCGACCCCCCGCAAAGGTATAAGAGAATAAAATCAATCATGCAAACAAAACCCCACCTTGTTAGTACAAATGTGCTTGCTTTTGCTATCCAACCATGAATTCTAAAGAGCTTTGTGTTTTCTTATTGTTTTATTTTTAATGGAAGAGAATGGAAACTCAATGAATTTCTTAAGATCTTCTGAGGTAAAATAATACAATGGGCTGTTGCAAAATTAAATTGAAGATTCTAGCATTTGATTTTTGCTATTATGACAAGCATACTCCTTTTCAAATCCAGTAGTCTCTCTGCATGTGACAAAATGTTCAGAACATGCCCCTGAAACGGTCCCCTCCCATATCCTACAAGAACATGGAAATTTGAAGGTCATTTCCTGTGGATTTTGATCACCTCATTTTACAACTTGTAACATAGGCCCATTAATTACATAATTTCCATTGATCTTTCTCTTTCTAGAATAAGATTTATGAAATAGAATGAAATGCCCTTTGTAATCATGAGAATTCACTTAGACCTGTACTTTTGACAAACTGAGATACATGTCTTAAAAAAAAAAAGTTCTTAGTAGTATCAACACAGAACTAGGATGTATGTAAAATAATATAATAAATACAACTAACAGAATTTTTAGCTAGGAAGGAAGTGCTGAGAATATCTTGCTTGGGGATCTGGTGACAATGACTGATCTCCAGCATTGGGGTGATATGGCTCTGATGAAGATTATCGTTCCGATCTAAAAAAGAGTTTTTGTGTCTTGCTGGTGGGGAAATAGTTGACATGCCGGCAAAAATGTGACATCTAACTCGGGGACTAGGGACCAGGATTTGGTGCCTGTAAAGCCTGGCCTTGATCTTCATTTTGCTAAAATCAAAGAAACAAACAACTCTGTCCTTTGCTGAGAACCTGTGTGAAGGCTATTTGACTCCTGTTTTGTTGTAGGATTCTGAGAACTCCTCATGACTGATAGTTACTTGTTCTCAAAATAGAAGCAAAAAAGAAATTAGGGGAAAGTGCTGAAAAATGCACTTTTGTGAGTAATACAATATTGTGTCACTTATTCACTTACATAATTTCTATTGAAATGTCACCCAAGGCTTTTATTTATCCTTCCATAGATTAGCCTCATTATATCAAGCTTAAACCAAAGCACAAAATGCTATGTGAATAGCCCTATGAGTGCAATGCTTAGTTTTTTTTTTTTAATTTCACCTTCAGTTTAAATAGCACATTTTATCCATAATTTTCAAATTGACTTCCAACCATATGGAATTAAATTGCATTTCCTCTTGGAACAGTGGTTCTCAACCTTCCTAAGGCCGCGACCCTTGCATACAGTTCCTCATGTGGTGGTGAACCCTAACCATGAAATTTTGCTACTGTTATGCATAGTGATGTAAATATCTTCATTTTCCGATGGTCTTAGGCAACCCCTGTGAAAGGGTCGTTCGACCCCCAAAGGGGTCGCGACCCACAGGTTGAAAACCACTGCATTGGAGAGTGGTCCTCAAAGTGTGATATTCAAACCAGAATCATCAGCAGGACCAGGACTTGTTCGAAATGCAAATTCTTGGGCTTCTCACCAGACACACTAGATCAGAAAATCTAGGGGTGGGGCCAGTATTCTGTGTTCTAACAAAGCCCCCAGGTGATTCTGATGCTCCCACCAGTTTGAGAGCTGTTGGTCTAGGAAACAGAACTATAGAAAATGATGGGAACATTCAATGGCCAAAGGTTGGAAAGGTCATGGCCTTTTCACTTTTGTCCACTGTTTTTACACTGGGTTAGTTTTCTTCCATGCCATTCTTTTCAAATGGATCAAGGGCTACAACTTGCTTCCAAAACTGGTGGTTCACTTTTGGACCCACAAACATATCTTTGTAGTAAAACAAGCCCAATATCAAGGCCATGTTTATCTAACCCAGGAAAAGGGGTTAACATTGGTAAATTCATTGAAGAGATCCCAACACTAAGTGGTGGAAATACTGCTATTGGGTCCTGGTCTTGTGATGATGGAGCACATAGATTAGATGTGAAATGAAGGGAGTATCTTCTTAGTTCAATGTTAGACACCGTTAAGATCAAGTCTAAGAGAGGGAATGAGTAGCTCATTTCTACTAATTAAAACATAGGGGTCACAAAAAAATTGATGAACAAAACAGATCCAGAGACATAGAAGCATGGACCAGATTGATGAATCTCAGAGGGAAAGTGGGTAGATGGGTAAGGAAAAAATTAATGAAAGAATTTGTATGCATATATATGCATAACCCATGGACACAGACAATAGTGTGGTGAAGGCCTGGGTATGGGCTAGAAGGGCTCAATGGGGGAAAAATGAGGACATCTGTAATACTCTCAACAATAAAGATTTAAAAAAGATAAAACAAAAATAAAACCCAGGAGTGAAAGTTCATATCAAATTTAAAGGTCATACTATTCAAAATTCTGAAAATACTCACCTGTTTTGGCAATGGGTCCAGAAGACTGCAGTCATAATAATAAAATAATAAAATAATACACATTTCAATCTCTAACATAGCAAACCATCTGGAAGAAAAATATAAAATTGTTACTTGGTTATGAAAAGTGTATAAGTATTCTCTACCAAAGAGAATATCTAGAAAGTACACACATTTCAGAGCAAATATACTCTTCTTTGCAATATAAATTTTTACTATTAAAAGGATAAAAGAAGACCTTAATCTTTGCTTTCACAGGCATGCCTCATTTTATTGTGCTCCACTTTACTGCATTTCATAGCTGTTGTGATTTTACCAACTGAAGGCAAGATCTCCCCCAGCAAAAACAGATTATGATTCACATCATTGGGGTGGTCTGGCACTGAACTCACAATATCCCTGAGATGTGCCTGTATAAAATTGTCTACTCACAGTAAGGTAGTTGGGATGATGAAATTGTTTAAAAATGTATGTAACAAGCTCTTAATAAATGAAAGCCTGCGTTTCTTTCTAAGCTTAGATCTGTGCTTTCCAAAATGATAACCATTAGCCACATGTGGCTATTTAAATTTAAATAAACAAAAAAATGTTTAGTACCTCAGTGCACTAGCCATATTTCAAGTGCTCAATAGTCATAGAAGGCTACTGGCTACTATCCTGGACAGTACACATTTAGAACATTTTCATGATCACAGAAAATTCTATTGGACAGTCTTGTTGATCTAGATTCTTATTACCCACTGAAATTTATTGCCTAAATGTTCTATAGACACTGCAAGTTCCCCCCAAATTATGTACAAATACTACTGTATTAGTTTACTGTCTACTTTGTGAGACACATAGAAATAGAAACAAACAAACAAAACAAATAGAAAAATGAAAATGGAACTCTGCTTTATTTTTCTTTTACTCCAGTGGGTTGTTTTAAATTCTCCAAAGGTATTCAAAACCTTTTAGAGGTCATAGCCCTTAATGAACGTAATTAGCCCGAGGTTGAAAAACTGGAAGTCATCATTGATTCCATCCTCTCCATCACCCTCCATATCCAATTAGGCACTGAGACCATTTTCTGTAACTTCTAAATAATTCCCCAATCCCTCTCCTCTCCCTTTGTCTCCAGTTCCTCCACTTCTTCAGTGTGATACTTCATTTATTTCCTGGATCAGATTATTACTGAATCAGAATCAGTTTAGCTTCCAGATTGGTCTCTCTGCTTTCAGTTTCACTCCCCACACTCTAGCACTGGAGTGAACTTTCTAAATCATAAATCTTTCATTCTACACACAGACACACACACACACACACACACTCACACACACACAGGGCATGAGAGAGAAAGAGACATGCTTCCTATTTTCCTCCAAATGTTAGGAGAACACAACCAGTTCTTAAAGGTCTGCTGTTTCCCCAATAGCTTCTCTTTGAATTTTTTTGTGATCCCTATGTTTTAATTAGTAGAAATGAGCTACACTGTATGTGTGATGGTCCCTGAATGGTGATGTTTTCTTTTGTAAGCTCTTTCCCTGTCTGAGGCTCAATATCCTAGGAAGGCAGTCCCTGATCACTTGCCTGGACTGAGGTGCCCTTCCTCTCCACTTCTGTGGCTTGCTGTGCACATCTCAGTCAGAGCATCTATAACACTAAGTTCTCTCCTGGAGGAAGAATTGCATTGGTGGGCACACTACTGGTGCCCAATAATGTTTACTGAATAAATGAATAGATGGTGGAAGGTGATGCCTTTTATAAAGCAGATTAAATTTCCCTTGCCCTTTTCAACCTTCTCTGTGTTTCTGTGGAACGTGACACATCCATCAACTAATGTCTTTATCCTACAATCATACTCTATCCTACCATATTAGTTAGTCTTTAGTATGTATTTCCTCTTATAGACTACAATCTTCACAAAAAAGCAGAAACTATGTCTTATTTATCGTTGAATCCTTAATGTTTATTGATTGAATGAGTGACTGAATTAATATGAATGATCTGATATTCCTATAGGCAACTGGATTGGTATTTTTTAAACATCTTGCCCATATTTTCTTTCAAGTGAAATCTGGATCACTCAGGTGTTGTTAGAACCCACTTGGATCCCACATCCATTTTTCATGAATATTTATGATGCAAATTTAACCCTACTTACTTGTAAATGCTAAAAATAATTTATTCCAACAGACTATCAATGTCTGTGAAACATAATATACCCACTCTTTAATGATTCAAATTAAAATTCAGCAGCAGTTCTAAGAAAAGACAATTTTGCTAATTTGTGTACAGGTTCAGAATTTCTCACAACTAAATTTTTGTCAAATTTCTTACCAATTAGAACGTCCACCTGTGCCTATGATGGGTAAGAGTCAGTTATCCTACACTCAAAAATTGGGCAAGATTCACAGTATAAAATGAAAACTCCCCAAAAGAAAGGAAGAAATGAGGTGAGCCCTATGACTGACTCCGTTTATTGCCTATGGTAGTTTCCAGGCCACATTGCAAGGAGAAAAAAGCTCCCTCCTCCCCCCAGACCTAGCAGTCTCACTAAATTAAAAAAGACGGAGGATCAAAGTTCAGGAAAGTGAAAGAAACTAGAATTTTCAGGAATGAACATCAGAAAGGACGAATTTTCACAGGGAGAGCAAGAGTGGTCCAGAGAGCTACCCAGAGGGATCAATATCTCTGGATCAGTGCCTATTTGGCTAAGAAGTGATCTCTGCACATGTGAGAAAATACTACTGAGGCTGGAGAAGGAAGATGAAAAAGGAAAGAGCAATAAGCTGAATAATGCCCAGAGGTCACACAAAGCATGGAAGACTGCATTCCTACAAGCTCGAGTGGGAAGATCTTATAACACATGGGCCATTGGGTAGAGTCCTTAAAAGGCATTGCCTTAGTAGTTGGATTATACTATTTTAAATTGAATGCCACTCTGAATTTACCTTAACACCTAAGAACAATAAAACCTAAAACTAAAGGAATACAATAAAATCTAGTATCCATGACACTTCAAATTTATGTTTCGCACTTATTCAAAAATTACCAGGCCTGGAAGAAACAGGAAAATGTGACCTATGAGCAAGAGAAAAATCATTCAAAAGAAACAGATGCAGTAATGATAGATGTTGGAAACAGCAATGAAATCACTCCACATGTTCAAAAGGTAGAAGTAGGATGAAGAGAGAAATGGAAAATATAAAAAAAATCTAAACTGAACTTCTAGTAATGGAAAATATAATATCTTCAATGAAAATATGCTGGATGGATTTAATGATTGCAAGAGAAAACGTTGTGTAACTTACCACAACAATGGAAAATATCCAAAGTTAAGTACTTAGATTAAAAAGACTGAAAAAAGAGCCCGGGCCAACTTGGTTCACTGGTTAGGGTTTCAGTTTTGATTCCCAGTTAAGGGCACATACCTTGTTGCAGGTTCCCCGCCCAGTGGGAGTGTGTGTGGGAGGCGACCAATCAATGTGTCTGTCATGTTGATGTTTCTCTCTCTTTCTTTCCCCCCTTCTTCCTCCTTTCTAATCTCTCTAGAAATCAATGGAAAAACAAACAAACAAACAAAATACACAAACAAAAAAAGACTGATAAAAAATGAACAGAGTACAAATATCAAGCAATCTAACATACATGTAATTTGGAGATGCAGATAGATGGACAGAAAAAAAATATTTGAAGTAATAGTTGAGACATGTTCAAATTTGTAAAAACTGTAATTTACAGATCCAAGACAATCAATGAACCCCCAGCAAAATAAACATAAAGAAAATCTTACCAGGGCAAATCACAATTATATTGCTAAAAACACACACACAAACAAAAAATAGTGAAAAAGAAAAAACTCTAAAAAGCAGTCAGAGGAAAAAAGACTCAATAAATAAAGAAAAACAGAATTAAAAATGATCACAGACTTCTCATTGGAAATCATGAGTGCCAGAAGATAAGGGAACAACATCTTTAAATTGTTAAAAGAAAAAAAGAAATTGTAAAGGTATGAAGAAAAAGTACTAATATTGTTTTTAATAACAATGCACTATTGATATGAGAAAGGCCAGTCTAGAAAACTTGGGGCTAAATATTTAATTTCCCTTTTATGATATATATATATATATATATATATATATATATAT
>JAAGEH010000018.1:77010026-77092740 GCA_011751065.1 Lasiurus cinereus | reverse complement strand
CCCTGAGTCTCACGTGACTGGGTAATGGCTGGAGCGGTCCTTGTGCGCGCGCCCACAGTGCCTCTAACCGCTGCCTTTCCGGCTCCCCTGCGCACCAGGACCACAGGAGTCTAGGTCCCCAGGGTTTCGCCCAAAACAGGGGCTCAGTGGACTCAGAAGTGGCACAGTTGGGAGGGTCTGTCTCCCGCCCACTCGCGAAAGCCAGTGGCACAATCAGCAATCTGTCCTCCGCGTGGTGCCGTGCGCGACCAGACCTCCGATCCTTTGCAACTCCCCTAAATTTCCGTGCACCTCTCCCTTTTCACAGTCCAAACTCCCCCCATATGAGTCTCGGCTGGATCTGGGGTTTAGTGTCGCAGGACAAGGGGTTCAATGCCTTTGAGAGTCTCCGTCTCCCTCCCGCCAGAGAAAGCCAGCCAGGTCCTCCAGCACCCGCTCTCTCAGCTCTCGCGTCTCCGTACCTCAGCTTTTTGCAGCTCCTCTGGGCCTCTGTGAGCCCCTCTCTTTCCCTCTAGCTGTAGAACTTCCACTCAGCCAGCTTTCCTGTGGTTCTGGATGATGTCCGTTCTGTCTTTTAGTTGTAATTTTGAAATTGTTGTGTGAGGCAGCAGTATAGGTGTTTACCTATGCCACCATCTTGGATTTTCCCCAGCTTTTTTCTCTTTGCTTCTTTCTTAGATTCATGTAGCCTCTCATGCATTTTTTTTTTACTGTTAAGACCAAAAAGTTGATTTTAAAAGCTCTCAGTGACCAGTAGAATGATTATTTTTTCATCTTGCTTTTATGAAAATCACATGTTGTTTAAATTTTATGAGTATTTAGTATACTTCTTGATATTTGGACTATGGAATTTCACATCAAAAATATAAATATCTTGAAATTTCTTGAACTATAAAGCTACTTCTCCTTCAGAAATATATACCAACCTATTCACCTGTCAGGTACATGAAAGTGATCAAGAGTTTATACCTGTCCCTCCCTTCCTAGTGGCTTTCATGTTTAAATATTTTTGTCAATAGACAAAGTATGTTAATATTTACTTTTGAGCCAGCTTCTAATATCCTGTTATGTATTCCCCTACCACAGAGAAGATGAATGCTTCAGGGTATCTAAAAATTATTTTTAAATTAGCTATATAAAATGTGACCTATACATAATATGTGATGAAATACAAAACTAAAAATTATTTTTTCAAATGTTACTTTGATGACAAATAAAATAGGATTAAAGAAAAATATAAAGGAATGGAGCATTAAAAACACTAATTATACTCTCACTACCTCAACCACACCAGGAATATGTATTGTGGAAGGAGCATGAACGCTATTATAAAGGAAACAGTGGGGCAAAAGCATCCCTGGGGCGAGGAAAGGACTCCTGGTAGAAGTAATATTCAAGAAGATGTTTGAAAGAGTAATAGAAATTATAGGAGAAACTTAGGTCTTATAGGTATGAGTGCATGGGGGGTGGGGATGAAGTTGATCAAATAATGTTCTGAGCATATCGAACAGCTCATGAAAATGCTGGTCTATATAAAACTGTGTTTTCAATATACCTGAAATGTATATTTGGAGGGGGAAATATCACCAGAGATTCCAAAAGTTCGTAGAAAGCCAATGAAAGGTTTAAGCATGAAAATAACATCACTAGAATTGTGTTTCTCAGAGGCCCACTTATAGATTATATCTTAGCGTAAATTACCCTACAGACTATCTTACAATATAGGTTGAATCTTTACCTGGTTTTATTCCCAGGAGGTTATTTTCTGTTTCTGATAAACTTTGGCTATATTCCCTACTGATCAAATAATAGAAGTACTAGTATATTGACTGCTTCAAGAAGTTGTTGCTTCTTTTAAAAATAGTTTTCTTGTTTATAGCATCAATTCCAAAGAATGTCTTTTTCACACTGCATGAAAAACTTTATATCCTGATGAAAGGGAAAATGGGGACTTTTAACCTATCTCAATTTACTGGACAACTAAATGAAGAATTACAAGAGCAACTGGAGAATTTAGGCACTTGTGGGACAAGGGACCTGAACATCTTAATAAGGTAAATAGATGAACTATATTAGTTCATCTTGCTTTTTTTTGGGGGGGGGGGGGGAATAAAACATTTTAAGCCTATACATTGGACTTTAGAAATTATCTGGTGAATTAATAAAGTCTACCTAACTAGGCAATTAAGAGATTATGTTAATATTTTAAATTCTAATTAATGGACAGGTTTCAGTTGAGTACTCTATTTTTATGGTGAGCAAATAAGTCAACACATTTTAATACATGTATAGTAATTTCTCTTTAGTCATTCCATACAATTGTATATGCTCTGTATGGACTTACCTCTTACAATTGTCATGCATCCATCAGATTTTTGATAAAAAATTCAGTGCATTTCATAATTATTATAACAAGTGGATGTTGAAAGGACAAAGGAGAGGCTAGAATCATCAAGTAGAGCAGTGTTTCCCAACATGGGGCACATGCCCACAGGGGGGCAATTTAAGGAGGCAATTCAAGAATGAGTTATTAACAGTGAATTTTTTGCATTTCTTATGGTTCTAAGTGCTTCATACAGCATATAATTATATATTGACATATTTATGCATTTCAGTTCTCTATTATATGTTTTGAAACTTTGCTATTTTTTCATATCACTTCATATTATTATTTTTAAACAATTTCTTAGGGATTTCTTCCTCAGTACTTCAACTGTCTTTTTGTTCTTTTATTTTTCTCTTTCATGGATGCCATGTTCTTTGGAAGTTTGTTTAGACCAAGTTAATGGTCTTTTAGGCTCTCTCCACATGAATAGGAGTTCACTTTTTGAATAATAATAATCATATGTCACAGGGGGGAATATCAGAATTTTTTTGAATAATAATAATAATCATATGTTACGGGGGGCGGGGAGAGGGGAGGCGGGATTTCAGGATTTTAGAGATACTTAGGTGGAGCATGGCCAAAAAATAGTTGGAAACCACTGAAGTAGAACCACTTCAGGAGATAGTGTGAGACATGAAAAGTTGACTGAGGCAAAGTCAACAGAGGCCTCACCCCGATGCCTCCTGGAGGGGAGGTGCTGAAAGGCGGATGAGATAGGAAAGTACGCCAGCCAGCCACATTCTGAAGCTTTCTGGTGAATAGAGGGTCATGGGAACCAGAAGAAAAATTTCCTATGTACACAAAGAGATGTGGGAAATTGAAGTTACCTTGGGCACTTTCCATCTCAGTGGGATACTGGGATGCTAAAGGTGGGATTCAATAGTTCAGACTCAGAAAACAGAACAACACTTAATGTTTTGTTAGTGATTAGAAAGAGAGAGAAAAAAAGGAACAAAGACAACCAACCAAGCAAACTTGTCATGCCCCAAATATACAACAAAAAAGCAAATTCTCAGCTATCTTTGAAACTTTGAAGAAAATAAATAAAAATGAAATTAACAGTACTCAGTGCTACCAATCTAGGGCATATTAACACAGTCATTGATATTCTTTTGCTTAAGTATGCCACAATAATAATTCTATTCACTTATGGTAAAACTTAATGATACATACTATACTTCAGTATAGAATAGTTCACATTTGTAGAATCCTGTAGACATTAGGAAATTTGGTGACTAATATTTCCCTTGATTCTTTGATTAGTTTTTGCTATTATCTAAAGGCATGGACTGTATCTTAGTTATTATCTGTTAAATAAATGATTTTTAAAATTGCATTGAACCAATTTATTTATATGCATCTAACATTTGTCAGAATCTAAGAATGCTTGCTTAGAAAGCATTTTAAAATCTTCAGATAAATAAGCCTACAATTTCAGTAATGAGAGAGAATCATTGATTAGCTGCCTCCCACACAACCCCTACAAGGATTGAGCCCCAAGCCCCAGCTGGGAATTGAGCCTTGACCTCCTAGTTCATGGGTCTATGCTCAACCACTGAGACACAACAGCTGGACACCCCTGAGTCATCTTGACAACAATATGCAAATATTAAAACCTGTTAAGGGTAGCTTTCCCCCCAAAAAACCTATCATGTATTATTTTCTACTCCTTATGTATAACTATTAAATAATGCCCTCTTTCGTATCTTATTTTTATATTCTCCTGGTCATTGGGTCTGACTTTTTGCATGTATCTCTTTTTATAGGCATCTCCTTTATCCAGTCAGTGTAAATATGCTCTTTAAAAAAGGTTTGTTTCCCACAAATAAGAGGAAAATCATGGAGTTCTATCAGCATTTTCAAACTTATGATGAAGGTTTTGAATATGGATCCCAGATTCCAGAATGTCTTCTAAGGTAGCAGTTGTTTCCTATAATTAATTCATTGACCAAACTCCTTCAAGCAATTCATATGTCTCCCATTTTCCTTTTCAAAGTAGATATAACAGTTCAGTGGAAAATAGATAACTGTTTTTTTATGACTCACTTATTTTTGAAGGAGAAACAGAAGAGATATGCATGTTTTCTTTAATTTTGAGGAGCAAATTCTTGAAAGGGAAGGAGAGGGAGAGAGAGAGAAAAAAGGAAATGAATATAAATGTGAATATTAGAATGAAGTGGAGAATTTATTTGAGGCTTATCCAATTTATAGTTATGCCGAAACCGGTTTGGCTCAGTGGATAGAGCATCGGCCTTCGGTCTGAAAGGTACCAGGTTCGATTCCGGTCAAGGGCACATACATTGGTTACAGGCACATCTCCAGTAGGGGGCGTGCAGGAGGCGGTTGATCGATGTCTCTCTCTCATCGATGTTTCTAACTTTCTATCCCTCTCCCTTCCTCTCTGTGAAAAATCAATAAAATATATTTTTAAAAAAATTTATAGTTATAATCACAGTCTTTGCTACAGTTTGGACCTATGTTAAACTGTCCAGTGTGTCTAGTCTCAGAATCATTGTCGTCCTCATTCTCTCTGAGGCAAAAGTAGGTGTGGTTAAGCGCATTTCTCAAAGTGGCTCAGATAAATATTTATAAAATGGCTCCAATACAAAGTAGCTCATGATTTTTTTATCTCTTGGCAATTGGTTTACAGTGGTCAATGACCAGAAAGATCACTAGCCAGTTTGCTTTACTTAGTTTAATACAGCAATGGGTCCCCATGCTAGCTTTTCATTCTTCTGTAAGTGACAACAGCCATAGTAAAAGTATTTTACTCTGAGTTCTGTTTTCTTGGTTCAGTGCCAATCCTATAGGAATTCAAACATGTATCCTTAAAAAACACTAAAGTTGTCCCTTACCATTTTCCTTATGGACTAATAAATCTGAGGGTAGACCTTTCATGAAATTCTAGCTGAATTTGGAGAAATAATTCTATAGACACCCCCCATTTCATACTGTGATCTATTCTAAAGTACTTTCAACTTAATTTATACATATTATTTTTCTTTCACCTAGAAACTGGTCAAAATCCAAAAGTTGGTTTCTAGCATTTTTTGAGAAAAACATCCCAGATATAAAAACCAAAAAATTTGAAAAAGATAATTCCATGGTAAGTAGAACTTATCTTTTTTTTCTTCCCTAAAATACATGAGATGAAGACAACGAGGCTTTTTAAATTATAGCCACTCTACCTCCCTATTTGAATCAAGACAAATTTTGAACTTTGCTGATGCTCATTCATTCTTTAAGACTTTGGAACAGAATTCAGTGTGAATAGTCACAAGCAGTTTAACTTCATCTCTGTATGTATTGCTTCTGTTTCCCTTGAGAAGTTTCCTGTTTTGATACCCACATTTTTTTTAATGTGGGCTAAAAAGAAAATAAAAGATTCTGTTGTATTCTGCATAAGTGGATTTCAATGGCCTACTTAAGCAGAGGACTAAAAGAAGTTTTTGTTTTTGTTTTTCAAATATTCTACACCCATTTTATTATTTAGAAATGTGATTTCTTCCATGTGTCTAACTGTATATTAAACGAGTATTTACAAAATAGCATATCAAAATAATGAAATACATATGCAGAATTTTTCATGAGATGTAAACTTTGTGTTATAATAGCTTTCATTGTAAGTATGATAGAAACCATCTTTAAATGAAATTTATACTTAAACTATTTTCAGTTCTGCTAATCCATTGTTACAAATAACATAAAGATACTTCTAATGTTTATGAGTTGCATATTCCATGCCAGGCACAGTGTTACCCATTCACAGATTCATTTCTCATTTATTTTCCACAACTTTCATACCCAGAAAACTGGGGGTTATTAAAATCAGAAAGCTGGGGATTAGAGTGGTTAATCACTTTTGAAACATTACATGCCTTAGTAAGTAACTGCAACTATTTCTAATCATATATTTTCTTTCAGAGTGATTTAATAGTTATTTTCTGTATTGTAGGATCTGAAGCAAAACTACTACATAAAGTACAAGGCAGTTCTCCTAATCCCTAATCCTTGTGAATTATGGGTTGTGTCTCTAAGGGGGTAGTAGAGTATAGCAGCTAAGATTGTGGGTTCTGGAGCCAGTGCCAAGCTCACAGGATCTGTATCCCAGCCCACCACCTAGAAGATATATGTCACTGGCAAAGTCCTCTAACTTAATCGTACTTCAGTTGACTCAAATGTAAAATGGGGAAGATAGTATTTATGTCTTAGAGTTGGGTGAGGATTGAATGGATAAAATACTTGTAAAGCACCTGAAATGGTATTTGCCTTAGCAAGCAATGACTAGACAGTAGCTATCATTATTTCCATCACCTATGCCTGAATTACTTAAGACTCAAAGTGCACAAGTAATTTAATAAAAATGCTCTAGTGTCTGAATTCATTCCTCTTGCTGGGGAATAGGCATAGGCAAACCTGGGGACCCCTTTCTATGAGCAAAATACCCTTAGGGTATTTGTGCCATAACCTGAGAGTAACCATAGTAGGAAACCTTGGGTGAAGCTGTAATCTGACCCAGAACCATTCAAGCAAATGTCAGTCTTCTACAGGGTTTTAGAGAATGATGGAATTTACAGTATACTGGCCCTGCAGTTTTTCTCTCTCATGGGATATAGCTTGAGAATCTGCATAGTAAATGGCAGTAGGGTTTTCTCCTGAATGCTTCGGAGAGCTGTGTTTCTTTTCCAAAGAATAGAGGGTGTGTGTGTGTGTGTGTGTGTGTGTGTGTTTAAAGTAACATTTTCTCAAAATGGCAAGTCATTTAATCCTTACCATAATCCTATGACCATTTTATAGATGAAATTGAGACAGAGAGTTTACCTTGTCAGGGGTTACCCAATTCTTAAACAGCAGCCAAATTCTAGTTCCTCATGAAAGAATCTTGGAGGTTGTCACTTCATCCTCTCAAGTAAGAACCTGAACAGACTGAAAAATAACTACTCTTGGACCCACCAGAGAGGGAGGATACAGGACAAACCATTGGCCTCAAGAATGGAGAGAACAGTAGACAAATACCTGATATTTTGTTAAGGATTTTTGCTCTATGACTAGGTGATGGGGCACCACTCATCCCAGTCAGCTGAGTGACCCTCCCACTTTGAGAGCATACTGACCACCAGGGGGCAGCTCCTGCAATGAGCATCTGCCCCCTCGAAGTCAGTGCACATCATAGCAATTGGTAGACCAGTTATTCTCATCTTTCCATTGTTCAATCTCTTGGCTTTTATTAGATAGGATAGGATAGGATAGGATAGGATAGGATAGGATAGGATAGGATAGGATAGGATAGGATAGGATGGGATAGGGATAGGGATAGGATAATATTAGCCTTTGGTTTTAGTATTAGCATCATGTTGGCCTTGTAAAATGAGTTAGGATGTGCTCCCTCTATTACTATACTCTGAATGAGAATGGGTATAAGTTCATTTTAAAATGTTTGGTAGAAAGCCTGGTGCTTTCTGTTTTGGAACATTATTAATTATGAACTTAATTTCTTTAATAGATGTAGTTGTGTTTAGATCATCTGTTTTGTTTTGTGAGAGCTTTTGCAGATTGTGTCATTCAAGAGAGTGGTCCATTTCATTTAGGTTATCATATTTGTAGGCAAAGAGTTGTTGAAAGTATCCCTTTATTATATACTAGTGGCCTATTGCAGGAAGATTCCTGCAAGAATAGGGCTTCCATTGCCTCACTCCCTCTGGTCTCCATTGCCTCACTCCCTCCCATCTCCATTGCCTCACTCCCTCCCATCTCCACTGCCTCACAGTCCCTTCTCTGCCACTTCACTCCCTTCTACAGTGCTTAGCTTCCTTCTATTTGTCTTCAGTCTTCACTCCATGCCTGCATATGCAAATTAACCACCATCTTTTTATTTTTTTATTGTTTTTTTTACAGAGCGGAAGGGAAAGGGAGAGAGAGTTAGAAACATCGGTGAGAAAGAAACATCATCAATCAGCTGCATCCTGCACACCCCTTACTGGGGATGTGCCCAGAACCAAGGTACATGCCCTTGACTAGAATCAAACCTGGAACCCTTGAGTCGGCTAGGCCAATGCTCTATCCACTGAACCAAACTGGTTAGGGCTAACCACCCTCTTTGTTGGGTTAATTTGCAAACTTGCTCCTGATTGGCTGGTGGGCGTAGCAGAGGGACAGTTAATTTGCATGTTTCTCTTTTATTAGTGTAGATATTTTTATCTTTTAAGTGTGTTTTTTTTTAATTGATTTCAGACAGAGGAAGGAAGATAGAGAGATAGAAACGTCCATGATGGGAGACAACCATTGATCAGCTGCCTCTTGCACACCCCCTACTGGGACCAAGCTCGAAACCTGGGCATGTGCCCTGACTGGGAATTGAACTGTGACCCTCTGGTTCATAGTTGATGCTCAAACACTGGGTTACTATGGCTGTGCCCTTTATTATAATTTTTAATATTCATGGGTTTTATAATGATGTCCTCTCTTTAATTTCTGATATTAGTGATTTCTGTTCTCTCTCTCTGTCTCTATTTTTTCTCCTCACATGGCTAGAAGCTTGTTGACTTTATTGATCTTTTTAAGAACCAGTTTTTTATCTCATTATTATTTTTCTATTTATTTCTTATTTTTAGTTTCATTGGCTGCTCGAATTCTTTCTTTTGTCTGCTTTGGATTTAATTTGTTTCTCTTTCAGTTTCCTAAGGTGAAAACTTGGTTTATTGAGTTTAAACTTTGTTCTTTTCTAATATATCCATCATTGTTATCAATTTCCTTCTAAGCAGTCCACATGGAGCAGGGTGAGAGGGGGAAGGGAGGGAGGAACCTTTTTTCTGTCAAAGGTAATTTGGATATTTATAACATCAGTCACAAGCCAGACAAAATTATTAACTTAAAAATTAGCCTGCTGTATTTGGTCAAACATTTTTTTAAATTAAATCTTTATTATTCAGATTATTACATTTGTTTCTCTTTTTTCTCCTCCATAGCACCCCTCCACCCAGCTCCCACCCTTCCCTCTGCCCTTACCTCCCTCCCATTGATCTCATCCATAGGTGTATGATTTTTGTCCAGTCTCTCCCTGTACACCCCTCACCCCTTTCCCCCTGAGAATGATCAGTCCACTCCTTTCTGTGCTCCTGATTCTATTATATTCACCAGTTTATTCTGTTGATCAAATTTTTAATTCACTTAATTTTTAGATTCACTTGTTGATAGATATGTATTTGTTGTTCATAATTTTTTGGCTTTTACCTTTTTCTTCTTCCTCTTCTAAAAGAGTACCTTTCAGCATTTCATATAATACTGGTTTGGAGTTGATGAACTCCTTTAGCTTTTTCTTTTCTGTGAAGCTCTTTATCTGCCCTTCAATTCTGAATGATAGCTTTGCTGGATATAGTATTTTTGGTTGTAGGTTCTTGCTACTCATCACGTTGAATATTTCTTGCCACTCCCATCTGGCCTGCATCGTTTCTGTTGAGAAATCAGCTGACTCTGTATAATATTTTTTATTTCAGTCAGTGTCTCTAGTTGGTCCTTTTTCATCTCCTCTTGGGACTCGCTAAATTTATCCATCTTTTCTAGCATATTCTTGAAAAACCTTATAAGTGTGGTTTTGAACGCTATATCCAGTCGTTTTTTTTTCCTCCATTTCTTTTGTTTATGATCCCTTCCTTTGTCTCAGCATTTTCACTATGCCAGGGGAACTTCTGTGTTGGATTCAGCCTTATTATACCAGACTTGCAAAACCGAAGAAGCCTCTGTTGAGTTTGGGATGGGTGGAGTCTCAGGGCTTAAGGGACCGCCTTGCCTTCCAGTCGGCTCTGCCCTCCACGGCCCCTGAGTTTCACGTGACTGGGTAATCGCGGGAGTGGTCCTTGTGCGCGTGTGCCCGCAGTGCCTCTAGACCACTGCCTTTCCGGCTCCCTTGCGCTCCAGGACCACACGAGTCTAGGTCCCCAGGGTTTCGCCCGAAACAGGGGCTTAGTGGAGTCAGAAGTGGCACAGTTGGGAGGGTCTGTCTCCCACCCACTCACGAAAGCTAGTGGCACAATCAGCAATCTGTCCCCTGCGCAGTGCCATGTGCGCCACCAGGCCTCTGATCTTTTACGACTCCCCTAAATTTCTGTGCACCTCTCCCTTTTCACAGTCCAAACTCCCCCTGTATGAGTTTCGGCTGGATCTGGGGTTTAGTGTCGTAGGATAAGGGGTTCAATGCCGTTGGGAGTCTCCTTTTTCCTCCCACCAGAGAAAGCCAGCCAGGTACTCCGGCACCTGCTCTCTCAGCACGCGCGTCTCTGTACCTCAGCTTTTTGCAGCTCCTCTGAGTTTCTGTGAGCCCCTCTCTTTCTTTCTAGCTGTAGAACTTCCACTCAGCCAGCTTTCTTGTGGTTCTGGATGATGTCCGTTCTGTCTTTTAGTTGTGGTTTTGAAATGTTGTGCGAGGCAGCAGTGTAGGTGTTTACCTATGCCACCATCTTGGATTCTCCTCGTCAAACATTTAATTAACTCAGCCCTAATGCCATTACAGGGCCAGACCAA
Source organism: Lasiurus cinereus (assembly GCA_011751065.1). Classification (NCBI taxonomy): domain Eukaryota; kingdom Metazoa; phylum Chordata; class Mammalia; order Chiroptera; family Vespertilionidae; genus Lasiurus; species Lasiurus cinereus. Next base: position 77,081,837 of record JAAGEH010000018.1, on the reverse strand, counting down.
ATGATTTCACAGGCCTTATATGGCCCATGGGGTGACATTCCCCCACCCCTGTTATAGAGTATTTTTGCTGTCCTAAAAATCCTCTGTGCTCTTGTCTATTCTTTATTGGCCATAAAACAGCTTAACAAATTTGAAAGAATAGAAATCATACCTATTTTCAGAAAGTTAAACTCTCTGTATGTTAGTTTCATCTATAAAATTTCTAGTAATTAAACTAGAAATCAGTAACAAAGGAAAATCCCAAAATATAAGGAGTACAACAACACACTTCTAAATAACTTATGGGTCAAAGAGGAAAAATTGGGAGGCATTAAAATATTTTGAAACAAATAAACATGAAAACTAAGCCTACAGATTTGGGGATGTAGCAAAAGCAGTGCTCATGGCAGGTTCATTCATAATTGTCAAAACTTGGAAGGAACCAAGATGTCCTTCAGTGTGTGAATGGAGTATAATGAAAGATATATGTCATTATAGATTCTCCATACCCATAGAGTGTACAATACTAAGAGTGAACCCTAAAGTAAACTATGAACCTTAGGTAATTATGATGTGTCAGTGCTGGTTCATCCTTGGTGAGAAATTTACTGCTGAGTGATGTTGATAATTGGGAAGGCTGTGCGTGTGTGGGGTAAGGGTTATAAGGAAATCTCTGTAACTTCCTGTCAATTTTATTGTAAGTCTAAAAAAAAATAAAATCTTAAAAAAAACTAAGGCAGATTTTGAAGTAATAGAGTAAGGGAGCTGAGCTCCAGAGTCCCTATTCCTAATCACTGAACAAGGAGTAAGTATGTAAATTTCTTAGCATGCCTCACACTGCAAACCTGGGAATGGCAGAAATAATACCTTTTGGATAAAAGAAAAATGTGTGGTCTTTTGCTTATCAACATCAGTCTTTATCACATAGCTGTGATTTGACAATATTTATTTCTTTCGACAGACACTAATGCAGGTGCTGTTGGATATCATAGAAACAGAAACAAATGAGCAAAGTCCAAACTATGGGCTTCTACTCCTTTGGGCTTCTTTGTCCAATGCCATCCCTGTAAGTATGTCAGTAAAGTAAAGTCTTTTTTACTTTCAATGTTCCCTTCATTTTCCTCCCTCCTTCCCTCCCTCCCTGCCTCCCTCTTTTCCCTCCTTTTTCTTATGGGAAAGAAAGACTGCAGTAAAATTGTCTGTGAGATAGAAAAATAACACTGAATATCTAATGAAGTCTGATAAGATCACAGAGGAGTCAAAGTGGAGATCTATGGGAATTCTGTGTCTGAAGTGCAGCATGTCACAGGCTAAGGAAGAAGCTTGCACCCTTGGTCAGCTGTGACACCTGCTTATGGAGCACTTCTCTGTTGGGTAGTGTGCTTAGTATTGGTGCTGGAGAGGTGAAGAAGGCTTGACCCTTAGCTTTTATTGGGGAGTGAGTGGGTCAACAGATAGTTTCAGATAGAATTGCACTTGAATCCAGGTATCCCGTCACAGCTATAGATTCTCACGGACGTAATTTTAACTCTGAGCTTCCATTTCCTTCTCTGTAAAAAAGGGATAAGGAAACTCCTAGTGAGGTTCTAGGACTTGGGTACTTGGGTAACTCCCATTTCTCTGCAAGGTTGTTGTTGTTGAGGATTCAAGATAAGCCCATCTGGAACCTGGTGAATATGAGTTCTTTGTCTTCCCCATCCCTATCTCCTTCTGTCCATCTCCTGTTTGCATTACCTGCCATCTTGGTCCTGTAAGCTTCCCTATAAATGAATGGAGCTGGTGGCACTGAAATGCACAATACTTCTGAAGAGAGCGGAGACTGTGTAGCTAATTTTTTAAAGCTCTTATGAACTAGATTAAAGCCTCTTCAGTTTGATACTGGCTTCCTGTGTTGGGAGGATTTCACATTAGCCTAAGCTGCACTTATACTGTTTGAGAAATTAAAGGGTGACCTTTTTATACACTTAATTTTTTCCTTAACAGGAACATTCATATCATCTATAATGATCAATGTGGTCACTTTTCTTCTTTTTCTTCGAACAAAGAGAAATAAGATATGTTAAGTATTATTTATATCTTCTTCCTCTTATGAAGGTTAAGGCTATTAAAGGCTTTCTAACTATTGGCATTTAGTTTCCTTTAACCTGCTTTAAAACTCATTGGATGAAGAGCAGAAATAGAAATTTCAGCCTCTCTGCCCAAATGTGTATCAACCACTAGAATATATAAAATAGTCTAATTAATCTTTTCTCCTTTTTTATGTACTAAGAATATTAATCTTTGATTTTTCCTTACATAACTTTCTTGGAAGCTGATGAAGCAATAGCAAAATTAAAAAGGAAACATGAAAACAACTCCCAAAGCAGCAACAAAACAGCCACTCCTGTCACAGGATTGATTCTCAAGATCCCATTAGAACAGTCCCCTGGAAGACAGGGACACAAAGCCCCATTGATCTGACCCAGGGGAAGTCAGTGCATTGGAATTTGTTCCCGGCACTGGTCTGAAAGAATTTAAATCCTTAATTTCAAAAAGGAAGTGTCTGATGATTGTTCAAAGTTCCGTTCCATCTTGCTGGCTGTTGTTGGCACTTCTAAGGGGCAGCTGATGTGTAGGCAGAGACCCTGTAAGGCTTTAGGTCAGGTCCAAAGCCAAATCCCAGTGCTGGGTGACAGCCGGTAAATTGTTTAACCTCTCTGAGCTCAGTGTCCTCATCTGTAATATAGATTTAATAATATCTCCCTCATATGATTGTGAGGATTATATTCGTAATAAATGGAAATAGCTAACTGTCCATGACACAAGAGAGGTGCTCAATAAATGTTAGCTTTGTTCACTTATAAAAAGTAAAACCCTAGTTTCAATCAGCCATTATTTTCAACGGTCCATTAGTAATCAACCATCCTGGCTTCCAAAATGTGACTGCTCACATGACCCAGGGCAGGAGCGGCCTTTGCTGTCCGGTTTCTGTGGTCTTCCATCACCACCTGGAGAGCTGCTGAATATCTTGCCAGAGGTGTAGGTGTGACAGTTCTTGGTTCCCAGATCAGATCTTAGCATTTGTCCTACTCTGTGCTCTGCCTGGAGGCCCGTGGAGCTCAGAGCTCAAGCTTCGAATAGGCTTGGTACAGGGCCATGGGAGGTCCCATTTTCACCCAGGTGAACTTTGGTGGACTGGCCCAAAATATTAGCCATGATTTATGAAATTGTTTCAAGTTCCAAGAACTTTTCAAGAACATTTTTGTAAGTCTAATCTCAAAACTGACATTTTTCCTTTTTAAAAAATCTTCCCTGGAGCTCTTTTCTAAACACTTTCAGTAGTGACCTTCACTTTAATGTACCACCCATTCCCTCTATATTTAGATATATTTTTCATCTCATATCCCCAACTAGATGTCAAAGTTCTTTGGGCAGGAATTATGACTTATACTAATTTGTGTTTACTGTGATTGGTCAAAGACTACCTAACATGTTATAGAGACTCCATGAACATTTGTTTAATCATTTTTTGAATGAAGGGCTAAATGATACTCAATTCATCCCCTTTATGACACAGTAAGGCAGAGCTTGCTCTCCCTATCACCTTTGTTTTTACCTCTCCAGAGCAGGGGGAAGGCATGGTAGTGGCTGCTTCTGAAGGTCACTGAGCCAGGGGCCCTTCCCCTTCTTGCCCAGACCTCACCATGGACTTCACCCTTTTGGCAAAATATTAATTGATACCTTTGGGAGCACTTTTTAACATGTGGGTGAACAAAGATCTCAAGGTCGCTTCTTCTTGTTTGTTGATTCAGTAATGTATATAGACATTACTTTTTACTCTTTTTTGCATGCCATTTATTGTTTTTAAAGCTATTTGGTTTTCTAAAGTAGAAAATAAAGATATTTAGAAGCAAAATCTGTTAAGAAAAAAAGCATTAAAAATTATAACCAGCACCATTGTATAGCTATTTCTAGTTTATCTGAATTTCTTGTATTTGTTATAAAAAGGTATTATAGGTGAATCTCTAAGCACATAGAACTTTAGGCCCTTCTTTTGCATAACTGAAAATATATGTATGACTCTAAGCCTCCCCTAACCCCCATGATCTCTGACTCTTTAAATAAGATAAATTGAATATTGAGTTATTATTAATTAAATACAGTAATTCAACACTTCCATCTATAAAAAATAGTAGAACTGGCCTGAATGGGAAGGCAAGAGAAGAGAGGTATCTTTGAGTATTACTCTTACTGTAAAACCACACTAGATGACCCACCTCTAGGATAATTCTTTTGTAATCTGGAAAATGCCTCAGAAAGCGCCCCTCTGCACCATCTCCGCCACCTTCCCACCCCCATTGTAGTGACCTAGGTTTAATACAATGATCCCTTCCCTGCAGTTTAATGTCTCAGAGGGGAAACAATAAGCGGCATTGACGTTGGCTTTGTGGGAGCGCTTCCTTTCACATAATTGCTCTTCCTTTTTTGACCACAGAGGGGAGTATTGGAATTATTTTAAGGTACCCAAAGTTACTTCACAAAAGGGACAGACTTAAGTAACACAAAGTGTTGTCTGGGTCATATTTTAGGATTGGTTTTCCTAGATGAAATTTCTTTCTCAATACAATGTTTACTGAAGAAAAAAAAAGCAAAATTCAAGCTTCTTTTAATGATTTTGTGTAGGTTTTCTATGTTGTGTAACCTAAAAATAGAAGTGAAAACATTTACCTTAGTTGAGGAAAAGCTAGTTTTTGAGATGTATAGTAGTATAATTTTATTTTATGATACTACAATGAGGAAAGATCTGAAATACTTCTGTTTGGTCTGGAGAGAGAACTTGCAAGCATACTGTGTTCAGTAACACCTATAAACTTTTGAGCACCTTATTATGCTCAGTGGGGTATGAAAGGATCCCATTTTTTTATATGGAGTACTCTCTTAATTTAGTTTATGAGAGTTTAGATATAGTATCTGGGGTTTACTTAAAATTGCCATGTTTCATTTGAGAATATATGACTTGTCAATTCGTTTGTATTTCAAGGAATTTCTATCTTAATTTTTTTTTTTGGACTTGGATTAACATTTTTAGGTGGCATAGTTTTTTGTTTCTAAATATTCGCTGTATGCCTGCTCTGGCCATTGTGCTCAGTGGTTAGAGTGTTGGCACTTGCACTGAAGGGTCTCATGTTCAATTCCTAATCAAGGGTATGTACCTGTTGCAGGCTCGATTCCTGGCCCTGGTAGGGGTGTGTTCAGGAGGCAGCCAATTTATGTGTCTCTCACATCATGTTTCTCTCTCTTTATCTCACTCTCTTCCTCTTCACTTTTTCTCTCTTCCTAAAAAAAGGAAAAAGGAAAAACTTTCATTGGGTGAGGATTAACAAAACAAACAACAAACAAGCAAAACAAAAAAACATTCACTATCTGCCTATATAATATTTTATATTGTATATTTGTAAAAGAAATCCCACTTTTCACATTTTTAGTGCAGATGAATCTATATAAATAACATAGTGAAACTGTAGTAAGAATAAAATTATAAATTGGACCTCTGAGAGATATAAATACTGTCTCTTTTGTTCATAAAACTTAGTTGTCTTCAAACATGCTCTTTACTAACATGCTTTTAAGTTTAATTTAAACCATCTCCTTGCTTCTATTTATTTATTTTTTTTTTAAAAATACTATTGAAAGTATTACATATGTTTGAGCCTAATACTAAGTCTGCATTTGTTTACTTTCAAAGAAGGTTGTAATTTTTGATATATGTTTTTCTTTTTAAGATTGCATTTTGGACACTTGGATTTATCCTCTCTCAACCCAGTATTCACAAGGCCATTATGGAAGGCATATCATCTGTATTTGGTGCAGCAGGTACTAAAACTGAATTAAATTTTATAATTGAAGAGACATCAAATAATGTGTGCTCATTACACATCATGAGCAAAGTCAACTGTCCGTAATTTCATAGAAATTCCAGATAGTCCAAAATTGAACATAATTTATGTGTTGTAGGACTTACGTGGATCAGGTAAAATCCTGGAATTTAATTACTATCAAGGATTTTAGAAGTCAGCTTGCCTAACTCCCTTATTTTCCAAATGATGACGTAAACGCTAGGGAGATGATGATTTGTCCCACTTCCCTACATAAACTTAAATATATAATGTGCAGGGCTTTTTCTTCTGGTCTTCTGGCCCCTTACTTCAATTGAGCTACAAGCCCATAGTTTTGAATTCAGGATTTTCCTTGTTTCATAATATATGCATAGTGCATATATTACATAACAGTATTAATGAGGTAGGGAAAACAGATAACATTCTACTACCAAAGGAATTCATTTAAAAGTTACAGTTGTTAGAGATTTCAGGGATAACATCAGAGACAGGAATTGCTCCCTTTCTTTTTTGGTTCAGACTCCATTCTTTTCTTATCATTTGTTTTAAAAAGCAGAAATAATCTGGAATGGGGAGGACTAAGTTACTTATTTATTCAGTATAATTTGAGTTGTTTTGGAGTAGATTTTTTTTAAAAAACTTAGTATGTCAAATTATATATTCTAGTATAAAAAGAGTAACAAATGACTTGGTTTTAGGAAAGAAAACAATCATGAAAGGGAGAAGGATATGTGTTAATTGTCATGATCCTTTTTGTCTTTAGGAAATAAAAAGGTACAGATGGGAATAGTGGGAATAATGTGGGAAGCCTATCTGACCCCAAGCCACAACAATTAAATATTACATTAATCTAAATGTCTACAATGCTTGAAGCTTGAATTATTGAATAGAGTGCTAATGGGGAAAGAGAAATCTTTTTCTCTTCTCCGTGTTCTATTAATTTTAGAACCTATTGTTTTCCTTTGACAGAAAATTGCTCCTTCAAATATAGTGCCAGCTATACTTTTGTCAATGCTTCCAGTTTATGAGACTATTGTAGAATTGAAAACAATTTATAAAAAATATATACCATCATTTCTTGCCATGCCTCTGTATTTCAGATCAACACCTGCATAAGCTGTAGTAGTAACTCAGGAATTTAGATGGTGTGAGAGGAGACTATAGGTCTTTGATGGTTGATATCAAGGGAGATATCCATGTACCCATACAAAAGATCCTGTCAAAGAAAGAATGTGAGAATGCATGGAACAAGGATCTGACTCAGTATGGCAGTTTTCCCATTTGTATGTGCTTTTCTATCACAAGATCACTGTTTCCTTCTTGGAGATGTCCTCACTCAATTTCCAATTCTGCATCTTCCTGGTCTCAAAACTCACCCCTAGAGCCCATCACAGACACTTTGCCTAACTTTCTTATAAAACAAGTTTAAGGGTAAAGGTTACTACCGTTGAATACTTGATCTTTTGAGTCTGGCTTCTTTCACTTAACATGATGTTTTATATTGTTATGTTTTACTTTAATTGATTTCCAGATGTTGAACTACCCTTGTATTTCTGGGATCAATCCTACTTAATAACGGTGTATAATCCATATAACACATATAATTTTCATATATTGCTGGATTCAGTTTGTTAGTATTTTGTTGAGGAATTTTACACTAATATTAATAAGGGATATTAGTCTATAGTTTTCTTGCAATGTTTGGGGTGGTTTTGATAGTAGGATACTTTTAGCTTTGAGACTATCTTAAGAAATGTTCCCTGTTCTTCTATTTTATTTTATTTTTTGGTACAATTTTTAAAGGATTGACGTTAATTCTTCATTAACCATGTGGTAGAATTCACTAGTGAAGTAAACTAGTCCAAAGATTTTCTTTGTGAGAGGCTTTTAAAGAAATTAAATATCACCACTTACAAGCATATTCACATTACCCATTTCTTCTTGAGTTTAGTTTTGTAACTCCCCTTTTATCTAGGTTATTTAATTTATTGGCATACAATTATTCATAGTACTTCCCATAATCCTTTTTCTTTGTTAGGTCACAAGGAAAACATCTCTCCTTTTCATTTTGGTAATATGTTCTTTTTCTTTTTTTCCTCCCTCTCCCTTGGTCAATGTAGCTAAAGAGTTGCCAATATTTTTGACAAAGAACTAACTTTTGGTTTTGTCTATTTTGTTTGATTTTATTTTTTCTTTTGATATTCTAGTTTATACTTTATTTATTTCTATTCTAATCTTTATTATTTATCATTTCTATCTCTCTATTAATATTCTCTACTTAGTCCTTTGCTTGATTTTTTTCATTTCTTTGGGTATATTTAAAACATCTAAAGTAAGCTCAATATCTGACTTCCTTCAGGGATAGTTTATATTGATTGCTTTTTTCTATGTGGATGGTCAATATTTTTTGTTTCATGTCTTATTTATTTCCTTTTGCATGTCTTGGATATTTTTAATAACATAATGTGGCAACTCTGAAAATCAGATTCTCTTCCCAGGCTTATTGTTATTGCTGCTTATTATTGTTTGTTTAGTGACTTAGTTTGTATTCTTTATCATATGTGACACTTATGTCTCTATTTTGTTAGTTTAGTGGACAACAGATACTTGGGCAGAGTATTTTTACACTAGGAACCGACAAGTCTCACATTCTTTGCCAAGGGACTCTGTGTGCATGTTGAGGCCTACTTCAACACATGGCCAGGCAATTGACAGTTCTGCCTTAGCTTTTACTTCCTGCTTACACAGAATCTCAAAGTCAGCCATTGTTGAAACATTGGGACTTCTCAGGTCTTTTCAGAGCACGAGTAAAGCCCTGGGTATTTGTTCAGTCCTACACAAGTGCATGGCCTTCAGTATTTCCAGGAATGCACTGGAACTCTTCAAAGCCCACAGGACATCTCATTTCCTAGCTTTTTATTTTAATATTTTGGGTTTACTTGTTGTTTGTCCCAACTGTTATCTATTGCTTCAGGTAACTGCCAAGTTAAACAATTATCTTTAAAAGTTTTCAGCCAACATCCTGGAGGAAAAGAGTTTTTCCACTGGGGAGCACCAAGTCAGGTCAGATCAAGACAGTCTTGCAAGTGGAATTTTTCTAGGGGACTGCCACACAGGGCAAGGAATGATAATTTTCTAGGAACGAAGCTTCAAAGTAGTTCCAACCCTATCCTTCTCCCCTCTGGTAGATGCATGGCAACTGATTGCAATATGAATGCAAAGATCGATTTTCAAGGTTACTGGGGAGCTTGAGAGAGGGGGATGACAATAGGGCAAGCTAAAATGTCATTAAACTTGCTGTTTTTACCAAGACTTAGCCATTTTTCTTGGATATGCACTCCCTTAATTGCTGTAAGCCTGTGGTTAATTTTCAGAGTTCTGAAAAAGTGATCCTGACCATTTTTACCATATTTCTCATTGGTTCTAAAGAGGGAGTTTTTGAAGTCCTCTTTTAGCTGATATAACCTGAACCATTTGTTTGAAGATTTCTTTTAGGAAGCTTTCCAGACAGATTAAGCCTTCACTCATCTTTCATTGACTTGGCACTTTGAGAAATGCCAGGGCTGTGAAAGGGAGTGAGGTGTGGTACAAGGTACTCTCAAGGAAGCTCATGAATTGCTTTTCTGTCATGTGAAAGCAGGTTAGGGAGTATCTAGCAGATTTTAGCAGAGAAAAAGGAATATTTCTATTGTTTTTTTTGGAGATGTGTACCTGCTGGTGAATTCTGTAGGTTTTCTGTACCTGGACCCTTTCTCTTGTTCTTGCTCATCATTCAGCTTGAATGTCATTTCCTCAGACAGGGCTTGTAGACTTAACCTATCTAAAGACATGTTCCCTAGCTCTGCCCCGTGTTTCTCAGCTCATCTTGCTCCTTATTTCCTTCATACGCATGATTATTTATTTATTAGTGTATTTATTTATTTATCCTCCACCACTTTCACCAGAACATAATCTCCAACAACAGCAACAATGTCTGTTGTGCTCTTTATAGTATCTCTAACTGCCTAGAACTAAAAAATTACTTGACAAATATTTTCTGAATGAATTTAATGAACAAATATAGGATATCTTTTTAAGAGATGAGTGTTTTAGTCTAGCCTTCATTTGCAGCTCTGTCTCCTATCCCATTAAACAGTTCAGAGGCCCTAACCGGTTTGCCTCAGTGGACGGAGCCTTGGCTTGTGGACTGAAGGGTCCAAGGTTCAATTCCAGTCAAGGGCATGTACCTTCATTGCAGGCACATACTCAGTAGGGGGTGTCCAGGAGACAGCTGATCGATGTTTCTCTCTCATTGATGTTTAAAAAGAACAAAAGAAAAAAACAGTTCAGAGGAAATGAATGTTTTATGTAAAGAAGTTTTTAACAATTTTCTGCACTGAATTTTTGAGTTAGCAGAACCCGAGTCTCAGCCAATATCTAATCAGTAATATGGGATGCTGAGTAGTTTCAAACCCAAGAATCCATATGAATGGTTACCAAATTTTTGAAATCTGTTTTATCTTTGGAATAATGGCAAAATAAGAATGCCCATCTTATAGGATTATTAAGAGACTATTTATATATATAAAACCCTAAAATGCAAATAGACCAAATGGTGGAACAACTGAATAACGGGTTGCTATGATATGTGCTGGCCATCAGGGGCACTTGTGGAACATGGTGAGTGTCAGCAGCAGGCGGCAGAATGTGGAACATGGTGGGCATCGTCTGTGGTAGGATGGTGGAGTAGGTGAGCAGGGGCACCAGATCAAAGTGGGGCATTGGTCACTGTCATCAGGCCGAGCCTCTGGTAGTAACTGAAAATTTTTTGCTCCTGCATGCTGTGGTCCCACCAGCCACTGGCACCTGCTGCTAGCACAAGCCCTGCTCACATCAGCTGCTGGCGCTGGAGCCACTGCTCACACCCACTGCTGGTGCCCAGTGCCAGCCGCGATCACTCGGCGCCATCACTGGGTGTGAGTGGTGGCTGCCGGCCCAATCACCTCTCAGGACTTTTCCACCTCCCCCTGCTTCTGAGGCATGATTGGGGCCAGCAGCTGTCTCTCACATCCACTACCAGCACCAACCCCGGGGTGATCAAGCCTGTAGGAGAGAGCAGTTAGGGGTGGCCAGTGCTAGTCCTGATCACTTAGCCCCATCAGCAGGTGTGAGCAGTGGCTGCTGGCCCTGATCACCCTGAGGGCTTCTCCACCGCCTCCTGCTCTTGGGGGGTGATTGGGGCAGCAGCTACTGCTCACACCCCATAACAGTGCCTGTCCCACTCACACCCACTACTGATGCCAGCCCCAATTGCACTGTGCCATCAGCAGGTGCAAGTGGGGCCTGCACTGCTATCAGCACATGGGAGTGGTAGCAGTGGTGTGAGCAGGGCTGCCAGCAGACGGGGCTGAGGTATGGAGGATGGGCTGAGACCCGCACCTGTGCCCACCCCAGCCTCATGGCCCACAGTTCCTTTCAAGGTGCACAAATTCATGCATTGTGCCCCTAGTAGCAAATATAAAGTACATGGCACAATGCCTGTCTTTTAAGTTTTGTTTTTTTTTTTTAATATATTTTATTGATTTTTTACAGAGAGGAAGGGAGAGAGATAGAAAGTCGGAAACATGAATGAGAGAGAGACATCAATCAAGCCGCCTCCTGCACACCCCACAGTGGAGATGTGCCCGCAAGCAAGGTACATGCCCCCAACCGGAATCAAACCTGGAACCTTTCAGTCCACAAGCCGATGCTCTATCCACTGAGCCAAACCGGTCTTGGCTGTCTTTTAAGTTTTAACTGTAACCAAACTGATCCTATATAATAAAAGAGTAATATGTAAATTGACCATACCTCAGTTATACCCACAAGCCATGCCCACCAGCCACTTAGATCAAGTATGAAAATTAACCCAATCAAGATGGCTATAGCCACAGAGAGAACAGGAGGGAGGCTTGGGTTGCCCCTGTTAATGGAGGAAGCCAAGCTTTCCACACACCCTGGTCAGCCCATGGTTCCACTTAAGGCAACAAAGTTTCAATGGCTGCCACCACGGAGTGAGCTGGAGGCGTGGCTCTGCTCCAGGCTACAAAGTTTCAATTGTAGAAGATAAATAAATCCCAGATACCAGGGCCTATGCTTGGGTTGCCGGGAGGATGTGTGTGTAGCTGGCCTGCAAACCACCACAGGCCCCTCCTCACCCAGGCCAACCCACGCTCTAGAGGAATACCCACTCTGATCCAGGACACCCTTCAGGGCAAACCAGCTAGCCCCCATCCATGCATCAGGCCTCTATCCTATCTAATAAAGAGTAATATGCAGATTGACCATCACTCCAACACACAAGATGACTGCCCCCATGTGGTCAAAAGATCCTGCCCCCATGTGGACACAAGATGACGACCACAAGATGGCCAACAGGGGAGGGCAGTTGGCAGGGATCAAGCCTGCAAGGGAGGGCAGTTGTGGGCAGTCAGGCCAGCAGGGGAGGGTAGTTGGGCGTGATCAAGCCTGTAGGAGAGGGCAGTTAGGAGTGACCAGACTGGCAGAGGAGAGAAGTTGGGGGTGACCGGGCCTGCAGAGAAGGGCAGTTGGAGGGGACCCAGGCCTGCAGAGGGGAGTGGTTAAGGGTGACCATGCCCACAGAACAGGGCAGTTAGGGGCAAACAGGCTGGCAGGGGAGCAGTTAGGCACCAATCACGCTGGTAGGGGAGAGGTTAGGGGGTGATCAGGCTGGCAGGCAGAAGCGGTTAGGGGCAATCAGGAAGGCAGGCAGGTGAGCAGTTGGGATCCAGCCGTCCTGGATTGTGAGAGGGATGTCTGACTGCCTATTTAGGCCTGATCTGGGCAGTCGGACATCCCTCAGGAGGTCCCAGATTGGAGAGGGAGCAGGCTGGGCTGAAGGACACCCCCCCACAATCCCCATGCACAAATTTCATACACCGGACCTCTAGTATAATTATATTAGTTGTATAGAATTTTGTAATTTTTCCATATCATGAAATTAGTAACTATCATGACTTTGAGTTTTCTTTTTTCAAATATTCATTGTTGTTTTTTGAAATAATACAAGTTTTCTCGAATGTTTACAGCAATAAGCAAATTACTTTCATATAAAATGACTATCTTGTAAAGGGGCTGAATTGTAGCAAAAATACAGCATGAGGCTACTTATGTCTAATAGTAGAGGCCTGGTGCACAGAATTCATACATGGTGGGGGAGGTGTATATTCCTCAGCCCAGCCTGCACCCTCTCCAATTTGGGACCCTCCATGATCGGGCCTAAACAGGCAGTTGGACAACACTCTCACAATCCAGGACTGCTGTTCCCAACTGCTTGCTTGTTTCTCCCTGATTGCCCATAACCACTTCTGCCTGCCAGCCTCATCACCCTCTAACCACTTCCCTGTCAGACTGATCAACACCTAACTGCTCCCCAGCTAGCCTGGTTGCCCCTAACTGCCTTCTCCTGCCGACATGTTCACTCTTAACTGCCCTCCCCTACCAGCCTGGTCCCCCTTAACTGCCCTCTCCTGCTGGCCTGGTAACCCTTAACTGCCTTTCTCTACAGGCCTGCCCACCCCCAAACTACCCTCCACTGTAGGCCTGGTCCCCCTCAACTGCCCTCCCCTGCAGGTCTGGATTCCCCCAAACTGCCCTCTCCTGATGGCCTGGTCACTCCTAACTGCACTTCTCTGCAAGCCTGCCCCCCGCAACTGCCCTCTCTTGCAGGCCTGGTCCCCCCCAACTGCCCTCCTCTGTGGCCCAGTCACCCCTAACTGCCCTGCCTGCTGGCCTGCTTCCCCACAACTGCCCTTCCCTGCAGGCCTGGTTCCCCACAACTATCCTCCACTGCAGGCCTGGGTCCCCCGCAGCTGTCCTCCACTACAGGCCTGGTCCCCCGCAACTTCACTCCACTGCAGGCCTGGGTCCCCCCCCACGCCCCCCCCGGGGGGCCGGGGGGCCCCCAACTGCCCTTCCTTGCTGGCCTGGTTTCCCCCAACTGCCCTTCCCTCCTGGCCATCTTTCGGTGGCCATCTTGTGTTCATATGGGGGCAGCCATTTTTGACCACATGGGGCAGCCATCTTGTGTCTTGGAGTAATGGTCAATTTGCTTATTATTCTTTTATTAGGTAGAATTACCCTAGGGGGTAGAAATAACAGCAATGAGAATAGCTAATACTCAGAGAGCACTTACTAAGTACTAAGCCCTCTTCTAAGTGCTTTTCTTACCAACACAATCCTGGAATCATCCCTTCTAATTGATATTATTTACCACTATTTTAAACAAGAGGGAAATAAAGTACCAATTAGGTCATTTACTCAAGACCACACAGCTAGTAAATGATTGAACCATGATTTGAACCAAAGGTTGTCTGGCTATGGAGTTGATGTTACAAATGTATAAATTTCCTTGCCAAATTTTACTCAACATGTCTGAAATAAGATGCTTGATCCAGTTTCCAGCTTAATTCCATTTCAAATTGCTTCCTAAACTACAGCTCTGGTTATACACTGTGCATACTCAGAAAGTATTCCTGGGGTAGTGTTCATAGGCCTGAGCCTGATTTATGGCCTTGATGTATGACCCACCATTGGCACAGAATCACAGTCTAAGATAGGCATTTGCCTGCTCTCTAAAGCACTCTTCATTTTCTTTCTGTTTTGTGTTACATTTGTAACACTAAATGGGAGTTAATTTTGATTCTTTTATGAAACTTTGCATGTAATTAAACTTATAGGTTAAAAAATATGTTCTAAAATATGTAACTCATTTTTGGTTTACAAATATTATCATGTCTATAACCAAACTATTTTCTAAAACAATATGGTGTGACTATCAGGAAAATGTAATTTACCCAAACAAAATAAAGTAAGGGTAATGGACATTATAAAAGAGGTCTGACTGATGGCTTATGTGTAAAATCATCTTTACTTATTATACACCCATGTCTTCTTCTGGGCAAGGCCACCTAGACGTGTGGATCCCACCCCCTCCAATAACTTCTGGCACTGTTCCTTGGTATGTTCAACCTCTCCTCCTCCACTGGTTCTTTCCCCTTCATCTTTTAGGCCTTAGTGCTTAGCACCATCTCTCAGAATAAAAACAAAAGAAGACGTTTGTCATCTCCACAGTCTCTCTGCCATCCTTTTTCTTTTTTATTTCACCCAGCCACATTCACTCATTCTTCCAACGAATATTTATTGATCATCTATTATTTGTCAGGGACAGTTTCAGGAGTTTGGTATATACAAAAAGGCCAAAAATTACTTCACTTTTGGTGCTCACATTCTGGAAGGGGAGACAGAAAATTAATGATAAACATGATACATAAGTACACTCCAAAAATAGGAAGTGATTATGGAAAAAAGGAAAACCGATTAAGGTGGGGAGGGTCAAGAGTGCCAGGAGTGGGGAGGTGGTAGCATTAAATAGTCAGATCAGACCTGGTTGGCAGGGATTTCAAGATGATTAGGATTTAGTCAGCAGATGTCTGGAGGAAGAGCTGGTTGGGGTCTGGTAGGCAGGTGTGCCCTCACTGTGTTCTCACAGAATTCTCTAATGTCATGACTATCAGTGGCACTTTTGTGGCATTTTATCCAGAAAAGAATGTGAGCCTATTTCTAAATAACCTGATTTAACATATTTAGAGAGATTACACCAAGAGGAGAAAATGTCTTGGCTTCTAGCCCCACTGAAATTTACCTCTTCTCCTTTTGACAAGCATATGCCACAATGTCCTTCCTACTTTCCATCACTGCGAGAACTAGCTGGTTCATGGCTTTCAGACTTCCATTTGACCCATTTACATGTTTCAGATTAAAGAGTCCACTGCACATTGATTGATCATAGCAGAATCTAGGTAGATGCTTCTTCTCTTGCTCACCTATCCTCTCTGACCTCCACTGCCGTCAAGCCCCTCCTCCTCTTGTGGCTCCATTCACTTTCTCAGTGGCTCGACTTTGTTACTTCTCTTTCTGTACATTATTCACCCTGGTTATTCCTCCTGTAATTTCTATGCAAGGCTTAAAGAGGCAGCAGCAGAACTTTATTATAGCTGATTTAGCTAAAACCCCAATGTATTAAATGCTTGTTAGGTAGTTCACAGACTTCAGGAGGACTGGGCAACCTGGCGTGGAAGGTGTATGGCCTGATATAATGCCCTAAATCAGGCTGCAGACCGGGTGTGACAAGCACAACACTGCCACCAAAGCCAAGCCCACATGGCCATTGGTAATGGATGTTGAATAACATTGAAGCCCCAGAAACTTCCTCCTGCAAAGGCTACCAGGGAACATTTTCTCAACCTCCATTTCTTTACATCTCTATGTCTTGGTTCAAAGTCTGGGTTGGTAGACTGATTGGCAAAGTCTTATTTTCATGGTAATGTCTTAACTTCAAGGGAGGGGAAAGCAAAAATCTGGCTTTTATTTCCTGCGCTGTGATGGTGGGCAAATGTCTGTTGAAATACAGGGTTCAGATACTGTACAGCCAAAACTGACAAATGTCAAGGTGAGCAGATAATATATATTTTTACATATATGTGAGTATAAAAAGTATGCATATTTATTATGTTAATGTATAAATACATTTGTATAAATATATCTATGTGCCTTTATATCTATACTAGAGGCCCAGTGCATAAAATTCATGCATGCATAGGGTCCCTAGGCCTGGCTGGTAATTAGGGCTCATCAGGTTCCTCGCCTCCCTGCCTTCTCACCTCCTCCTTCCCTTGAGGGACAGATAAAACAGTGGTGTTGGACAGGTACCACACACTGCACATAGCTTAATCAGAGAGAAGAGTGTTCATGGTGCCTGAACAAGGAAAATTGTTCCCTCACTAGGGGGTGAGCCATGCCCAGGCTGTGTGAGCTCTTCATCTCTGGAAAAGGAGTGTCCCGGGCTTAAGGGCCATTCTAACATGACTGAGTTGGGTTGAAAGATTGTACATGATGACCTTTCCCAATAGTAGGAATATGTGTTTTTTTTATAATAAAAGTTTATGCTAGATCCTTCAGACACCAATAAAGCCATATCCACCCTGGACAAGTCAGAAAAACCAGAGTTGAAAGCTCAAAAACCATTGGCAGAAACATGTGGTTAGAGGGAGGAGTTGAAGGAGATGTGGCCCCTAACACCTCACCCATATTCAGCGTCCACAGGCAGTCTCCAGGCTTATTCTTTGTTTTCCTCACTTTTTATCCACCACAAGTATCTTAATCTGCTTTTTAAACCTTCCTTCCCATTTATATTCATTCTTTCTACTCATGTAACTGGTATTTCTCTTGCATAAAGGAATTGGGTTGGTGTACAACCTATATGGAGAAATTCTAACATTTTATAAAATAATATGTTTTCATTAAACAACCTAAATTAAGAAAAAAGCCTACCAATTTAAATGCCACACCTTTTCAAATTAATATACATTTAATTAATTATAATGAGAATTCCAGTGTTTTTGGGGAAAACTAACTGAGCAACTTAAATATTACTTGAAGAGCAAGTGTGATTAGATATCTGAATTATTAGTAATATAAACTAGTAAGGCCAGACCTGCCCTACCAGGTATTAACACTGATGATAATGCTGTTATTAAAAAAGAAGACACAACTGTTACAGGAAAACTAGTGGATCAGCACAACCCTTATCCATTTGCCATTTGCCAGCAGAAAGCAAATCCAATCTTTTCTTTCAAAGTTGAAAATAATTAAAGGAGAAAAGCAATGTTTACACTCTGTATAACATTCTTGAGGGAAAATTTTCTAGACTATCAATTGCAGTAAATTTATATTTTAAAAAACCTGCGGTCATGGGGGAAACTCTATAAAGAATTCATAGGGAACTGCGTTGAATGAGAAAGCATTGAAAGTCGTAGGCTGTCACACACACACATCCTAATCATTCATCTGCTCTCATCTTCTCTCTCTTGAATTTGCTATCGATTTAACTTAATATCTTTTTCACAGAATTTGGTCTCAGAACCTTTACAATAATGCACATACACAATAATGTACATGCACAATAATGAAATTAATCTTTTGTAAACAGAAAACAAACTCGGAGTATATATTTTTCCCTATGAAAGAAGTATTTGGAAGCTAACACAGAATACTGTTTTTTAACTTGATGATTTTGAAAGGTTTCAGCACTGTAAGCTTACCATTTGCTTGATAAGGTAGTGCAAGCCATGTGTGTTCCAGAAGGATGGACGTAGCTTATCTTTTGCATTTGTGTTCTCACCTCTGGAGTTTGCCTGACTGGATCTCTTTCTATCAGCCCTTTCTTCACATTCCAGAGGTTTCTGTGAGATATCTGAATGAGACAGCAGGACCTAGCTAACCTCCAGGGATCTGTTCTGCTCTTTTCTTTAATTACTTCATTACCTTTTCCATATCTCTCTCTCTCTCCTCCCTTGTGTGTGTGTGTGTGTGTGTGTGTGTGTGTGTGTGTGTTAAAAATTACATATACTTCTACTTTAGGTACCAAATAAACTCCCACTCATTGTCTTCAGATGCCATAAATTCAGTTTCCCTGTACTATGTGCAGAAGGATCAGAATCAGATTAGGACATCTGCAAGAGGGAGGAGGAAAAAGGCAAGGTGGCAAGGAGAAGAGAGGAGAAGGAGGACTGGAGATTGGAGAGCCTTCTTTTGTGGTAGGCTGTATTTTTAAAAGCTTAGCTCTCCTATGCAAGTGAAGCCCTGTTGTATTCCTCAGGCCTCACTGCCCAGTGATCTCTCTGCCACTCCCTTCTTAAAGCCAAAACAGCATCTCCTTTTTTATTTGATGGCTTATCAGTTTATTATTCCCTTAATTCTTAGAGATGGAAAACATGGCTCAGCTCAACAGTTGAAAACAAATTTCTAAACAAGTACATTTTTTAAATTGTATTTTTCAATTACAGTTTACATTCAGTATCCTATTTTTACTACTCTTTGTTTCTCAATTCTGGTCTCTCCCTGTCCTAGTTTTGGGAGTACAGCATAGTGGTTAGATAGTTATATACTTTACAACATGGTTCCCTCTCCCTTATTTCTTGTATCCACCTGGCATCATCCATATTATTACAATACTATTGACTATACTCCCAATGCTGTACTTTACATCCCCATGACTGTTTTATAACTACCAAGTTGTACCTCTTACTCCCTTCACCTTTTTCATCTATTCCCCCTCCCCACTCCTCTCTGGTAACCATCAATCTGTTCTTCAAAAAGCCTCTCCCTTTCTTGCCCTAGAAGGTTTGGCTCAGTGGATAGTTTGTTGGCCTTCAGACTGAAGGATCTCATATTCGATTCTGGTCAAGGGCACTACTTAGGTTACAGATTCGATTCCCAGTAGGGGGTATGCAGGAGGCAGCCGATCAGTGATTCTCGCTCATCATTGATGTTTCTCTCTCTCTCCCTCACCCTTTCTCTCTGAAATCAATATATATATTTTAAAGCCTCTCCCTTTCTTAATACACTCTTTAGAATCTTTTGTGTCCATGTCCTACTCATATCAATGGGGAAGATCCAGCCACAACATATAATTTGCAACAGTTTGAAAAATCTGTGTCTTATTGTGTAGAATAATTAAATCCCTCGAATGTGCACTTTGCTTAACCAGCTTAGCTCTGTGAACCTTATTTACTCACTAATTCTCTTTCATTTTTCTCTTCCTATTTCTGCTATTCTTTGTTTCTCAATTCTGGTCTCCCCCTGTCCTGGACATTTTTCTCGCTATCTCTTAGTCTGCAGGGATAGAGGGAAAATTCGTATTTGGAAAAGGAAAAGGTCACTGGGGTCTTTACTCACAATTTAAAAATAATTTTCTCTTTGAATACTCAAACATCAGTTTCACAGTATTTCTTTGTCAAATTTAAAAGAATAATTGTAGAAAGGGGTTTATTGCTTTCCTCATTTGGGGAACAAGTCAACAAACAAATTTTCATCTCATTAAACATTTCCAAAAATCTGTAACCAGCATGTTCTACCTATAAATAACTGTTTTAGGGTCTTTTGAGATATAAAGCTTATTATAAATGATGTTTTCTACTTCAGTTCATTTTATCCACTATTCTCTCTATTGCAGTATACTAACCTTTTCCAGTGAACATGGGTTTCTTCTGGGGGGAAAAAAAGAGCAAATTTGTAAATATAAGAATACTAGGGCCCACTGCACGAATTTGTGCACCTTGAAAGGAACTGTGGGCCATTGTCTCGGCTCATCCTCTGCACCCCCACCTGGCCCCTCCCACCACAACCCCCAGTTCCCTGTCTGCCCACAGCCCTGCTCTTGCCACCAATGCTCCCACCCACTGACAGCATGGAGAGATTGGAGCCAGCACCAGCAGTGGTGCGAGCAGGGCTGGTGCAGTTAGCAGGTGCAAGCAGTGGCTGCTGCCCCAGTTGCCACTCAAGAGCAGGGGGAAGTGGAGAAGCCTTCATGGGTGATCAGGGCTGGCAGCCACCACTCGTACCCACTGATGGTGCTGAGCGATTGGGACTGGCACCAGCTGTGGGTGCGAGCGGGACTGGTGCTGGCCGCAGGTGTAAGTACCAGGTGGGACCGCCGTGCGCAGAAAAAAAGAATTTTCAGTAACCACCAAAGGCTTACCCAATGACAGCAACTGGTGACCCTGCCTTGATCTGGCACCCCTGCTCACCTGCTCTACCATCCCACTTCGGTCGACACCCACCATGTTCTGCACAGGCCTCCTGGTGGTCAGTGCATATTATAGTGACCAGTTGTTTGGTTGTTCAGTTGTTTCAATAGTTCTGCAGTTCGGTCTATTTGCATATTAGCCTTTTATTATATATGATATTCCTGGCATAAAATAGAGGTATAATTTTTAAAAATTGAACTTTTGAACATTACTTAAAATATTGAGGTTTTTAAAATTCCTGAAATGAAGAGAAGAACGTAAGATACTGATTTTATTCCCCTGTGGATTACTATCAACTATTTACTATTTCTTTTTAGCTTTGTTTCTGTTCTCTAAAAATGAATTTTTTTTCAGAAGTTTTTCTTGAAGTCTATGGTTGAGAAAATATTCCAGGAAACTAGTTTCTTGTCCTTAATCTCTTTCTACAGTTGATGTCATTGCTTCATTATTTTTAGTAGAAGTCATAGAAATGCTTTCTTTTTCAAAACAATTACATAATTTTTCTAATAACAGTCTAAAATAAACACTAACTTAATATTTGACTTTTACTTTTTAAATAAATTACCATAAAACTTTGGAAGCAAATTTTCTTGACCAAATTTTGATAGGAATCATTGCTTAAGGTTATTACATGAGTTTCTTTATTTTTTCAAGCTTTACATCATGCATTTTTATCCCAGGTTCATTCTTCATGTGTACTATGATCTTTTGCATACAGCTTTAAGTATTTTAAACAAGCTATTCTATGAATATGAAAAGGCAGGCTCTGCAAAGGAAAGCTTAACTCACAGCAGAGAACAACCAACAGACCTGAGAATCCATGCTTTCAAAGGAAAGAAAGTAGTGGTGGGATGTGGAGGGATACACTGTTTAAATTTCAGTGGAGCTTATTATTTGCTTTTCTTCATCTTTCCATGTGTTCCTTGGTAGCATCTACATCTGTCTTTCATTTGTGGGAAGCACAGGGGCCCTCAGTATTCAACCCCACTTTGCAACCTCACCTTCTGATTCAGTGTTTTTAGAATATATCTTAAAAGGTCTGAATGACTCAACAAATATCTGCCATTCCTTTTCTTTGCTCTCAAAACATGGATTATTTCCCCAAAATTATTAGTTAAACCCTTATGTAGTATTATCCCAGGACTATAGGAACAGATTTTCTATATTTTATATTTCGTGTGTGTGTGTGTGTGTGTGTGTGTGTGTGTGTGTTTAAGAAGGGACAGGGGCTTAAATATAGAGGCACCAGAATAGCCATCTGTCATACTTTGGTGATTTATTTGATTTGTGTTTATTTTCTTTACGTCCAAGAAATCATATTTTTATGATTAATTTTGGTAGGTAAATGCCTTTTCTCTCTGCTTGGGCAAGCCTCACTCATCCCTGCAGGCTTACTAGTAGCTGAAACTCCAATCCTAGTCAGGAGGTGATGAACACAGCTGACACTTGAATCCTCTTGTGTAACTCGTACTATGGTTATTTATATCTAGATATGATGTCGGGTCCTTCTGTACATGTTCCTTTAATGCAATGGCTGTATTTTTCTCCTTTTGTCTCCTCTGAGGGGAAATGATGGGACATAGTGATCCAAGGCAAGGGTTTTCAATGTAGGTAGACATGGGTTTGCAGCACAGGGACTTGTCTTCACACACAATAACCTCTCTGAGGCTTGATAGCTGGCAGCTAGTTATACAAAATAAATGAAGTGGTCCAAAGTGTCTGTGAGTGAATAAATGGGTGAAATAATAAAATTTCAATCCATTATATAACCTTAACAACTATAATTTATAGTTAATACGCTACTTCTTTTATTTGATTTCAAATATCGTAAGATTTAGTTTGACTTTCATTGCATTTATGCCCACAGTTAAATGACAGTCTCTGAATTTTACCTGAAATCACCCATGATTTCTTCCCTGGATGTCTTCTGCACTGGCCCTGGGTAGCTTTAGGCTCTAGCGCACTTGATGACGAACTTGGCATGCTTCCAAGTGAAGCCTCCTAATTTTAGAGCCAAAACCACTGAGGGAACAAACCAAAGATGTGCATTGAAATATGCACAGTATGAGTACAGAGCCTTTTCTAAGAGTTATAATAAGAAAGGTCTTTAACCTAAAGATGTTGTTTGAAAACTTAGCATATTTCCATTTTTTCTTTGAATAATCCAAGAATACTACCTTGCTTTTCCCACATCACATTGGGTTTTGAGAAACTAAAAATATTTTATCAAAACATTTGTTCTCCAAGAGTAGTCTGCAGCTCTCATACTTTTATAGGTCATAATAGATTTTAAATATTATATTCAACTCAAAAGAAGTTTTTCTTTCTATATTACATAACACAAAACATTTTTGCACTTTATAATTTCAATTACTCTAATAATAACTTTTATAAAATCTTTTTTTTTTCTAAAAGGAGGTCAGAAAAATAAAATAAAAGGAGGTTAGAATCTTCACTGTTATTAGAGTCCATACTTTTTCAGGGACCTATTCTTCATCTTTTGTTTGCCTAGAATATCCACTATTTATCTCTCCATGAGGAAGTTGGGCCATTTGTTAATTCAATATGTATTTACTGAGATCTACTTATACAAGGAACTAATTATTTTTGTAGCTTTAAAAGAAGATACTCATAGAATATTTAGCTTTACCTGTAGTTGAATGTGAGCATTCCTGCCTTTCCCTCTCAGAATATTTTACACCTCACAGAATAGCTTCCTTGCCTACATGGTATACCAGTTAACTATGAGCTTATCTCTAACCTCCTACGAGACTAAATGTGTTATAAGAAGCCTTCATTGTTGTAACTCTGGTAGAGCCTAACTCAGCTCCTGGTCCCTATTTGTGTCAAGAATCTGTCAAGTTTAATAGAGTGTGTAGGCACCCCATATGGAGATTAGTAGAACAAGAGTCCAAAAGCCCTGTTCTCAGTCTCTACCAAAGACATTTGCTTCTAACCCCCCAGGAATTCCACATGTGCTGGCATAGAGTGTGTCCCAGGCAGCATGGACCCATCTCTCATGCAGAATGGACTTGCTTTTAGAAAAGCCTCATCTAGAATGTAGGAGAGACATGCTTGAGACCCTCTATTTTACTCTGACCCACTCATTCTCAGTACAGTTGGGAAGCAAATAGGAAAGATGACTTAATTTAATTGACAATGTTGTTAACTTTTATTTAGCATACTAGAGGCCCAGCACACAAAATTCGTGTGCAGGTACAGTCCCTAGGCCTGGCCTATGATCAGGACCATCTTCTTCGGCTGTCAGCATTCGTCATCGAGGGATTGGAGCCTGCCAGCCAGGGGGAGGGACCAAGAGGTAGTCAGTGTGCCTCATAGTGACTGGTTGAGTGGTTGTTCTGTTCTGTCAACTTGATTATTATTCTTATATATATAAATACTGCAAAACCAATTGAAAACTGAGTTGTTTTAATTTTCAAAATGGAAACATTTTACTTGAAATACCACCATTAGGAAGTTGTCTAATCCAACTTAAGGCCCTGCCCATACTTTGGATCATAAACAGATTTGCCTCCATTCTTTTTCAGTTGCCTAGGGTCTGAATATTAGCTAAGCTATGCATGTTACCTTAGGAACATCTGATGTACCTATGTTGAGAGGAATCATCACTCCAGATGAAATACATGTGTTTCATTAACCCTTTCCTAATATTTTTTTGGGAAACTTCTGAAATGTATGATTAAAAATAAGCAAAAGTAAAAATGAATCAACAGGGAAGAGATAAAAGTGAGCCAGGTGGCTTCTCAGATCTCTTACTTTGTACTTCACCACCCTCCCAGGCAATTGTTTCTTCAGTTTCTTTTCTTTTTTTAATTATTTAAAGTATTACATATGTCTCCTTTTTCCACCATCGACCCCTCCCTAGCCACTCCCAATCCCCAGGACAGGTCCCCACTGCCCCAGTGTCCATGTCCTTTGGTTATATTAATATGCATGCATACAAATCTTTGCTTGATCTCTTACACCGATCATTCCGCTCCCCCCCTCTTAGTCCCCCCACACACACACACCACCCTCCCAGCCTTCCCTCTGAGGTTTGATGGTCTGTTCAGTGTTACTCTGTCTCTGGATCTATTTTTATTCATCAGTTTATGTTGTTCATTATATTTTACAAATAAGTGAGATCATGTGATATTTATCTTTCTCTGACTGACTTATTTCGCTTAGCATAATGCTCTCCAGGTCTCTCCATGCTGTTGCAAATGGTAAAAGTACCTTCTTTTTTTTATAGCAGCATAGTATTACATTGTGTAGATGTACCACAGTTTTTTAATCCACTCATTTGCTGATGGACTGTTTCCAAATCTTAGTTATTGGAAATTGTGCTGCTATGATCATAGGGGTGCATATATACTTTCTAATTGGTTTCTCTGATTTATTGGAACATATTCTTTGTACTTTGATGCCAGTCTTATATTGCTGTTTCCTTAAGTGAAATGAGAATTTGGACAAGGAAGAATGAAATGGGTGAAACTGAACACCTTTCTGACAGGGGCCTATCTTAGCCATTTGACACACATAGGATTGTGAGAACCAGGATTGGATACAATCCATCATGTGCAGCAATCAACATTGACTTAGTTTTTTATGCCATACATTTTATCTTGGTAAGAGGCAATAAATGTCTAAGGCTGGTATTGAAAGAGTAATAGTAATATTAACACTAGCTGTCAGAGATAAAATCTAACCTATGTTTATGAGCTTACCTAAAATCATATCCTTTTTAAATTCTTTTTACAGGTAAAGATAAGATTAAAGTGTCTGAGGATGACTTGAAGAAACTCCCTCTGGTTAAGTGGTGTATTTTGGAAACAATTCGTTTAAGAGCCCCGGGTGCCATTACTAGAAAAGTGCTGAAACCAGTTAAAATTTTGGTAAGCTTTGGTTTGGCTTTAAAATAATCTCTCTAGGGAAAAAAATGTACATATCTTTCCCATATACTATTAGATAATTCCTTAAATTTCAGTAGCACTAAATGACCTAGCAATAGATTACTAATAAGAGTTGTATAGCAACATTTTATCAATGTAGAAATACCTACATTTTCCATTGGTGAGATTTTAGCTACAATATAATATTTTAATAATCATTTTGGCTATGTGATTATGTATCAAAATTAGTATAATCCTGTCAATCAAGCAGGTGGATTAGATAATATCTTCACTGCTAAGCAGCCATAGGAATTCATATGCAAGAGAAGGTCCAACTAGAGACAGTTTCAGACCACAGCTTACAGATATGGGAACAGATAATTGATTTTAGCAATCAGTGTCCGAGTGAGGGAGAGAGGTCCTTTTCATGGGCTGAGTAGGAGAAAAATCTGAAGTGCACCATGAAAGACATGTGTACATGGCAGAATTTCAGGTCAATATTTGCTGAGTCAATCAGGCAAGACAAAATTTTGTTTCAGAATGATTTGACTTAGAGCCTGCAAGATCACATTAAGTCAGACCTCCACTCTTGTTGGCTGTTTTTACACTCAGCATGAGAGTGCCTGGATTCAAACCAAGAACATTTTGCAGTGTACAACACAAAAAGACAAAAAAAGCGCAAATTTTGTAAAGGTTGCAACTTGCTAAATTCAGAAGAGAAGTTGTTTGTTTGGCTGATTTTACATAAATTACAGGATTTAGTTTTAGTGTGATTTTAAAGTTTTTGCTTTTAAATAATCAAATTCTTAATTACTTTAAAAATATAAAAGAATATGCTTTCAGAGAAAATAGTCAAACAGCTTGGTATAATTAAGTAGAACAATGTGTTTATTAGTCTGAATAATACTATAATTTTATTGCATTTTTATTTATGTTATTTGTATTATACATATTTATAATATATAAATATATACATATGTAAATATTTACATTATACAGTATGGGGCAAAAGTAGGTTTACAGTTCTATGTATGTGAAACAGACTTTATTCTTATATTATTATATATTAACTATTATTTTCTTTATAAAACTATAAACCTACTTTTGCACACTCATATTATTTATTTTATAGTCTCATTTATATTCTGGCTAATAGATAATTATTTGAATTAAACAATCATTTATCTACCAGCAGGCATCTTTATTTTTATTGTATTACACAGATTGTTAGATTTATACCTAAATATTTCAGTTATTTTGAAGCTTTTATAAATGGCATATTTTCAAGTTTTAAGTCTCAATTGTATACATTACTTCTTTGTAGAAATACAGCTGATTTTTTGTATGTTGACCTTATATCTGCAACTTTGCTAACCTCACTTATTGGTCCTAGGAGTGTTTTTGTAGATTCATTAGGAGTTTCTGTGTAGATAATATTTTAATTTCTACCTTCCTACCTGCATTCATCTTCCTCCTTCTTCTTGCCTTATTGCATTGGCTCTGTCTTCCAGCACTGTGGTGAATTACAGTGGTGACAGCAGCTATTCTTGCCTTGTTCCTGATGCTTATGGGAAAACATTTAGTCTTTCCTTGTTAACTATAATGTTGGCTATAGGTTTTTTGTAGATACCTAAAATAAATCTAATTTGATCATGATGTATAATTTTTTATACATTGTTAGTTTCTTTTGCTAACATTTTTGTTGAGGATTTTTGCATCTAAACTCATGAGAATTTTTGGTCTGTAGTTTTCTTCATTTTTTATTTTGTACTGTTTTGTCTGGTTTCTATAACATGACAGTCTCTTCAAAGCTGCTTTATGCTTGTCCTGTACCCTTTTCATAAGCACTCACATTCCTTTCTTTCATCTCATTTCTTTTCTTCCTTCCTCCCTTTCTTCCTTCCTATCACATGTATTTCCTTATGATAGACAGAAAAGAAAAAAGTCAGCAGTATAGCTCTCTTCTTTTCTTCCTTTCTTTTTTCTTTCATTTTCTCTTTCTGGTCTCATTCTTCAGGTGTGTTTTTTTTTACCTTGTAATTGCTCTCCCTTAAAGATTGCATTTCAGACCCTGGCCAGGTAGCTCAGTTGATTAGAGTGTTGTCCCTATATACAAAGGTTGTGTGTTCAATCCCTGGTCAGGACACATACAAGAAATAACCAATGAATGCATGAATAAGTGGAACAACACAATACACCAAAACAAAAAGTAAGAAGAGTAGCATGATTTTTAAATTTTTGTAAATCTGACATCTTGCTCATAGAAGATATCCGAATTCCTATGTATGTGTCTACAATCAGTCTATTATGATGTATTGTTTTCATTGATGGAAATGAAGAAAATCCAGCTTCACATTGACAGATAGCCAAAAAAGGAGTGTTTTAGTAGCCTTTTCAGATATGTGTGGCTATTCTTTGATACTACACTAAACTCAACAGTGGTATTTTCTTATACATTTGTTGCAATCTGAAAATATATCAATGAATTTTTGTAGTAATTTATGTTAAAATCCATTGGTGTGTCCTGTACTTCGAATGAGTATTTTTACCCAGTAGTGATGTTTGACCTGGCAGATGCTCTGGAAAGGTCTTGGGGACTCCTAGAAATCCCTAAACCACCTTTGAAAGTCACTGTTGTAGAGAAAGCCAATAATTATAGCCACTATTATAAACTTAGGATTAATCAGTGAAACTATGAAGCAGATGAACAGGTTTGAATGTACCATATCAAAAATTAACATGTCTTATTTTGTAAAGTATAATCCAAATTAAATGTAAATCAAAAATTAAGAATAAATGTCAAAATGTTTGTAACACAACGGGGAAATAATTTTAACATATAGAATTTACAACTCATAAATAAAGCACTAGGATTACATGGATTAATGCACAAAAAGTTTATAGAAGAAAACAACATGGAAAATGCTCAACAAAGACATAACACTTTAGGTGGCAATCAAAACTAGCCTATTGAAGATGTCAGACTAGCAGATATGAGGGTAATGAAACTGACATGTTCACATTGTAGTTAAAGACTTTTTTTTACAAAATTTGAGGAAGCAGTTAAGCAACAGGTATTAATAGCCTTAAAAATATTCATGTCCAATGTAGTCTGAATATCTCTGTTAAACAATTTTGTATGAAAAATGTTTTGAGGGAGAAGTCTCTAGTAATGGCATTTATACTAGGAAAAACATTAGAGAAGGATCAGATTAATTATGATTTAATCTAGCCAATGAAAGATTAAACAGCCATTGGAGAAGGAATTATTCACAATGACTATACAATATGAAGAAATAAATACTCTTTAACTTTTAAAGTACTAAGAGCAACCAAGTTCCTGGCCAAGAGCTAAAAGGGAAACCATGCGCTTTGGACCTTTTTCTAATGATGCTTTGTCTTTATACGACTCCTCCTTTCTCTTCCATATTCTGCATTTCTTGCACCCACTTTGCTCTCAGAGTTCTTCTTGAGGTATAGCAGAGAGCCATTCTTTCTCTTTTCTCTCCAGACTAGAGGTTCATTTGGCCTCATAGTTTCCCTATTTGGTGGTCTGGCCAGGTTCCATTCTGTCTACCTGAGAGATGCAGTTATTGCAACAAGTTGTGACTTCTCTTTGCTAGTGGTTTGTATTCCAGTTGTTACTGTGTATATCTCCCTCTTGATCTATCCCTTCATCTATCCTGTAAATAATGGCAGGGCTTGTCTAGACTGGGCATGTTGATATCTGTTCTCTCAGAGGGTTCATTTGATATAACTAGCTCTCACATCCCTTTATGCCATTTGTTGGCCTGGCATTTGCTGCTATAAGAGGCATGTCTCTTTGGTCTCCTCCCTGTTGCTAATGTTAATGGTATTATCCAGGCCCCCTATGACGTCTTTCTCTATTAGCTGGCTTTGTAGGCCTCAGCAGTCAGCAGCCTCCAAGTCATAATAACAAGTCAGCTGCCACTAAAAAGGATTGCCTTGATAGGGCAGACTGCCTCCAGTCCTGCCCCTAGCTGATTTCAGAACAGGCATGACCTCTCTAGCCTCAGTTCCAGCAGAGGGAATGAACACACAGGATTGGGATCTCACCAATCTCTTTCAACTTTAAAAAATGGTTAAGAGGGCACTAGCAAGCCTTGCTCTCTTCCCAGGTTTGGATCTAACTATCCAGCTCTTCTGGCATTGAAATTTCAAAACTCAAGCAACATTCAATTCCCATCAGAGCCAACAGGGGGTTCTCTTGGGCCGAAAAATAATGACCCTCTCCCCATACTCAACCTCCTACTACCATAAGGAGACATGTTTTTAATTGTAAAATGTTAATGCTAGATGCATGAACTTGGTGTTTTGAAAATATCTTAAGGACACTTGAAAATTATTCAGGGTTAAATAGATGTGGCCCCACTCAGTGAAGTTGGTAACTACCTAGTGATCACACACCATGGGAGAGCTTTTGCCCTGTGGTTCCTGAGCATGGTAATGTAAGGGTGTTTTTATGAGATGGTTTTAGTGCTTGGTGTAGCTTATTTAACATGAATGCAGAAGGATTGTGCAGACTCTCCTGTTGAAGGAATCCCACTGCTCAGACCTTAATCACCACAGCATCCAACACAAAACCATCCAAATAAATGCACAACAATGCTTCGTCCTGTGTCTTACTAACCAGTTGCCTTCATATTCCTTCTACCCTAACAGCTGCTGCAAGAGTGAAAAAACAAAGAATCCACTGAGCCTGCCCTGACACTCTCATGAGCGTCCCTAGGGGAAGGACACCTGCTGCCCCTGTCCTCAGTGTTGTGACCAGTGTTCTGTCTCAGAGTTAGGTTTTTCTAGAACACTTGGCTGCAGACCTCAGCATTGAACATCAAAAACTACATTAGAATGAACCTATACTGGTTTCTGAAATGTTCACATTTATCAAATAATTTTTTCTATGTAATTAAATATATATATATTCAGTAACTGATCATTGGAATTAGAAATTAGTGCCCAAATGGTGTGGCTCAGTGGTTGAGCATTGACCTATGAACCAAGAGGTAACTGTTTTGATTCCCAGTCAAGGCATATGCCCGGGTTGCAGGCTCGATCCCCAGTAGGGACTGTGAAGGAGGCAGAAAAATTAATGATGTTTCTCTATTATTGATGTTTCTATTCTCTATCCCTCTCCCTTTCTCTCTCTTAAAAATTTTTTTAATTTTTTTTAAATAAGAGTATTTTTTAAAAAAATAAGAATTATAAATCAGTCATTGTCCAAGTTGGAAAATAGAACTGTCTACCCAGGAAAGAGTTAGAGTTTATCACCATTGATTATAAAATGCATGTGCCTTCTCCACAATATAGTCATAGCATTATTTTTAATAACCCAAACACTTTTTAACAGACTTCAAAAAAATGAGTTGGAATCAATTTTTCTTTTGTAGAATTTCATTGTTCCTTCTGGTGATCTGTTGATGTTGTCTCCATTTTGGCTTCATAGAAATCCAAAGTATTTTCCTGAACCGGAACTGTTCAAACCCGTAAGTTACTTCTTTCAATATACATAGTTCTTTGATTTTAATTTCTTTTTGTGCAAGGAGTATGAATTCATAAATTAACTAGGACTGTGTCATTAAGCAGCATATTTCTCTAGTAACAAAGGTGAAAATACAGATTAGATTTGCAGTATGGATGGCACAACATGTATAACAAATCAGGCAAGTTCCTTGAATAAGCTTCAGCAACATTACAATAAATTTTTATCTGAAACCAGCAGAGCGTGTTCAAGTAAACATGCCTTGTTCTGATAGAAGACTGAGTTCATGTTCTTCAGGCAATTGTTCTCATTATTGGTTTCCAAGGAGCACAAAAAATAAAAATGAAGCAAATTAAACTGTGTTCTGCTGTTTCTTAGAATTGGGCGAGTGTCTGGGCTGAACAGAATCTTAAGAGGCCATTTGATCTATTCTGTGCCTTCAGGTGAAACTGTCAAAAATGGCATCCAGATGTATCCGTTCTGCACCCAGGCTCCCTCCCAGCAGGGCTGTCAGCAGCTGTCCGTTACTAAATTTATCACCAAGAGCAGTTTCAGGATGGAGCCTGAGGCCCCATTGTAAATACTCTTCCTCTCTGGAGTTGGTCCTGTGGTTGATTTACATCATCATCTACATTTGCCACTTAACAGAATTCTTCTTAAACCCTTTTATTTATTAGTTATGTTCCAAAAGGGTAATCATGGCTGATATTAATAACAGGTCGGAAAAAATGACCAACAAGCCTGCAACTTTATATGCAAGGATTAGCTGTACAAGGTCATTTTTAGCCTAGAGAAATAAAGTTAAGCTTATTTATATAAGGCTGATTTGGAAAAAAAAAATGTTTTCTTCCCACAGGAACGATGGAAAGAGGCAAATTTAGAGAAGCATGCTTTCTTGGACGGCTTTGTGGCCTTTGGAAGCGGGAAGTACCAGTGCCCAGGAAGGTCAGTGAGACAGCCGAGCCACGGTCATCCACAGAGTCTGCGGGGAGATAGGGAAGATGCTGGCGCGGAGGTGGGGAGCTCTGGCTCAGTCTGTCTTTTCTTTATTATCAAACTACAGGGCAAGCCAGAGACCGTGTTTTGTTTGGTTGGCCAGTCATATTGTGGGATGTCTTTGTGAGAATGTCTAAAGTGGCTTCTGATAGGACACCTTAGGAGAACAAAGTATCACAGTTCTAGCTGCCAGATGCACTCAGGGTTTATGTTTCAGATGTTTAGCTCTCATATAAGAATAACTCAAAAATCGTTTGAGTTTCACCTTTTTAAAAAATCAAGATAGAGGTGTAATATTTCTATTTTAAAATATATTTTTTTATTGATTTCAGAGAAGGGAGAAGGAGAGAGAAGTGGAAATATCAATGGTGAGAAAATCATTGACCAGCTAGCTTCCTCTTGCATGTCCCACAGTGGGGATTGAGCCCACATCCCAGGCATATGCCCTGACCAGTAATCGAACCATGTCCTCCTGGTTCATAGGTTGATGCTCAGCCACTCAGCCATGCCTTCAGGGCAGGTTTAATATTTCTTTAATTACAGCCTTATGATAGACATTTGTTAAGAATCCAGCATGTCGTCAGCATGGAGCATAGAAGCAGCTTACTAAATGGCTTTTATTTATTGGGCTAGTTTGATTCTGTCACAATTTTCTTTGACATCTTTTGTAGAGAAATTAACCTGGCACCCAGGACTTCTTAGCAGTGTGATGTCCTGTTCTGGGGCAGGTGTTTATCATTTAATGAAAGATATTTAATATTTATGTGTTTAAGCGGACACTTATTTTTAACATCTCGCCTATTCCAGGCCCTCTTCTAAGCTTCAGTGACAGATCAGTGGGAAAGGCAGACATGGTCCCTGACCTCATAAAACTTGCACTCTGCGTTAAACAAGTCCCACTTCTTCATTGCTGCTGAGAGGGTTATTGGTACCATTCTATTAGAGGCTTATTGGCACCTGTTTGGAACAGAATCTTAGTGGATATACAGAGTCTTTAAAAATCATATATCAGAAAAACTGTAGTTTCTTAAGAAGTCAGTTGTCTTTGTTGTTTGAATAGTAATGTCCGTCCATATTTGCAATTATGACTTAGTCCACAACATCCACCCTACTACTCCTTTGTTTCATGTTTATAGAATCAATATGCTTTTAGTAATATATACCTCCCCCAAATGGTTTTAGTTAGTTTCAGCCAGCCATGATCATTCTTTCTCCTTTTTAGAAGTTCTTCTAGGAGCCTAAGGGTAAGCAAATTGTTGCAGAGTGTTTCCCTGGCAACACTATTTGGCGTGGGCAGTTTACCTGAACTGGCCAATCAGAATGAAAGGAGAGACTTTTCTTCCACTGTGAGAATAGAGGCCCACTTTGTCCTTTCCCATCGAATGTGAATAAGAAAGCATACAGCCTAGTTGTTACTAGCAGCATAGTCCAGTGGAACAGCCTCATGATGGTATGGCGCCTGTGGAGGGCAGAACAGAGATATGGAGAGAAGTTGGTCCACGTGTTATCATTGTGTCACTGAACCAGCAGTTTTGAGGAGTTCATCTACTTCCTGTCATGCTAGATAATAAATGTTTTCACTTTTATAAATAACTAGAGGCTCAGTGCATGAAAATTCATGCACTGGAGCAGGGGTTCCCTCACCCAAGCCTACCCTCTCTCACAGTCTGGGAGCCCTCAGGGGCAGGAGGCAATCTGGAGATCAGGGCAAGGCAACACCCAATCACACCTTTGCTGCTGCCACTGCTGGCAGCACAAGCCTTGTCTGGCCCTCGGGCAGCCCTGGGTAGCTGGGCAGTTACCATCCAAGGCTTGCCTGCACCTTGGGCCAGCCCTGGGCGGCTGGAGGGCTCAAGGGATTGGGGGACTCTGGAGGCAGGTATGCAGAGTGGCCGGGTTCACCTGGGGGCAGGCCCGGCCTTGCCATATGCTTGCTGCCCTGGCAGGGTTGAGGGGACTGGGCGCTTCCATCTTGCGGCTGTGGGCACTGCCATCTTTGAGGATGTGGCAGTCAATTAGCAAATTCCCTCATTGGCTGTGGGTGCCACCGTCTTTGAGGGTGGGACAGTCAATTACCATATTCCCTCCTTATTGGTATAGGCGCTGCCATTTTGCGACTGTGTGAAGGTCAATTAGCATATTTCCTCTTTATTAGATAGGATAATAATAAAATAGTATATTTATTACATATAATAAATGTTCATGATTTTTAAGGCAGTTTGATTCGAAGGTTTTATTGTTGAAAGCGGAAAGCATACTGACATATCCAACAGAAAACTTATAAGGTGAACACTGTAATTGAGTGTCTAATACTTTAGTGGCAGAGTATGACAAAGGAAAACAACAGTAATAGCAAAACACACACACACACCTGCCTCTTATTTTTATTTTAGATAAGCAGTTCTTATGCCAAGAACACATTCATTGTTTTTGTCACTATTCAATAACAGTTTGTAGGAGTAGATCTTCTAAAAAGAATAGATATTACATTTTTCATGTTCCTTTAGTATATATATATCTTCAGTTGCAACTGAAGAGTTTATTATAACCATCTTTGAAGCTGACCAAGAAATATTTTAAACTACAGTTTGCAATTCATGGCAATAGAACATATAGTATGGGCCAGTGGTGAATCGATGATTGTTGTTTGTAAGAGGGACTGTTAGGACATTACTATAATATCTATTGAGGCTGACAGACATTTGCTTTGGTTTGAGAGTAAGGGATACAATGCAGGGAATCATGACATTTCAGCTCAATTATATTTTCAACTATAGAAAATTTGCATTAGAAATGATTTATATATGTTTTTATTGATTTGAGAGAGAAACATCCACGTGAGAGAGAAACATCCATTAGTTGCCTCCCGCAGGGTCTCCAACCTGGGATTGAACCCACAACCTGCGCATGTGCCCTGACCAGGAGTCAAACCAGCAACCTTTTGGTGCATGGGATGACAACCAACTGAGTCACACCATCCAGGTTTGTGGTTTAATCCCACAAACTCTTAGTATAATCCCCAGAAAATCGTGCCCATTCTTAGTTTGTATATCAGGAGCTAATTTACTTTCTCATGTACCAAACACGCAGTGAGTCAGAGAAAGTTGCCTGTAAAGTTTCTGGCAATCAAAGTTTATCAGGAACAGTCTTGTGGCCTTGCAGCTGTCACCCCTAGGAATCCAGGCCATGAGGCAGCATGAGAACCCCTCACACAAGTGAACACAGAATATTTTGCTGAATTTACCAAATAAATACTCAATGCTGCCATCAACTGCCAGATAAACATTGAAATGGAAGAACTGTAGTATCTCCTCCAAATAGTGGAAGTTCTGAAATGCATTTGGAGGAAGAACCCTTTGCTAGGCACTTTCCTATAGCTGGGTATACACAGCAAGGGAACCCTTCCTAGTAATTCTACCACTGGAGAAGAACCTACCTTTGCAGGGAAACAGGAGAAAGCAGCATGAACTCCCAGACTTCTTCAGCATTGGTAGCATGCAAAATGAAGAGTCCCACTATAGTAGACATTCTCCTCCTAAACTGTCAATCTAAATGGAGAAACAGGACAAATGAATTTTAGTGTCGTGTGGGTGTCTCTGAGAGTGGATGATCTTGGCAGAAAGGGATGTGCTTGCTAGACCCAACCCCTGGAATCTATACCAACCCAGCAGCCTTGATTTTTGGTTCCTCTGTATGCATGAGGATGCCTCGGTGGCTGTCCCATTGTGCTAATTGATAGGGGTTAAATTCTAGTGTAAAATAGTCATGCTGATTTTTGGCATGATTACCCCGCTTACAAAGACATGCTTGGACAAGAAGACAAGAAGAGGGTATACAGTGGTACCTCAAGATACAAGTGCCCTAACATACGAGATTTTTGAGATACGAGTCGAGCCGTCGAGCAAGCGATATTTTGCTTTGAAATACGAGCAACATTTGAGATAGGAGTAATCGCACGGATCGGCCGGCTGCACAAGACCCACACCAGTTTATCAAGACTCTAGCGTCTCATAGTTTCCCACGTCTCAAGGTTACGGAACGAATTAAACTCGTATCTCGAGGTACCACTGTATAAGAGAACAGCTGCAATACTTGAGAAATGGAAAAGAAGCATGGATCCCTTGGGAATCGAAACTGCGTTTTCCACCCTTTTGTGTGTGTTTGGCTCTCACCTGTGTCATAGGGCAGTACAGGCCACAAAGTCATGAAAACCACACAGCTGTTGGAAAATTAATCCAAAAATAGGTACAGCTGATAGTAAATTGGTAGAATATTATTCATCCTAACAAATACATTCCTCTTGAGCACCTGGTTTAGTATGGTTATTATTTCATTCAATAAATATTTATGGAGAATATACTGTATTTCAGGGTAAGGCTCTAGGAGTTATGTTGGAAAACAAAATAAGGGATGAACCTTCCCTTAAGGAGTTTATAGTCTAATTTAAGTCACTTTAGTAAACACCAGGGAGAGTCAAAGAAAGATAACATTCTTAAATTGCATATAATGTAGTTAGGGAAATGAAACATAGCAATTTGGAAAACAAGCCTGCTTAACTGCATAAGGTAGCACCTGAGCAATGCCAGATGAGTCATATAATTACCATAGGATTTCAGGGGCATTAAAAGGGGCTTTATGGCCTAGATCAGCTAACTCATTAGTCAACAGAGCAGCAAACCACAGCTCGTGAGCCACATGCAGCAGTTTGCCGACCACTGGCCTAGAAGGGAATAACCCAGTGGTTGGCAAACTCATTAGTTAACAGAGCCAAATATTAACAGTACAACAATTGAAATTTCTTTTGAGAGCCAAATTTTTTAAACTTCTTCTAACGCCACTTCTTCAAAATAGACTCGCCTAGGCTGTGGTATTTTGTGGAAGAGCCACACTCAAGGGGCCAAAGAGCCACATGTGGCTCACGAGCTGTCCACTGGAGTAATCAATAAATGGCATAGAATAAAGCGCATCTTCCCCACAGGCAATGGTATCAAAATTTTAGGAGAGATAAGAGGAAATAGTCATAGGAATGTAATGGACCTGTATGTTAATGGTAGCAAGGCAATTGTCTATTTGGGGTTTGTGAGGCTCTGAGCACATTTGTATCTATATGTTTGTTTTAAAGATGATGTAATTTTAATAACTGTACCCTAATGAAATACCTTTGCACAATCTTGTATTTGAGAAGTAGCTGGTCACTTTGAGGAGTGAACAAACAGAGATCCCTACAGGTTTCTTGACATGTCGCAAATTCAGTATAGGGGGAGGGCAAAAGTAGGTTTACAGTTGTGAATATCCAGAATAGAGTTTATTCTTGTATTATTATTTATTAATTATTATATTATTTATTCATATTATAACTGCAAACCCAATTTTCCTAGCCCACATGTCGAGGAACCTATAATAATAAAAGCATAATATGCTAATTAGACCAGACATCCTTCCAGAGGACCTTCTGGATGAAGCTGAGGCTGCAAGGGAAGCCCAGGTCCTGGGTGCCTGCTGGCGACTGGAGGGAAACCTGGATCCCAGGTGTCAGAGGGAAGCCAGTGCAGGCAGCTGGGGGAAGGAAGGCCTATTCTTGCATGAATTTCATGCATCGGGCCTCTAGTTTGTTACATAAACTAATGCATCCCCTCAACTCCAGTTGTTAAATAGAATTGCATCTGCTTATACAGTGGTTACCTAACATTCTAACCACAGTGTGTACATGTCCTGTTGGGTATATAAAGTGGTTAGGATGAGGGTAGGTAGGGCAGATCTGGTTAATCCCAGGACTCTGAGCCGGGCTGCCAGAACTCTCTGTGAATTTGTAGCCATACTTCTCTATTCGTTCTGGTTTACTAAGGAGCAGTGACTCATGCAAAGGAACCATAAGATCACTGGTTGAGTTGCTGTCATTCCTTTCTTAGCCATTTCATTTTGACACTTCATTACAAGCCTAAGATTTTAGTCTGTGAAGAACAAAAGAATCTATTCAAGAGGAGTGACTTTTGAGACTTTGATAGGCCAAAGTGCTAAAATAAATATGCTCCTTTCTGAGCAGAATTTCAACAATCTCCAGCCCCTCTGTGGTGCATTTCTCTGTGGCGAGAAAGGAGATTTTGGGCTGGTGTCCTCAACCCTTCATTGCCTGCTCTTGAATAGGTGTCTACTATTCCTAAAAAAGAGGACAGGAATGAAAGCTGTACCATATCACAACACAATATGCCTGTAGTGCTGATTCCAGCCCCAACTCTGTCCCTGGGGAGTACAATTCCCTAAGCCAATCCTCACTTCCCATCCCTGGCCCCTTCCTCCCTTACCATATGGATTGGTTTAGGTTAGTGGTCAGCAAACTGCGGCTTTTGAGCCACATGCGTCTCGAGAGCCGTGGTTTGCCGCTCTGTTGACTAATGAGTTTGCTGACCATTGATTTAGGTGTTATCATGTGTTTTAAGCAGCACTATGAACTACTGAAGTTTCTTTTGGGACTTCTGAGTCAAAAATAACCAACCATCTCCTATTGGATGTGAATAAGGAAGGACTTGACCCTAGAAACCCTTGGCAGCTATTTGAGACTCAGAAGGAGGAATTGTTGGGATGAAGCTGGTACCATAGAACAGAGCAGCAGCAGTGGCCTGGCTTCCCGGGAACATCGCTGGCTGCCACAGTGGTCTCTACCCGAAGCCAGCCCCAGCTCCAGGCTTTTCAGATCCATAATGCCATGCATTCCCTTCAGTACAGAAAGCAGTCCAATGTGGTTTTCCTGTCATGTGCAACTGAGAGCATCCAAAGTAATATAATTTTTTCTTAAAGAAAAAAAATGTTAAATATTTATCAAACTATGAAATAATAAACATATACCACATCAGTTAATTGCTTTCTAAATATTTTGTGCCTTTGTAAAAGGGCTGAATATTTTGGGTATATCACAAAGCAAAAGTAAATGCCACTTCTTAAGTTTTTTCTAAAAGGTCTGAGATTTAACATATATTAAGAGATAATTTCTCTTTGGTGAGTATTTGATTTTAAATCAATACTGGTCCTTTGCCTTTTTCTTCTTTTTTTTCCTTAAAAATAAGTATCCACATCTCTAGCTCATAGCTCCTACATATGGGAGCCTCACATCCAGGAGGAGTAGCTGTAGCAATGCCATTGGGACAATCCCACTGCCACTCTGTAAAACTGACCTTAGAGTGTGCCCTCCCACCAGGAGCCCATTTTGATCTTCCCAATGACACAGAAAATGGAATCTCACATCAAGAACAACAGAAGTTCCTCAGTCCTTCCTCTTTATCTTCTCATCTGCTTTCTCACCTCCTTTTCCCTTTTTTCATTCTCTTCTCTTTTTCATGTGTTTTCTTCTTTTTCCTCTTCCAACTTACCTTTATCCCATTCTTTTCTTCTCATGTTATTCTGTTGGTTTTCCCCAACCCCTTATTTAATATGGACATCCACCTGCTCACTCTACCAAATTGTGTCCACACCATCAACCAAAAGCTTGGAACCCCAGCCAGAGTGTTTCAGGTATAGCTGAGAGATTCTTTGTAATTTTAGTTATGCTAACTAAAACTAAAAGCTTTGATAAACTATTGTCTTTTGACAATTTTTTCTCCTTTCTTCTCAGCAAGGTGCTCTAGATGAGTGATGCTTAAAAGTGTGACATTCCCCCACAAGTAGTAACATGACTTGTAAACTTGTAAAAATGCAAATTCTCAGGTCTTTCCCCAGACCTACATAACCAGAAACTTAGGGTGTGAGGCCCAGCGACCTGTGTTTTAACAGGCCCTCCATGTGATTCTGATACATGCTAAAGTTTCAGAAGTGCTGGTCTATATTATTTTTCCTCCTGCCACCAAATTGATTATATTTTTTTAAAAAACTTTCTTAGGGGGATGAGGTTGTGGGAAAAGTACTTTCCCTTTAACTTGAGTAGCTGTGTTCAATGACGATGCCTGTGAAAATATGTCTGCATGCTGCCTTCTCTGCATTCCAGGGCAAGATCATTCTATTTTCATAAGCCACAGCTGGTAGCAACTAGGAATATACTGCAGAGCCCTTGTTCCTGGCAACCGTGGCCATTTTCCAGCCCATGCTGGCATTGCCCTGAGTGACTCCAAGAGAGGGATTCAGTCTCACAACCGACACCTAAACCTAAAGTCATCAATCTCCTCTAATCCTCACATTCCTTCAGTTCTCTGTTACTTTTCAATGGACCGATGTTCTCCTAGATTCCAGGGCTTTTAAAGTCACCCTTGACTCCTCTCCCTTTTTGGCTTTCCATGTCTATTCCTGCCTCCTAAACCAGGTCTGGTGCCTTAGCATCAGGTGATATCATATTCCTTCTCCCTGGCTCTGCTATCTCTTCTTTCAGTCGATCTTACTACATACAGACTACATACTTAATTTTCCTTAAATTGTCATCTCTGATTGTCATTCTCTTGTTAAGACTCTGGAGCCCCTAGAATTCTGACATCAATTGTACCTTTCTGAATCTCTAGGAAAACCCTGCCCAGAGAGTCCACCCTTTGTTTTCTCATGACAGCCCATCTCTCCCGTTGCTCATGCTATCTGCTGGGTCAGGAATGCCCTCACTCAACATGTCTGCTTATTTAAAGCCTGTCCTTCCGTCAAGGTCTAGCTCAAGTTTCACCTCCACATAAAGTCAACATTGATTACTCCAAGTTGGAGCTCTCTCTCCAGACTCCAAATAGGCCTTTCCTTTCCACCTTTATCTTAAATGGTTCCCTCTCCCATCTCTCCATGTGCCTTACTAGCAATGTGAGGCTGGAGTCTGTGTTTTGTCAGACGTGGTGCTCTCAGTGCTGCAAACGCTCCTTGAACACTTATCTACAAGTGGGGAAAATAGGCAAGTACTAAGTATTTAAGGAATTTTCAGCATGTTTATATTTTAATGAGTTCTATTTGTAGATATGTAATGTTGTTCTTGTAAGTGTAAAAAATAAATCTGTTATAAGTAATAGGCCTCATTAATTCTCACTGTTTTAACCGTAGAAGTGGTATCAAGAAAGCATTCCTGACATGAAATAGCTCAGCCTACTTCTGAAGAGCTTCTGTAAAAACACAAATTATTAACTCATTTTCTTTGACATAAACTTTAATGTCACAGGTACATATGTTAGTCTCATATTGTAGACATTGACAAAATTCAGTAACTTGATAAAGGCTTGAAAACACAAGTATTTTTTTTGCATTGCAAAACAACTAACTTTATTTAGTGGATAATTCAGGTAACTACAAGAATTTCCAAATATTTGGATTGAGAGAAAATAAGAATTTTAGCACATATTATTTTGTTATCTGTATCACCTTACTTAACAAAATGTTTATAATGTAATATTACTAATTAATACTACTTTCATAATTAATACTAATTTAGTTACTAAACTAACAATACTAAAAATAAAAGAAAAATATTAAAGCCCCACTAATGAACAATATGAATTCTTTAAGAGCCTGATTACAGTTTTACACACGGGAATGCAATTTTCTTTGGTTCACAGGATGGCACTCTAAACAACTGGCCACACCAGCTGGGGCTTAAGTGCCTTCTCCACTCTTACAGTTCCACCCGGCCCACTAGATCGTTTGATGTCTTGCTGTCAGGCACTGTCTTTACCCAGAAGGCTGAGCTCAGGGAAATGCACGATCCACAGCAAGCTAATGATAAAAAGGGCTAAAAGCAGTTATGAGAAAGCAGGATTTGGTTGAATAAAGTGAAACCTGTAACACTATTTTATAATTTATAAATATACACTTAGCCAATATTGTTCTAGTGCTGCTATGTAAACATTGAATATTGGGGAGTCACTGCTTATTCTACTGAACACAGAAATTATTGGAAAGAGTGATCTCATCTAATTTACTTCTTGGAAGGGAACACTGGGAACTGGTCATTTTTGTAAGTGAGAACTTGAATGTTGACTTTCACATGTTGGTATTCCTGA
This sequence comes from Lasiurus cinereus, assembly GCA_011751065.1. Taxonomy (NCBI): domain Eukaryota; kingdom Metazoa; phylum Chordata; class Mammalia; order Chiroptera; family Vespertilionidae; genus Lasiurus; species Lasiurus cinereus. Next base: position 77,040,020 of record JAAGEH010000018.1, on the reverse strand, counting down.
CCCCTCTCATCTAGGAGGCTCATGCCCTCCATGGGACACTTTCTTCTGGGGCTTTGGAGACATCACTCTCTTATTATTATTCTTTCTCTCTGGCTATTTCTTCTCACTCTCCTTTGCTCATCTTCTTCACCTTTCTGACCTCCAAATTTCAGGGCCTTCTCAGATTTTTTATGTTTTCTTTTTAACTCACTCCCTATGTGATATCATCCTGTCCCGTGGCTTTAAATAGTTGTCTGCTCTACAGTCTTGACAGAATCCCTCCTAAACACCAAGCTCATTTACCCAGCTTGCACTCAACATCTGCAGCAAATGTCTTCAGGGCACTGGTTTTAGCAAGCTCCAAACCTGAGCTTCATGTGATAACTCATTAGCCTGTTCTTCCTTCAGTCCTCCCCATTGCAGAGGTAAATAGCAGCTGTACTCTTGCATTTCCTCAGGTCAAAAACTGGGAGTCATCTTTGACTTTATGTCTCCACATCTGTAATGCAAATCCATCCTACAGACTGGCCATGACTAGTTCTACCATCCTGGTCCAAGTCACTGCTTTCTATTATCTGGTAAATTGTAATGGCTTTCTAATCAGTTTTCTAGCTTCCATCTACATCATTTTATATTTTATTCTCAAAGTAGCAGCCAAAAGGCTCCTTTTATAATTTAAGGCAAATTTACTCAGAACTATTCAATGGCTCTCATCTCGCAGAATAAAATGAAGCTTTAATGTGCCACAAGACTCTATATGTATCTGGGAGATTTCTCTGACATTTCCAGTTTGTTGTTCATCTACAGCAACACTTGCTTTCTCATTGTTTCTCATTCTCCTTTTTCTGGATTTTTGTTCCTTTTAATTCCTCTGCATGGAATACTGTACCCAGATATTCACATGTGGTACTCTCTTACTTGATTCCAGAGTCTGCTAACATGTCACCTCATCAGAGGCCTTCTTTAGGTAAAATATGGTAGCCCAGCCCTAACAGGTTTGGCTCAGTAGATAGAGCGTCAGCCTGCGGATTGACGGGTCCCAGGTTCGATTCTGGTCAAGGGCATGTACCTTGGTTGCAGGCACATCCCCATTAGGGGGGTGTACAGGAAGCAGCTGATCGATGTTTCTCTCTCATCGATGTTTCTAACTCTCTATCCTTTTCCTTCTCTGTAAGGAATCAATAAAATATATTTTAAAAAAATAGTATGGTAGTCCACACCTCTGTCACTCCCTTTCCCCTTACCTTGTCTTATTTATAATCCTAGCACTTATTCTCTTACTTGATATATGCATTTTCTGTTTATTTATCTACTGCCTGCTCATTACCTCCCTACTAGAATTGAAACTTCTTGAGAGCATAAATGTTGCTTTTGTTACTGCTATAACTTTAGCACTTGGAAGAATATACATACAGCACATAAATACATTCAGCAAATATCTTACCTAATAATAGACAAACATGTAAATTGACCGTACCTCCGCTATGCCCATAGCGAATCAGAGTGAGTATGCAAATTAACCCAACAAAGATGGTGGTAATTTGCATACATAGGCACCCAGCGCCTGGGTCCCAGGAATATCTTGGCACCCAGGTCACTCTGAGGTAGGCCCCCCCATGGGCCCTGAGCAGCCTGGGAAGAGCCTGAGCCAGGGGGCTTCTGGGAAGGACCAAGACTATGATCAGAGCCGAGGGGGCAGGGGCAGAGTCAACGATCAGAGGGAGCTGAGGAGCCCCTACCCAGGCATAAAGTTTTGGCCAGAGGCTATAGGCTTGGGCAGGGGCAGAGCCAGTGATTGGAGGCTATTGGCAATTGGTGTGAACTACAGTAGGAACACCTTTTCTGATGGGTCATTGGCTAAGCTTCCTGTATGCTACTGATAATATTCTTAGTAACTTGGGTAGTAAGAATCCAAAAAGGTGATCTAAGGTTTTCCACCACACTTCTGAAGAAAAAAATGAAAGTCGGCTGCTAGAGGGCTAAGAAATGTCATATCCTGCCCTAGCTGGTTTGGCTTAATGGATAATGCCAAGGCCTGCCAACTGCAGGGTCTGGGTACAATTCTGATCAAGGTCATGTATCTAGGTTGCAAGCTCCTCCCTGGACAGGGCCCAGGTCAAGGTCATGCAGGAGGCAACCAATCAAAGAGTTCCTCTCACTTTGATGTTTCTATCTTTCCCTTTCTCTTCCACATTCTCTAAAAGTCAATGGAAACATATACTCAGGTGAGGATAAAAAAAAAAAGAAAGAAAGAAATGTCATATCCTATGAAAGACATTTTTTGAAAATGCCTAAGGAAAGTTGTTAGAGAGAAACCAAGATGGCGGCATAGGTGAACACCTAAACTGCTGCCTCACACAACAATTTCAAAACTACAACTAAAAGACAGAACATCATCCAGAACCACAGGAAAGCTGGCTGAGTGGAAATTCTACAACTAAAAGGAAAGAGAAGGGCTCATGAGGACTCAGAGGACCTGCAAAAACCTGAGGTATGAAGACATGCCCATGGAGAGGATGGGCAGCTGAGTGCCTCGCTGGCTTCCTCTAGCGGAAGAGAGACGGAAACTCCAAACTGCACTGAACCCCAGTTCCAATTGCACTGACCCCCAGTTTCAGGCGAGACTCATATGGGGGGAGTCTGGAATGTCATGAAGAGGGAAGAGTGCACGGAAACTGAGGGAAACCATAAAAAGCAGAGTTCTGGAGGCGAACCCACGAGTGCATGCAGGGAGACTGACTTCTGAGTGTACTACTGGTTTTCTCTAGCGGGAGGAAGACAGAACCTCCCACTGTACTGAATTCCAATTCCAACTGCACTGAACCCCAGTTTTGGGTGAGATCCTGGGGACCCAGACTCATACGGGTCCCCAGAGTGCAAGGAAACACAGGGGAGCCACAAAAGGTAGAGAGCTGGAGGCGCATGCACGAGAGTGCACAGAGAAGACTGCAGCAATTACCGAGAGACACTGAGACCCAGGGGCCTCATAGGGCAGGCTGACAGAAGCCAAGGCTGTCTGCTCAACCCTGAAACTCTACCTCATCCAAGCTGAGCAGAGAGGCTTTTGCAATTTTGCAGATCTTGTCTCATAAGGCTGTTTCTAGCACAGAAGTTCTCCCTGCATAAACACAACTGATCCTCACAGCCAATTGGCCTAGAGGTTAATTCATTCCAACAATAATCAAGACTTAACTACAACAAGCTGTCCACACAGTCCATAAAGAGGTGCACCAAGAGTTTCCACCTCAGGTAACTTGGGAGGCAGAGCTACGGGGCCACATAGGACACCTAACACACAAAGCTACTCTACCAACTCAGGAAAGCAGTGAAAATGTGGAGATAAAAAACATCACAAACAAAAGAAATGGAGGGAAACAAATGACTGGATATAGAGTTCAAAACCACAGTTATAAGGTTTTTCAAGAATTTCTTAGAAAAGATGGATAAATTTAGCGAGACCCTCGAGGATATGAATAAGGACCAATTAGAAATCAAACATACACTGTCTGAAATAAAAAATATTTTACAGAGACCTAACAGCAAACTAGAGGAATGCAAGAATAAGTCAAAGATTTGAAATACAAAGAAGCAGAAAACACTCAACTAGAAAAGAAAAAATAAAAAAGAATCCAAAAATATGAAGATAGTGTAAGGAGCCTCTGGGGCAACTTTAAGCGTACCAACATCAGAATTATGGGGGTGCCAGAAGAAGAGAGAGAGCAAGCTTCTAAAACCTATTTCAAGAAATAATGACTGAAAACATCCCCACCATGTGAAAGAAATAAACTTACAAGTCCAGGAAGTGCAAAGAACCCCCAACAAAAGGAATCCAAAGAGGACCACACCAAGACACATCATAATTAAAATGCCAAGAGCAAAAGACAAAGAGAGAATATTAAAAGCAGCAAATGAAAAACAGTTCATTACCTACAAGAGAGTACCCATAAGATTGTCAACTGATTTCTCAACAGAAACTATGCAGGCCAGATGGGAGTTCCAAGAAATATTCAAAGTGATAATAGCAAGAACTTACAACCAAGATTATCCTACCAAGCAAAGCTATCATTTACATTTGAAGGTCAGATAAAGAGCTTTACAGATAAGAAAAAGCTAAAGGAGTTCACCAGTACCAAATCAGTATTATATGAAATGCTGAAAGGTACTCTTTAAGAAGAGGAAGAAAAAGGTAAAGATAAAAATTATGAAGAACAAATACATATCTATCAACAAGTGAAGCTAAAAATCAAGTGAATAAAAAATGTGATGAACAGAATAAAGTGGTGAATAAAATAGAATCAGGGGCATAGAAAGGAGTGGACTGCCAATTCTCAGGGGGAAATGGGTGAGGGGGGTGCAGGAAGAGACTGGATAAAAATCGTACACCTATGGATGAGGACAATGGGAGGGATGTAAGAGCAGAGGGTGGGGTGGGAACCAGGTGTAGGGTAGCTATGGTGGAAAAAGAGGAACAATTGTAATAATCTGAACAATAAAGATTTGTTAAATTTTAAAAAAAGGAAGACAGGGAACCAAGATGGCAGCATAAAGTATACACCTCTATGTGCTGCCTCTCACAACCACACCAAAACTACAACTAAAAGACAAAATGACTATGCCCCAAAACCATGGGAAAGCTGGCAAAGTAGAAGTTCTGCAACTAGAAGGAAAGAAAAAAAGTGCATCGAGACCTGGTAGGATGTGCAGAAGCTCAGAAAGGCAGAGGTATGGAGATGCGCGCGAATCGGGCTGGCGTGCGCTGTTTCTTTGTTGTTGTTGTTTTTTCAATTGGGAGGGAATTACAAGTTCCTAACTACTCTGAACTCCAGTTTCCGGCGAGATTCTGGTGACCTAGACTTATACAGAAAGAAACTGGATTGTTGGCCATTGAGTCAAAAAGAGAGGGTGGCCTTCTCACAGAGGTGTGCACAGGAATAATTGTTTACTGCGATGGGGCGTGGGATACAAGACACGGGGATGCAAAAACAAGGAGACACAGAGGGGGCTGACTGGGAGCCAGCGCTGTTAGCCACGCCTTAGCCTAGTGATTCCCTGAAACCCTGCTCCTTCCAATTTACAAACCCATAAAGCTGTGTGCAGCATCTTATGCATATGAATGGCCTGCCCTCTAGCAATTTAATCTAACAAATTGCAATTGGGTCAGACAACTCCAAAACTCCCAAACTCCAAGCAAAGAGGAGAAATTTGCAGATCTCCTTGGTGGGTAGCCTCAGACAGTAGCTGACTTGCACCTCCTTGGAGATCCAGGAATCAGTGTACCTAGAGGTCAGTGTGAGATGACACTAGATTTCAACTCCTCACATACATAAGTGACACACTCAACAGACAGACTTGGCGAGCACCAAAGCCCCACTGAAGCAAGTCCTGCCCCATAGAAGTGTCTCCAGCATAGCAGTTCTTCCATTAATAGACAGAGCTAATCCTCACAGTCAATTGGCCTGGTCATTTCCTCCCAGTGTACCAATAGCAATCAAGACTTAACTACAGGGAGAATCCAAGATGGTGGCATAGGTGAACACCTAAACTGCTGCCTCGCACAACAATTTCAAAACTACAACTAAAAGACAGAACGGACATCATCCAGAACCACAGGAAAGCTGGCTGAGTGGAAGTTCTACAACTAGAGGGAAAGAGAGGGGCTCACAGAGGCCCAGAGGAGCTGCAAAAAGCTGAGTTACGGAGACGCGCACTGAGAGAGCGGGTGCCGGAGTACCTGGCTGGCTTTCTCTGGCGGGAGGGAAACGGAGACTCCCAACGGCATTGAACCCCTTCTCTTACGACACTAAACCCCAGATCCAGCCGAAACTCATACGGGGGGAGTTTGGACTGTGAAAAGGGAGAAGTGCACAGAAATTTAGGGGAGTTGCAAAGGATCGGAGGTCGGGTCGCGCACGGCACCACGCGGAGGACGGATTGCTGATTGTGCCGCTGGCTTTCGCGAGTGGGCGGGAGACAGACCCTCCCAACTGCGCCACTTCTGAGTCCACTGGGCCCCTGTTTTGGGCGAAACCCTGGGGACCTAGACTCGTGTGGTCCTGGTTCGCAGGGGAGCCGGAAAGGCAGCGGTCAGAGGCGCTGCAGGTGTGCGCACGCACAAGGACCGCTCCAGCCATTACCCAGTCACGTGAGACTCAGGGGCCGTGGAGGGCGGGGCCGACTGGAAGGCAAGGCGGTCCCTTAAGCCCTGAGACTCCACCCTCCCAAGCTCAGCAGAGGCTTCTGCAGCTGAATCCAGCACAGAAGTTTCCCCAGCACAGTGAAAATGACGAGACAAGGGAAGGGATTACAAGCAAAAGAAATGGAGGAAAAAAAACGACTGGATATAGAGTTCAAAACCACGCTTATAAGGTTTTGCAAGAATATGCTAGAAAAGATGGATAAATTTAGTGAGACCCAAGAGAAGATAATAAATACACTGACTGAAATGAAAACTATTATGCAGAGTAGTAACAGCAGACTAGAGAAAGGCAAGGATCAAGTCAAAAATTTGAAATATAAAGAAGCAGAAAACATTCAACTGGAAAAGCAAGAAGAGAAAAGAATCCAAAAATGTGAAGATAATGTAAGGAGCCTCTGGGACAGCTTCAAGCATACCAACATCAGAATTGTGGGGGTGCCAGAAGAAGAGAGAGAGCAAGATACTGAAAACCTGTTTAAAGAAATAATGACTGAAAACTTCCCACATCTGGTAAAAGAAATAGACTTACAAGTCGAGGAAGCACACAGAACCCCAAAGAAAAGGAACCCAAAGAGGACTACACCAAGACACATCATAATTAAAATGCCAAGAGCAAAAGAGAAAGAGAGAATATTAAAAGCAGCAAGAGAAAAACAGTTTATTACCTACAAGGGAGCACCCATATGACTGTCAGCTGATTTCTCAACAGAAACGATGCAGGCCAGACGGGAGTGGCAAGAAATATTCAACGTGATGAACAACAAGAACCTACAACCAAGAATAATCTCTCCAGCAAAGCTATCATTCAGAATTGAAGGGCAGATAAAGACCTTCACAGAGAAGAAAAAGCTAAAGGAGTTCATCAACTCCAAACCAGTATTATATGAAATGCTGAAAGGTACCCTTTTAGAAGAGGAAGAAGAAAAAGGTAAAAGACAAAAAATTATGAACAACAAATACACATCTGTCAACAAGTGAATCTAAAAATTAAGTGAATTAAAAATCTGATCAACAGAATAAACTGGTGAGTATAATAGAATCAGGAGCACAGAAAGGGAGTAGACTGATAATTCTCAGGAGGACAAAAATCATAAAGCATCAAACAGACTGTGAAATTATAGCAGAAAGATTAAAGTTAGGTGAGGTAAATAAGTGATCAATCAAAGGACTTGTATGCATGCTTATAAACATAACCAATGATCACAGACACTGGGGGGTCGGGGTATGCCTGGGAGGGAGAGGGGGCAATGGGGAGATATGTATAAAAAATTAATAAAAATTAATTTTAAAAAAAGAGAAAAAAGCTATAGTCAGTAGAAGCAAGCACAGCCATTGTGAAAACAACCGTGCAAAATGAATAAGATGCCAAATGAACCAGCCCTGCATTCCTGGGAGGACAAATGGGCTCAGCATGCACATGTGTGACCTGGGGAAAAACAGAGGAGACCGTGACCCTGAGAACACACTAACCAGTACAATCCAGAGGTCACTGAGGACAGAGAATTGGAGAAAGGGCACCACTTACCTTAGTAGCCCCATGGATTATATCAGGAAATGCCATTAGCAAAGGGCTTAGTAAGCAGTGGAATTCTACTTTCAGGGAGCAGAGCAGTAAGATGTGATCAAGCCAAGAGCTACAGCCTGAAGAACACTGTATACACAGTAGCAGAACAGTTAGCCACATCTTGGGAGCTGTAACAGGATACAGATTCCAAATATTTTCCAAAGGAAACATCAGTGAGGTAACCTCATCTCTTTCACGTGTCTAGTTTAGATCTAACTGTATTAGGCTGCTGATAGTTTGTTTTTCAATGACCAAACTCATCATACTCTCTTTTCTCCTTCTATCCCTACTCTAAACAATAAAATAAGAAGTCTCATCATTCTTGATATAGGAGTAAGGATGTAACTGTTAACTGAAACTACTTGTGGATTCCAATGTTATACTTCAAATGAACTGATAATATCTTTTACCTGTACGATAGACAGGATCTTGTACTGCAAGTTCAAAATTTACTTCTTTGGATTTTAAAAACACATCAATGCCCTCTTCTTCAGTAACAAAGGTCATTCGAGTTCCCACAGCAAAGACTGTAAATATTGGTCCATACTGAAAAACACACATAAATACAGATCATATTAGTAAGCATTTCTGATAACTAAGTTACTAGGCTATGGGTTAGGTTTGAGAAACAGTATGCCTCAAGAACCCCAATGCTGAAGTTGTAGTCAAGAAAAAAATTATCATCATTATATATGGTCATTAATTCTAAATTTTGACTGATTTGGCCAACTCTAATACTTAATCTCCCTTCTGACCATGTGTTACTTAGTTGCATCTTCCTTTCTTGGAGTGAAAAATAATAATTAGAAGTAATTATTAGAAATCTTACTGAGCACTGTAATATTTGAACATTATTTTCAAGATTCAGTAGGTTATAAGTAACCTGTAGCTCAACTTTGTTCAAGAAAAATATAAAATTGTTGATTGCTTTTACTATAAATTCATGGTGATTCAACACTGTCTTGCAATCCTAAAAAGTTCTCTAATGTGTTCACTTTATCACTTTCCAAACGACTATTTTACCTGCACAACTTGCGCAACCTTCCTCACTGTGAGGTAGTGTTCCTGCTTTGTATGTCACTGGGAATACAAAAGCAATCAAGTAGGAGCACTCTCAACTTCTTACCACCAAATCCTTCAAAGTTTACACATTTGTCCCCATTCTCCATACTTCACTCTGGTGAACACAGGTGGAAGGTGAAATGCCAATACTCTACCAGGCTTCTTACCTTCTTTTAGTCCTATGTTTCTTCCCTCTTTCTCCTACATTATCAGTTTTGCCCTGGCTATCATATCATTCCAAGTAGCCTACAAATATACTCTAGAGAGGGGTTTGATTCCAGAAAGTCCATGACTTTATTAGTGAGGGGGAATATATCATTATTTTCATTTCCCCTGTGGCCACAGTGACTTTACCATACTTCATCCAACATACACATTGTTAGAGCAATCACCCTTACTTTTATCTCTGAATACCACTTATGCTCATTACTACTTCAATATTATAGTCATTTCTAGACCTGCCATGAAAAGATATTTGATACACTGTTAACACTATCAGGCAACTGAGGGTTAATAATCATGGAGCCACCAAACAGTGAAGATTCACTAGTGATCCATATGTTGTCAGCAAGAATGGCAACAGGCGTTAGATTGGTGGAGTCAGACTGGACCTTGACTCAGCAATCTGGAGTTCTGATTAAGAAAGAATTCAGAGCCAAGATAAATTGTAAGAGAATTTATTTAGAAAGTCACAGAGGTAGAAAAAGTGAGCCATAGAAGAAATGGGCTCAGGAAAATGTGCCTGAGGGAGTGGGGCAGGGAAAGGCATTGGCATGCTCCATAGAGAGAGCCCCACTAGACCCTGGTCTAGAGGGCATTTATCTGGAGATCTTAGGGAAGGATCCCAATAGAACAATCATCAGTTTTCCACCACTGTGTCCAATTGTAGTTTCCGAAGATTGGCTGGTGCCAATGCAGGGGTAATTAGCCAATGCAGCTTGTCCTGAGGTCAGTCATAGGGTCCTTGTCTGGTTTGGCAGCTTTTCTGGGCCTGGAGCTAAAACAAAACTGAGGCCTACATGAAATTGATTTGGGTCAGAACCTCATTGTCCTCAATGCATAAATGGCTGTTCTCCAGACCCTTTGTTCATTCCCCCTCTAAGGGGTCTGACCTACATGATTTGGCAACATCCTAGGGCAGGAAAGATCAAAGGAGAGTCCCAACCACATGACCAGAGATATAAAAAGTCTGAGGGGTCTTACCACATGGCCAGTAACATGCTAGGGGAGGAAAGGTTACCCTAGGAGCAAGGTCCTTGTTTTCTCAGGTTTGCCCATTGCTAAGCACCCTAGGCTTTCCACCCTGTTGACCTTCTGTAACCTGGCCCACCCTCCTTGCTCTGCTCACGTCTGTCTAACTGCACTGGCATCTACACTCCTTTCAAAATTTCCTCTTTACAATTGTTTGCTAGTCAATACTTAGAAGATGAGTCATTTCCATTGTTTGTTAAAGCTTTGTCCAAAAGAGAATCCTTACGTTTCCATCAGAAATGTGTCCTTTTGTAACACATGTTGGCACCTAGGCTACAGGGTAAAACAGACATGTTCAAACACACCGAGTAGCTGAGATAACTGCTGACAAGTAATACTTAAAGTAACTTATTGCAAAATGATTGCACAGTGCAAATAGCCATGTTCAGTGTTATAAGTTCTGTTGACAATGAGGTTTTTCTGTCTTATTTGCCTTCCTTCTGTTCTCGTTTTTGTGCAATGTCAGCACTCTGAGTATTACAAAGTAAAGGCAAGCACATGCAGTATGTGCAGATGTGTGATGCTTGTATTTTTTTCATTAAACTTTTTATTTTGAGATAATGTAGATTAACATGCAGGTGTAAGAACTACAGAGATCCCATGTACCCATCACTCAGCTTCTCCTAGTGTTAACACCTCTCAAAGTGATAGTACAGTATCATAATCAAGCTACAGATATTGATAAAATCAAGAAAATATGTCCCTTTTATAGCCACACTCATTTCCTTCCCACGCCCAACTCCTCCTTAACCCTTAGCAGTCATTAATCTGCTCTCTATAGAGTAAAGAATTTTAACAAAGTTATAGAAATAGAATCATATAGCATAGGGAACTTTGGAATTGGCTTCTTTTTCCCCACATGGCATAATTCAATTGAGATCCATCCACATTGGTGTATGTATCAATAGTTCATTCCATTATATTTTAAGTAGAATTTCATGGTATGAATGTACCACCAATTTGTTTAAACATTGTTGAAGGATATTTATGTTCTTTTCAGTTTCAGACCATTACAAACAAAGTAATTATAAAAATTCACGTACAGGTTTTTATGTGAACACAAGTTTTCATTTCTCTAGGATAAGTTCCCAGAATATGAACCAACATTTCCATCAGCAATTTTACCATCTTACATTTTGTATTTCCACCAGCAATTTATGAATGACCCAGATTCTCTGTATCCTTATTAGCATTTGGGTGCTGTCCTTATTTTTCACTTAGCCATTCTGATAGGTATATCGTGATATTCTACTGTGGTTTTGATTTACATATCCCTAATTGCTAATGATGCTGAACATTTTTCTGTGTGCTCATTTGCCATCTGTATGTCCTCTTCAGTAAATTGCTTCTTCTTGACATTTGCTCATTTTTAAATTGGACAGTTGAGTTTTTTCTTTAATCTGGAATGTTGAGAGTTCTTTATATATGCTATATATTAATCCTTTGTTAGGTATGTGGCGTGCAAATATTTTCTTTCAGCCTACGATTGATTTTCATCCTCTTAACTGGGAACTTTCACGCTAAATATTCCTTTTTAACAAACATGTTAATATTAACAAATGTGTTAATATTTACTTTTGAGCTAGCTTCCCGTTTCCTGTCATGTACTCCCCTGCCACAGAGAAGATGAATGCGCCAGGGCATCTAAAATTATTTTTAACTCACCTATGTAAAATGTAACCTAGACATAATAGGAGGATGAAATACAAAATTAAAAATTATTTTTTGAATAAGTAACTTTGAAGAAAATAAAGCAGGACTAAAGGAAAATGGAAAAGCATAATGGGTTAAAAAAAATACACTCTTACTACCTCAACCCAACCAGGAGTATGTACTGGGGAAAGAGCATAAATACTAATATAAAGAATATAGTGGAGCCAAAGCTATTCGTGAGATTAGGAAACTAGACATGTTTATGCCTTTACAGTATAAATCTATTTGAAAAAAAAAAGCAAAAACAAACACTAAACATCACTATATTTTAAAGAAGAAGACGGACTTCTAATTTTGATAACAACATTGTAGCAACTTCTTTCTGAATTTTTCCACTTCTTTCATGGAAACTACACAAAGCCAAAAAGAGAATGAAACAAACATATGCACAAGCAACAGACTCAGCTAAACGATAAGAAGAAAATATACAAACTACAAAAGCCACCACACACCTGAAACCAGCGGAATTGGCAGTGGAAGCTCCAACAGTATAGCAGGGAGAAATGAGGAATGTCCAAAGAGTTCAATACTGCAAAGCTCAGAAATATACACTCAGGGTTAGGAGAAAGCAAAACTTAGAGCTAGAATCACTCTAAGATGGGCTAAAACAAGCAGGCCATGGATATTGAGGGAATTAACAAAGGATCACACAGAAGCTATTCAGAGGGTTCCAGAAGCAGCATCTTCTAAACATGAAGAGGCACTTGAGAAGACAGGAGTCCTGTCTCTTAGTAGCAACAGCTATGGGAGAAAGGCAGTGAGAGTTCAAGTGTGAAAGGGCAGGAGCCATACATCATGCATGCTAGGAGGCACTATGTTTTCACTGTAGCAAGAGAGGATAGAAAACTTAAACTGAGAAACTTGGAAAGCAACTACTCCTAACCAAAACCTCTTGTTGACAGCTAGTCAAAGACAACTCAACTCTTTAAAATACGGTTATACAAAAGGGAAAAATTCAGCACTATAAGAAAGACAAGAATATCCTGATAAAGAAACGCACTGAAAATATTTGCTAAAGAATACATGAGAATTGAAATGCAAAATTATTATTGTAATTTGTAAAAATTAACCTAATAATTGCACTTGCAAAGAAAATAAAACAGAATTATAAGACACAAAGTGAAAAAATAGCCAGACAAAAGAGGAAAGTTAGGAAATAAAGGAACTCAGGAAAGAAAGACACAATAAAGACACTTCTGAATAAAAGAAAACAATTACATGAAGTACAAGTGAGGCCTAAGGAAAAGAGAGTATAGAAATGTGAGAAATGCAAAATGGAAAACAAAAATAAAGGTTAAAACGATTGCAAGGGAATACAGCCATGGGAGACAGGCCAAAGAGATTAAACCTATGCAACTGGGCCTCTTTCCCAAACTCCAAATTCATTTATCCAACTGCTTATCTCAACATCTCCACTTGGATGTCGAAATCCCAAACTTCTACAGATCTAAAGCTGAACTTTCCTTCCAATGAGTTCTTGCAATATTGTCCATTTCATTTGATGGCAATCTACTATCTAGTTTCTCAAGCTACACTTCTTAGAGTTGCCTTTGCCCTTTTCATCCTCTTACACACTACATTCAATAACCAGTAAATCTTGTAGCTTCTACTTTCAAAATGTTCCCAGCTGTTTCTCAAATTGCCACTGCTATCACCATGACCAAAATCATCATGACCTTAAGCTTGAATTATGACAATAAACTTCAAATTATTTTCCTTCTGTTATCCTTAGGTCCCTGTTTTTAACAGAGCTGCCAAAGTGACCCTTTAAAATTTAAATCATATCATATTACTCCTCTGCTCACAACACTCGAAAGTTTTCCTCTTCACTCTAAATTACAAATATATTTACACTTTCAATCTTATAATTTATAGATATACCGTACATACAGAAATGGCATTTATTGCTACTTTATTTATAATAGCAAAATATGAGGGGAAAAAACATGTCCATTATTAAATGACTATTTAAGTGAACTATGTTTCAGGGAATACTTCGCAGGTTTTATTTCTGTGTAGGATGTGATAAAACCAAGGTGAGCCAAGGTTCTTACTGCCAAAAGGTGAATAAATTCCAAAGATCATATTTTTAAAAGCATCAGAGAACTTGGAATACAATAAAAACGAAATGGGATAAAACTCAACAGAGGAGAGAATTGTACAGAAGTGAAAAAACAATAGTTCACTATTTATTTCCCTGGTGAATTCTGGATATGGGCTGAAGGTCAGAACTGAAATAGGCACCTTCAAAAATCAAGAGTGAACATCAGATTTAATGGTAAAATGTCGAACATTTAACCTAAAATTAGGAAAAAGACAAGCTTGTCTACTCTCATCACTTTTATTCCATAATATATTAGAGCTCCTACTGATTGTAATAACACAAGAAAAAGAAGTCCTATCTAATAAAAGAGTAATATGCAAATTGACAATATCTTTGACACACCCACCAGCCATGCCCACCAGCCATGTCCACCAGCCAATCAGAGCTAGTGTGCAAATTAACCTAACAAAGATGGTTATGGCTACAGACCAAGCTTTCCACACACCCTGGCCCGGAACTTAAGGCAACAAAGTTTCAATGGCCGTGAGAGCAGAAGGCTTGGTTCCACTCCAGGCTACAAAGTTTCAATTGTAGAAGAAAAATAAATCCCAGATACTGGGACCTCTGCTGGGGTCGCTGGGGGGTGTGGCTGGCCTGCAAACCACCATAGGCCCCTCACGGAGGCAACCCCACGCCCCAAGGGACACCCTTTAGGGCAAACCCATGCTGATCCAGGACACCCTTTAGGGCAAACCAGCTGGCCTCTATCCTACCTAATAAAAGAGTAATATGAAGATTGACCATTACTCCAACACACAAGATGACTGCACCATGTGGATACAAGATGGCCACCACAAGATGACCTGCAAGGGAGGGCAGTTGTGGGCGATCAGGCCAGCAGGGGAGGGCAGTTGGGAGGAACCAGGCCAGCAGGGGAGGGCAGTTGGGAGGGACCAGGCCTGCAAGGGAGGCAGTTGGGGGGTGATCAAGCCTGCAGGGGAGGGAAGTTAGGGGTGACCAATGCTGGCAGAGGAAGGAAGTTGGGGGTGACCAGGCCTGCAGGGAAGGGTAGTTGGGGGGAACCCAGGCCTGCAGGGGAGGACAGTTAGGAGTTACCAGGCCCATGGGGGAGGGCAGTTATGGGCAAACAGGCTGGCAGGGGAGCAATTAGGCATCAATCAGCCTGGCAGGGGACTGGCAGGCAGAAGCAGTTAGGGGCAATCAGGAAGGCAGGCAGGTGAGCAGTTGAGAGCCAGCAGTCCTGGATTGTGAGAGGGATGTCTGACTGCCTGACTGGATTGGGCCTAAATAGGCAGTCAGACATCCCTCAAAGGGTCCCAGATTGGAAAGGGAGCAGGCTGGACTGAAGGACACCCCCCCCCCCCCACTCCCATGCATAAATTTCATGCACTGGGCCTCCAGTAAAAGACATAAACATCATGGCAGGGGGGAGAAAATAAATTTATCTCTTTGCAAGATATATTGTTATATATAAAAACTCCTAAGAATTTTACAAAATAACTACTGGAACTAATAAGTGAATTTAGCAAGGCCATAGGACACAAAGTTAATATATAAAAAAATCCCAAATCCTGAATTTGTTATGTGCCAACAGGATACAATTAGAAAGCAAAAATGAAAACAATTTTATCTATAACTAGAGGCCTAGTGCACGAATTCGTGCACCAGTGGGTTCCTTCAGCCTGGCCTCCTGGATCAGACCAAAACCAATTCTCTGACATCCTGCAAGGGGTACCGGATTGTGAGAGGGTGCAGGCCAGGCTGAATGACCCCATTGTTACATGATCAGGGGCTGGGGTGGGATGTGGGAAGTTGGCCAGCCGGGAAGGGACCTTGGGAGGGCTCCAGGGTATGTTTGGCCCATCTTGCTTAGTCCCAATGGGCCAGACCCCAGTAGCAAGCTGGTCAAAGTGTCTGCCCTCTGGTGGTCAGTACACATCATATCAACTGGTCAACCAGTCAGTGCACAACATAGCGAATGGTTGAATGACCTTAGCATATCATTAGCATGCTATGTTTTGGTTGGTTGAACAGCCAACTGGTCAACTGGACATTTAGCATATTAGGATTTTATTATATAGGATAGCCTCAAAAATATAAAATCAACAAGAAAATAATTAACAATCTCAGGCAAACCCTCATTGCAAAAAACTACATGTTATTTATGAAAGAAATTAAGTAGCAAAATTGAGAGATATACAACATTCATAGACTAAAAGAATTAATATTGTTAAAAAGTGTATTCCCCCCTAATTTTTCTACACATCTAACAAACTTCCAATCATAATCCCAGCAGTCTTTATAATAGAAATGCACCGGGCCTCTAGTAGGAGATGAAGGAAAATTTCTTTTAAAGATACTGTTTTGCATCTATTAGACTGGCAAGAATTTGGTTCCTTGTGTGGGCCAGGATATGAGGAGCTAGGCAATCCCCTACCTACACTCAAAAGAAAAGAAAAAGTGTATACTGTTAAATCCTTTTGCAAGGGTAAAATGGTAACATAAGCAATGTAAATGTTATGTTCTTTGGGCAGTGCCATTTTTAGGAATTTGTTGAGGAAACAATCAGCTAAGTGCAAAAAGCAACACACACACTAAATATATGTATGTATACACAAACTCACACACACACAACAGAATGTTCAGTGAAGCACTAATTGAAATAAATAAAAAAGTTGGCAGTATTCTATAAATTTTTTGGAAGATATAGTATATTTGAAAAAGTACAAAAACAACTATGACAATAACCATTAATAATCTTCTTAGTGCCCAGAGAAAATGTATTTCATCATCATTAAGTAATAACACATGGAAAATCCAGGGCCAGCAAAATTTGTAAAGACCAAGTTTGTAAGCAATTTTTTTTTTTTACAACAAACTGGTTAACTCCTATTTGGATACTAATTTACTATGTGTTTTCATAAATTTAAATTATATTTGTCTTCCCCAATTACTGAAGCATTTGCTTAATATGTATACAAAGAACTTTTTTAGGATGAAGTAATTAGCACTCATAATATCTGCTTCCCAAAAGGCAGTTAGTTGCAAGCTGCATTGTACTTCATAACTGATAAAAATCTATTTGGTTTTTAAAAAACATGCATAAGACATAGCTGTGAGTTGAGGAATTCATAAATGACTAGATCGTTAAATTGAGGGCAGTAGGGTATGGTCCCCGTGTTCTAACATTAAATTTGAGATCCAACGAAAGAAAATTAAAAAATAACATTACCTTCTTCCGTTACCCCACCTGCTAAGGCCTCTTACCTTGATTCTTGCTTTCTCTATAAATTCTAGAGGGGCTTTCCCAAACTCAAATGCAGCTCCAATCCAAGGAATCCAGCCGCTGATGCACGGTGGTCTGCTCAAGTTCTTCCACTGAAGGAATAACGAAAGAGCAATGCAACCTAGGATTATAAGCACTGATGGGAAAATTAGCTCCATGTTTTTGTCTAGCGCCTTCCAGAATCAAAGAAGGAAAAGTCCTGCTGCCATGGCACTTGCTCCTTCCCTCTGGGAATCGGGAGCTCCCACCGGACCTCCTCCAGCAAGGTTTCCTGCTGCAACTTTTGCAGCTTTCTTTGCCTTTCCATCTGTGGTCACCTTTCCCCGCCCCAGTTTTTAGATGACTTTTGCATCATCGCTCCCTCCCACTTCTCTTTCAGATCTTGGCCAACCGGTTCGTCGTGCTGAGGCTGGACCGCGGTCGGAGGGCGGGTTCCGAGTGGCAAAGAGAGGGGGAAAAAAACAAACACGCGTTGTTGCCACGGATACCGGGGGCTCAGCGAGCGCGAGATTGTGGCCAATCACGAAAGCGGCCCGAGAGGCGCAGAGTGCGGAGGACTACATTTCCCAGAAGCCTCGCGGGCTCCGCGTTGTTTATTCTCTGTCAGCTGGACCACTCCATCCTGGGGCTGTTAGGAAGGTTGCAGGTTCGCCAGGCCAAGCGAGAGAGAGGGACGTGGACTCCGCCACGCCCTTTGTCGGTTGAGGAGAGGCCGCCCTGGCAAGGTGGCACGCCAGCTGTGGCGCCCGCGCCGGCCAGAGGGGTGCATTGTCGTCCTGTCCTGCTGCCGAATGTCTGTCCCAGAGGATGAGGAGAGGCTTTTGCCGCTCGTCCAGAGATGGCCCCGAGCCAGCAACTTCGTACTGTCCGGCTGCGCGGCCACCGTGGCCGAGCTAGGTACCCGGACGCCCACTCCTGGGCCTCTCCCGCCGGTCGTCGTGGCGCCACCCTGGAAACAAGGGTGGCAGCGGGGGAGCGGGGGAGGGGAGGTAGGACCGGTAAGGCCCGCAGATGGCTTCGTTCCCGGGTGTGTGCAGCCCGGGAGCTTGCGCCCTGTCCTTCCCCACGTGTCTAGCAGAGGTGGCAGGGTGCGGGCAAGGCCATCTGTGTGTGGAGGAGGGCATGGGGGTCTCTGAGGTCTTTGCTTTCCAATCTTGTCTCCCTCAGAGGTGTGCAATTGCACCCAAACGTGTACTTTTAGGAGCTTCACGAATTGTCATTCCTCTTCAGGAATCGTTTTCCCTTTAATGAAGATGACCTTTTGAAAAACAAAATCCACTTTTCATCCTTATTGAAATAATCTCTTCGATGTATATTCTTTTTTCAAAACTTACCTTTACTGTTGAAATGATTGCGTATGTCCCTGTGATTTATATTCTTACACAGCCTCACTACATCATTGTCTTTTGAGTCCAAATTGTGGATACAACTTGTGGGACTTAAGTTATTAACCTAGCACACTTAATTGAGCATGTACTCAGCACCTGCCAGCTGGTCACTTGGAGCTTAACTTGTCTATACTGTGTTTACTTTGCAGCATTCTGAGAAGTCAAATATATATAAATATTAAATCCAAGGCAGGACCCCCAATAATCGTGTTATTATTATAATTACTGCAATGCTAGAGACTGTGGAGATATAGTTTGAAAGACCCAATTCTGACCTTACAGGGTGGTGGGGAGACCTGCATTATTATAATGAAGGTATTGTTACATATCAGAAGAGCATAGAGATGAGCAGGTACCTCTGTGTAAGCAAGTCAGGGAAAATGGAAGGCCACCTAGAGCAGATTGATGATGCCCTCACATGAGCAGGTGGTGTTTCTTCCAAAGATTTTGTGAGTAGTGCATACCTTCCCTGTGAAGCCTTCCCTGTAAATTTTAAGATTACCCTTTCATTTTGTTGCCCATTTAAAACAAACAAAAAGTTGCCACTCTGATGTGTTTTCATTTGTAAATATTTGTCCTGTTCTAAAGTGAGTTTATTTTGTATTTCCAGCCCAGCTAGCACATTCTGTTGTTTTGCCTTTTGTGCTCCTCCACTCTTGTCCTTTGAACCTTCTCCCTTTTCCTCTGTCCACCCCAAACTGATGAAGAATTACTTCATTCATTGTTTTTACTGAAATATAATTAATCAACTTTTAAAAAAAAATTAAAAGCAGCTTGCTCAATGATTAGATATATTTCCAGGTGGGGCTTTTTGTGTTTTGTCCTTTTGTTTGTTTTGTTGGTTTTTAAAACTTATTTAAACTGATGTTTTCCCCTCTGACCAAAAGCTTTTATTTCTCCTGTTAAAAATTCATAGAGAGTTATGAGGAGGCTGGAATGGGAGACAGGGAGAATCAAAACATAAGATGGTTTTGAGTGCAAAACAATTTAGGATCAGAACCTGGAGCATGATTTAAGTAACTAGCAAGAAAAACAAATTTGTTTTCAGAGTCATAACCTGTGCTCATATAGAGGCTTCTATTTCTTAAGACTTTTCATATTTCAATGAAGTATTGCTTGAATCCTCTATATGTTAATTATGTCTGTTTTAGGAAAACTATTGGGGAGATATAATTTTTTCTAAAGGCCAGTGGTAAGATTTAATATTTTCTTCCACTCTGTTTTCTTTTAGAAAGACATAGCTATCAAGTGGGAATCATTGAAAAACTTATGTAATGTTAATAATGTTCATGAACTTAACTGAATCTGGTCATCTCAGTTATTTGGGACATTGTGTTTATAAAGTTATGAGCTTGATATTCCTACTCTGGGTTAGTTAGTGCCACTCTGTTTCAAGGTAAAAGGTCTATAATTCAAAACGTAATCATTAGAAAAATAATTTTAAGGCAGTTGGTACTTTTAAGGAGGCCATGCATAAAAATTGTCAGTGTTGAAAAACAATATGTGCTTTACTACAAGGCCAATGAGCATGCCAGCCTCATATATATAATATATTATAAGCTCCTTATTTCATCTTCTGTGTCTCAAACAAGTTAATGATTCATCTGCATGTGAACATCATCTATGAAATTATAGAATTCAGCTTCATCTGGCATTCAAAACCTAGGATAAGTAGTATAGTATTCTAAAAGTCACAATTGCACTCAAGAGTACATTACAGAATATGGATACCTGGAATTATAGCCATCGGAAAGCAAAACTTAAGGACAAAAAATAGATTTTAGACTGAAATTTCTGAACAGAAAGAACCCAAGGCTTGTCACTTTTCCTCCTGGCGATTGGGATGTACTTGGGAACAGTCGTTTGTAAATTTGGGAGTCTGTATGAATCAACTGATTTCCATAGCTGATTCTGAAGTACTCTAAAATTTGAGAATCACTGATCTTGTGACTAAAGTATTAGTCCTGTGATTTTAGAATTGTTTGTTTCTCTGATTATTGTGGGTTTTCCCTCCTTTTATTTGTATTAGCAACCTTTCCCCTCGATCTCACAAAAACTCGACTCCAAATGCAAGGAGAAGCTGCCCTGGCTCGGTTGGGAGACAACCCAAGAGAATCTACTCCCTATAGGGGCATGGTGCGCACAGCCCTTGGGATTGTCCAAGAAGAAGGCTTTCTAAAGCTTTGGCAAGGAGTGACACCTGCCATTTACAGACACGTAGGTATTTATCTTGATTCTGGCTGGTAAGTTTGTTTTGATTTCTGTGTTTGTCTCTTCTGCTTTTCTGTTTGGTTCTATCCAAAAACCAGTTAGTATTTTCTACTAATGTGATAAATGAATATATAGTCTCTTAAGAAGAAGAAAATTAACTACTAGTTGTTATTAAGGAATTATTGCACTAATTTTTTAGAAATACATATAGAATTATTTAGGGATGAATGTCATAATATCTGTAATATACTTTAAAATAATTAAGAAAAAATACAACATGATGCAAATATGGCAAAAATGTTAGCACTTTATAAATCTGAATTATATATCATTTTCTCTACTTCTCTGTATGTTTCAAAATTTTCCTAATAAAATTCAAGTTTAAGAAAAAAGGCATAATTTAAATATTTTTTCTATTTTAGAAACTTTAAACACAAAATTAAAAATGTTTATGTTCTTGAAAATTAAATATATTTGACCACAATTTCACAGCTCATCAATACATTAGAAACCAGGCTACTCTTAAAAAGCAAGCAAAAATAAATGTGTACTCTGGCAATAGAGTACATGTAAAAAAGATGCTTTTTGTTGCCTCAGTTTCTCAGACTACCTAACTAGCTGGCTCTGTGGGCCTTTGGTCACTCTTAAAGGAAAAGAGTCATTAAATACACAATGAGAGCACTGTTTTGCTCTGCTTCCCAAGTAGCTCTCATAAAAACAGGAGGTATTGAGTTTTCAGCTTGTGGACAGAGGAACATAAAGTTGGCTTCAAAAGGTAGTAGGGTAGTCCTGAGCAGTGGTTGAAGCATCAGCCCAAGTACCGAAGGGTCACCCTGGTCAAGGGAATATACCCCAGTTGTAGGTTCCATCCCTGGCCCTGGTTGGAGCACATGTGGAAGGTATCAGTCAATGTGAGAGCACATTGATTTATTCTCCCCGCCCCCTGCCTTCTCTCTTTCTCTCTCTCCCCCTGCCCCCCCCCTTCCCTTTTACTCTCTCTATACAAAAAAATCAATGGGAAAAATATCCTCAGGTAAGGATTGAAAAAACTAAAAGGTGGTAAGACAGGTGTGGCATTTTACTCCTCTACATTCATCATGTTTCCTCAACTATTGAAGGGACCCTTGGTAAGAGAACTACCCAGCAGTAACTTCTCTCTTATTATTTTTAAAGCTTCAGTTTTTCAGATGAATAAGTTAGAGTATATTCATCAAAAACTATCCAGAAATGTGCAAATGTGTTTTGGTACTTTGTATATTTTTTTAATATCTTGAAATATTTCATCAAGCTTCCAGAAATATCAAGAAAAATTCTCTACATGAATATCATGTACTGATTTTAATGATTTTTATTTTTCATCCTTTTTAAAACATTTTCTCCTTTGCTTCCCATTGTTGTTTTGAATTTCACTTCTTTTAATGTGTATTTTTTGACCACCACATATGGTTTTATAGTTAAGCTTAATTTCATATATTTGATACCACTGAAAAATGACTGCACTATAATAAATTAACCAATAAAGGTATAATATTTATTGAATGAAAATGCCCGCTATTTACCCAGCTCTGTGCTAGGGCTTATAAAGTAATGAAAACCTCATAGTCTGATGAAAAGGTGAGCAAGAAAATCAAGTCCATCTTTAATCAGTATGATAAATGCTGAATTATATGTGTGCCTGTGTGGTTCTGTGGGAAAACGGGAAACAGCAGGTGCCATGACAGCCTAGAACACGGGAGCAAAGGTCAGAGAATGTTTCTGAAAAAGTAGTTCTCTGAGTTGAGTTTTGAAGATAGGAGTTAGCAAAGCAGAGAAGGGAGAATCCATGCAAGAAATATCAGCTAGCCTGAGAAGGCCTGAGGCTGAAAAAGGCATGCCACCTGTGCAGAGCCATCAGGACGTCCCTGTGTTGGAGGCATAGGCTCCATGAGGAAAAGAGCAAACTGGGGAGGTCAACCAGGCCAGGTCAGATGTCCTCATATTTTATTAAACATATAGCTGAGTCCACTTTTTCATGCTCTCTCTTACACAGTGTACTCTGGAGGTCGAATGGTCACATATGAACATCTCCGTGAAGTTGTGTTTCGCAAAAATGAAGACAAGCATTATCCCCTTTGGTAAGTTTTGTTTTGAAAATAAGATACTATTGCCCCTAAGCTTTTAATGTTTTATCCATTAAATTTATATAAAATTATGCATTGTACCGAAATCACCTCAAATTACAGGCTTAAAATAATAAATATTAACAATATAAATCCAAATAATTGACCATTTACTGTACTTTGTATACACATGTATATATGTACATAAAATTATGTATGTATTTAATATTTTAATATTAAAAATTTTTTTAGAACACATTCTGTATTCCTTTTTCTACTGAGAATTCCTGGGCTTTAGAATAACACAGATTGGCCCAAATTTCTGCTCTAGCAATGTGTAACCTTGGCAAACAATTTGAATTTCAACTTTCGGTGGTCCTTTAACCTTGCCCTCTGTAAACAGATGAATCATCCACTTCCTTCTGATTTGTTTGGGTCTGTTCCTCATTTTGTCTTACATGTCATATGCAGGGGCTGTACCAGCATGGTACTGTTTACTACAAAACTTGTGAAATTTATGGCCACCTTTAAAAATGTATCTCCTTGTATAATCAGGAAATCAGTGATTGGAGGGATGTTGGCTGGTGTGGTTGGCCAGTTTTTAGCCAACCCAACAGACCTAGTGAAGGTTCAGATGCAAATGGAAGGAAAAAGGAAACTTGAAGGAAAACCACTGCGGTAAGTTCTCTAATTAATTCACATCTTCTTTCCCCCTTTGTCTCTAGGGTATTTTGAACATTTACCTAATGGACATATGCATTTTTGTAACTCAGCATTCATTAGTTTTGACTCTTTTAATATGGAAATTGTATCCAGTAAGAAGAGAGCTAAGGTGGATCTTTTCTTTGCATGGATAAAGGTGCACATGTTCCCTACCGGACAAATTCTGTGTGTGCTGCCTTTCCCAGCCCAGGCAGCAATATAAAGAGTTTGATCACTAAAATTTGCCTGGCTGTGAATCCTAATTTAGTCATCATGGCCTGCTGTTGTTGAAGTCAATTAACATTTCTAGTCTCTGCTTTTCTGTCTTTACAAGGGGCCATCTTACAAGTTGACTGCATGGCTCATAAGTGCCAAAAGCTTAGCTTCCTTCCCTTTCTCCCTGAAAGAAGGGAAATAGCAAGTTGACCTTGCAAGTGGTTCCTGCTTCCCTGTCCAGTCTGCTCCTTTTCTTTTTACCAAGTTTAAAGAAGTGTGGAAACCACGCGATGTGAAAGCCTTCTATTGCATTACACTATATTATCAAAGTTTGCCTTTCTTCCAAAGGCTTCACGTTCAACAATTTATAAAAATGCCACTTGCCAGTTTCCCTCAGGCAAAAGGAAAGGTCTTGCAGATAGATAGCTCCCTCCCAGGAAAGAGGAAGAGTGCTGGATACCTTGAGATGAGTGCATGGGGGTCTGATTCTCTGAAGACTGCAGGTCTATCGCTGAGCCAAAGATGAAGGAGGTTTGGAGCCTCCTTTGAGAGTTTGCTCCTGACCACTACTGCTCTCTGCTCTGCTGCTCCTGAGCTGACTCAGTGGAAAACGAGGTTGGGCTGGGAAAGAAGCCTGCACCACAGAGGAGAAAGGGAAACCACTCTGATTTAACCAAGTAGTCCCTGGAATCCCAGGTCCTATTTTGTCACCTGGCAACAAGGTCTAATTACTCAGTAGCAGGGAGAAGTGATGTGGCCTTGGTTGGATATAGGGAGAGAACTATGGGATCCAGAAATAATCTGAATTGATTGCCTCATTTTTTTCCCTCTCTCATTTTGAATGTTGGAACTTTTTGGTTTGCGTAGTAGTAAAAAACATTGAATATTGTTGTAAAGAATATGAATGTTGGGATCAGATAACCTGGGATTCAAATCCAGCCTTTACCACATTTTAACTCTGTAACTTTAGTTAATTTCCTAACCTCTCTAACTGTCATTTTCCTCAGATGTAAATTGGAGTTAATAATACTTCATAGTTTTCAAAAATGAAATGTATCATATGTGTATAATAGCTACATTAGCCATTTAAGACCATACCTCCCATGTAGCATTATAGTAATTATGCATGCCTAATAAATGTCATATTATCTTTTCAGTGCGACTCAGAAAGTGTAAGTCCTGAGCAAAAGCCACACAACACAGCTAGTAAGTGGGAAAGGTAGCATTTGACTCCAGGTATTTCTAACTATATCAGATCCAGATCTTGTATTTCATATCAGAGGTTTCTAGAATTGGCTCATGGTTCAATACCATCTTTTTATCTGTGTATAGAAAAATAAGCAAAATAAGAATAAAGTAGTAAATTTTAATAAAACCAAACTATTTTATTTTAAACTTCATATGATGAGGTTGTCCTTTTTTACTTTTTGGCCTAAAAATATTTCTTCTAAAGATTATGTGAGGATCAATGTTATTTGGCAAAACTACAAAATTTGTAGGTCTCCCATAAAGTAGTAAAATAAACCCAAAGTTATGATAACTACTGTTCCTTTCTATAATTAATATGTGCACTGATTATATATAATATCAAGAAAATAATTTTAATGTGTTTAAAAATCTGAGAACAGGTTGATAGAATTTATAAAGATTTCCATTAAAATGTTTAATTAAATGTTGGCCTTTTTTCTAAAGGATTTTTAATTTTTTCTGGAAATTAGATTTATATGAATTGCTTTAATTTCTAACTATTCTGAGTAAGTAAGATGTTATTTTACTCTAAATCATAACAGCTATATAGGCAAGCTTATCCAGTTACATTCAATACAAAGGAATGCATAAAGCTTTTACATTTCATTATTATTTTCCCTTAGATTTCGTGGTGTGCATCATGCATTTGCAAAAATCTTAGCTGAAGGAGGAATACGTGGGCTTTGGGCAGGCTGGGTACCCAATGTACAAAGAGCAGCGCTGGTAAATATGGGAGGTAATGGAAACTTCATTAAATTCTAAGAAGTGTAATAGCTTTAATAATTATTGGAACTCACCTTAGGAAAAATAAAAAATGTTATTATTTTTTAATAACATATATTGACAGTAGTCTTCTTTTATGTTGCACTGTAATTGAGAATTTTCCTTAAAGCGTTTTCACTGTTTGGTATGGCATGTGAAAAGTATTTCCAAAAATAAGCAAATGGTGACAATCCTAATATTTAAAGAGCCAGGGTCCGTCCATGACCGAAACTTGCAGATGGACTACCAAACACCAGGTTAGGGTCCCAGCTGGTGCGACAGAACCAGCGGCCTGCTGTGTGGTGGCAGGAGGGAGATATGGGCTTCAGCTGCCCATGGCGTGGTGGCGGGAGGGAGCTGTGGGAATGGAGCCATGTTGCCATCAGACTGGCTCTGGGTCCCTCCTGCCACCCCACAGGCTCTGGAGAACCAGAGCCATGCTGTGAAGGGGCTGGACCCTATCCAAAGGGTCTCGGATTGTGAGAGTGTGCAAGCTGGGCTGAGAGACTCCCTCCCCTTGAGTGTATGAATTTTCATGCACCGGGCCTCTAGTCTATAATAAAAGCATAATATGCTAATTAGACTAGCTGTCCTTCTAGACAACTTTCCTGATGAAACTGGGGCTGTGCAGAAAGCTCGGGTCCTGGGTGCCAGAAGGAAGCTAGCAGCTGGGGAAAGGAAGGCTTGCTCTTGCATGAATTTCATGCATCAGGCCTCTAGTAAAGATAAAAGACCAAATTATTTCTAAGGTCTTCTCTCTGCTCTACACCTTCTCTAAGATTCAAAGATACTCATTATTGAATAAATAATTTTTCTTCTTTTTCTTTCTATTGCCAGATTTAACCACATATGATACAGTGAAACACTACTTGTTATTGAATACAACATTTGAGGACAATATCATGACTCACAGTTTATCTAGGTAAGTGGTTGTTTTAGTTTTAAGACTTTTTTTTCCCCTCCAGATCATCTTTTCTTCCATATTTGACATACACTTTTTTTTTGTCTCTTTTGATTAGGAATCTAGGGATATCACACTTAGAGAAAGGTGATAGTATATTTATAAAAAGCAATTTTCTTAAAGTTTGTTGCAGTTAAAATGGAGAAGACAGAGACGAAGTTGTAGAATGTTGTAGATTAAACTTTCCAAATATTTGCACCTTTTTGGGGCCTGGCCAGAGTCAGATTCTAATGATCAGCTCTCCAGCTCATTGAGCAGATATGTTTGAGTATCTTCTATGTTAAAGGCACTGTGCAGGGCCCTTGTAGTCAGTACAGAACATAAACCAAACTCCTTTCCAGGATATTTACCAAGACAGAAAACAGGACAAGCATACAAACATTGTACAGTAAATGACTAGTTACTGTAGAGTTCAGAGGAGAGAGAAGTAATAACGACTTGGAGGGGTTAGGATTAGATATGTGTCATGAAGGGCTGTGCTTTTGATAGACAGGGACAGGAAGAAAAGCATTCCAAGAAGAAGTAATATGTACATTAATCTCTGCAACAATGTCAAATATCCATTAGAATGTGTTATGTTATAGATGTCTAATATCCTTAACATTATAGTGATTTTATTTAGCTCCTGATCTTGTTTCCAAATTCTATCATTCTTTCTGGTATTTGGACAACCCCAAAAGTAGTATATTAATAGTACCAAACCAATGATATTTGGAGCCATATAGGTACAGATATAAATGATTCCTAATTCAGGTTCACCTTAACTAAATATTCCTATGGTAGTGTTTCTTCATTCTCCCTCTTTTAAAATCAGTATTGTCTTTAGTGTTGCTAAAGCAGTCTTTTTATATGTCTTTGTTCACTGTTCTTTCCCATTCCAAACTCTTACCCAGGTAATATTCACAGTCTACACCATACTTTCTCTGATCTCTTCACAGAGCACTAAGGATTTTAGGGCTTCTTTCACTTTTACCTCCATCCTCGCAAACATATGTGTTGTATCTGTATCACTCATACTTTTCTTTCCTCCACTATCTTTGTGCATCCTGTCCCCTCTGCCTATGAGACCTTCTTCACCATTTCCTACCCAGTCAAGTCATCGTGAGAATTGCCTTTTCAGATGCTTGTCTGGACCAGTGTATGCTGTATTGTGGGGGCAGATGTCAGGTCTTTCCAAAAGCCCCACAGTGGTATCACTCTGTTTCTTTTACCTTGTCTTTCTAATCAAATAGTCTTTGAAATGCCACACTTCTCACCTAAGATTCATGGATTTCCCAGCAGGAATAAATCTGTTTAATGTACACTACTCCACCTTCCAGGTATATCTTTTTTGGAAAGACTTGAAATTTTCAGCTGTATATATTCCAGCCCTAATCTGAAATAATTTAGCTTTATTCTTCTCTAAATTAAGGTTTTAAGAAAATGGGATGATTGGTATTTGAGTCATTTTTGAGCTTCACCCACTGGATCAGGTTTTTACGTCCATTGCATGAGTATGTATGGTATGTGAGGCAGCTCAAAGTTGCTTACTGTGAATGCAAATCTAAGTAGGTAAATAGTGCTCTGTGATCTGAAAGTTAAAATGAATGCTCATGGAGGTGTGAAGGGGACTGCAGCTCTACAATCAGAGAGCTTTACCCAAGCCGCCAACATCTGGGGAAAAGGAGTTTAATATGAAGAATAACAAAAATTGTGTAAGTTCTGAACTACGCACTTAAACATGGTGAAAATGGAAAATTGTGTGTTATGTATATTTTAGCACAGTTTTTTAAAATGGTGTAAGTAAAATGAAGTTCTGGAGTAGGGCAAAAGCCTGTGGCCAGGACTGGATTTAGTGAGGTGGGAAGGCATATGACAAGGTTTGTTAATAGGAGATGTAAAGGAAAGATGGGAGTAGAATTAATGGTCAGGAAATTATATAGAACAGAAAGACCAGGATAATCCCCTTTTTTTTGTTTTTGTAAAATCATGAGGCAATTAGGTAAAACTGAGAAGGTTAGTCTCTATTGTGTGAGCATGTCACTGATTCTGACACAGTACTGATGGGATATTTTAAACTATTTTATAGAGAGCCATTGGTCTTCTAGAGAGAACAGAAGACTTGCCCAGTCACCTCTGTCTATTTTCACTCTCACTATGTCCTGGGCCACATTTTTGACTATTACTAGCAAAGAGTGATAAAGGTCAATAGCAAAGTACCCATGCCCATTATGACAAAATAAATCTCCTGTTATTGCCTTATCTTACTTTGACTCTAGGTATCATTATACTTGAGGCCTTTTTAATACATTATTTGCTCTCTTTTAATATTTATTTTTAAAGACATCTAGCCAGATCATACTGTGGCATCAAAACAATTTGATAAGAGGATGGAGGCCATCAGCAGTTGCATCCTTTGGTCTCTGTTTAATATTTTACATCATGTTCCTTTCTAGGTTTCCATTAGCCAAACATAAGCTACTCTCTAGGCTTCCATGACCCCAGACTGTGGACTTAGCTGCCAACTTCTGGATCTTGGGCCTCTGTTTTCTATGATCAGGTTGGCCACCCCTCTTCTCATCAGATGCCTTTCTCTTGGAAAACTTTAAATAGTTAATGAGTTGTCTGTTTATGAAATTTTGATTATGTTCCTGTATTATCTCTCTCATGTCTATACACATCATGAACTTATAGTGGTTTCTTAACTTTCCAGTCAGTCATTTACATAATCTTGATTTACTATGCAGTTGACATCCATTTTGTCTCTTGAGTAATTGACAAGAAACCTTTAACAAAAAGGAGTGATTAAGCTTGTTGGGTAGAGAGAGGGATAAGCAGAAACTCCTCAGACCTTATGCCTGAACATAGATTGAAGAAAAAACTGAGAATTTTCCAATTATATGGGGAGTGGAGGATTCCAAATGAAAGAATTAAAGGCATGGAAGTATTAGATAGTGTGGTAAGTTCAGAGAACTACACTTAATTATAGCATTAGGCCATAATGCGCAGAGAGAATACCTGGAGTAAAATCAAACTCCTTCAATGGCCTTCATGGGCTGCGCTCTGTCTTTTTCTTTAGTCTTTCATCTGGATGGACCCTCTTCAGGATGCTGCAGTCACGTGGTGGCTTTCTGCCTCTGACACACCAATAATATTCCTATCTTGGGCCTTTTACTGTGTTCTTCCTTCTGCTTGCAATGCTCTTCCTCTAAGTCTTCGCATAGACACCTTCTTCTTTGCTGCGACTCCCTATCATATTACCCCGTTTTATTTTTTCATAGTAGTTATGAGCACCTGAAATTACTCATTTTT
>JAAGEH010000018.1:76996206-77010016 GCA_011751065.1 Lasiurus cinereus | reverse complement strand
ATCTTATAGGCTTGTTCTGCCTACTCCCAGTAGGTTATCAATGTATAATTGTCTTGTTTTCTTTTTTTAGTGGACTTTTGTATATAAGTCATCCACTGACTTCTTGATTCAGGCTGTCCAAAACATTCTTTTGTTTTTCCTTTTTTCCTACCTCTTTAATGAATTTAGCATTTATTTTAAGCTAAAAGAATATTATTATGAAAGATATTATAGTAATTTAGTATTCTATTCATTCTAAATGTTAAATTCCCTTTTATTACAATTTATAAAATGATACATATTATCATGCAATTTCATTTATTTGTATTTATAGTTTCTGTTCTGGACTGGTAGCTTCTATTTTGGGAACACCAGCTGATGTCATCAAAAGCCGAATAATGAATCAACCACGAGATAAGCAAGGAAGGTAGGTAGAAAGTCTTCAGTGCCTGTGTGTCTGAATATCTATAATAATACTGATCTTTAAAGATGCTTGCCTGTTTATTCTTGATAGAAATCTATTTGTGTGTTTTTGTGTTCAACCAGGAACTTGTTTTTATGCAATTACTTGCTCTTTGATGAAAAAGTACTGTGCCTTTGGGGAAATGAGCTAATTTAACAATCATATTTAGACAAAAGATATTTATTGTGACTTTATTGTTTTCAAGGAGGTTTTGAAAACATACTCTGCTGAGAATTTACAGAGTACTTTCTTCAGAAGCTTATGACTTACAGGTAACATGGAGAATTTGATCTGACATAAAACAGTATTTTCTCTCTGGAAGAGACCAGGTAGAGTGAATTCTAAGTATAAAACCAAGGGTGGGATGAATCAGAAGAGCCAATCTTAAAAATATCTTTAAACTCAAAAAGGTGATCTATATACAGCAGGTCTTCAAATAATGTCATTTCATTCAATGGTGTTTCCTTATAATGTTGGTGAAATGCCGTAGGAATTTAACTCTTGTTTCTATCAATTAGCTTGTGAATTGGTTTTGTGAATACACCAATTTGCTTGAAATCGCAGAACCTATCAACATTAAATGAGGACTTACTGTATACAGAACCATAAGTAGTATTTGTTGTAAACTAGCAGGAAATATTTAACTTATAGCAAGTTTACTTAGTCTATTTTTAGTTTATATTTATTTATTTGCACATAAGAAATTTAACAGAATTGTTTTGTTTTTTTTCAGGGGACTTTTGTATAAGTCATCCACTGACTGCTTGGTTCAGGCTGTCCAAGGAGAAGGGTTCATGAGTCTGTATAAAGGCTTTCTACCATCTTGGCTGCGAATGGTAAATTCGGTCTTTCCTTCTGTTGTTTTTGTTTTCTTTGTACTTATATCACTTTTAATTTATAAGTATTTTCTATTTTCTTTTTTGACATGGCCCTGTCCCCAAAGCACAGTTTTTTCTTTTTGTTTTCTTTGACTTCTCATAAGAGTTCTATTACCTTCTGTGATAGATTAAAGTAAAATAGTTCAGTTACATCTAGAAATTAATAGGTTGATACTTTGTTATTATAAAGCCGGTAGATAGAATCTTCTGCATTGTGAAGCCTTTAGTTGTCTATTTAGGCAAAATACTGTTGTTTTGGACAGATGCACTGATTTAATGCTAGAGATCCTGGGGAAATGTTAATATTTCAAACAGAATTTGTTAGTTTGATAGCACATGTTGCATTATCCATTGATATTTATTATCACAAAGTTCCGCTTAGTAAGAAGGCATTATGTTATTTTTATTTTGTTTAAATGTTATTTTTTTCACTGCAGTAAAGCAATATTTAGAGTTAGATAGACTTATTTAGAAACATAAAACTATATTAAAAACAAAGTGTTCAAATATTTTGTAAGTTGTGGGTTTAGAAATTCAAACAACCAATAATTTACACCATATAATATTAAGTGAGTGCCTACACCTTGCCAAGCCCTGGACTCATTGTGGGGCTTTAGGACAAATGGAAGAGTCTTGGCCCTTGTCCTAGTGCTGGAGCTTCTATTCTAAGTGAGGAACGCATTGAATAAGAAGCTAGAAGTGATGAGGAGTAGGGAAAAGTGCATGGTGTTGTGCAACTGTATAGCAAGTAAGTGTAGCTTAGGCTGAAAGATTAAGAAAACCTCTTTGGAGAATGGACTTTTGAACTGAGAGATGAGGAAGGAGTAGTATTTAGTTAACCTAGTGAAAAGGGCAGAAAGGATCATTTTAGGTGGAGGGAATAGTTGGAGTGGATGGAGATCATGATGAGATCAGGGAACTGCAGAAAAACCAATGTGCCAAGGCCTAGAGACATGGAGGACAGCAGCACAGGCTTAGGCCAGAGAGGGGCAGGGACTAGATTGGAACGGGCCCCATGATCCCTAGCTCAAGAGGACATAGTCTTCTTAAGGAGGCTATATTAGTGCTTTGCCAGCACTGTGGGAACATGAATAATGGAGTAAAAATACCTTTAACTATTTAGGACACCATAAAAGCCTTTACAGAGATATCTTAAGCTTTGAAAGATTAGTAGGCATTTGTCAAGATGTGTATGGGCATCAAAAAAAGGTAACATGGGCATGGGTATCAAGTCACATGTGAGCTTGGTGTTCGGAGAACTGCAGAAAATTCTGGCTGGAGAGCAGGCCTCACAGGGCAGTGGTAGGAGAGAATTCTAAAGAAGTACATAAGGACTCAGCTGAAAAGGACCTTGTTGACCAAGTTTTGTAGTTTACTTTAGTAGGTGTACAGGTTAATAATTTGGATTTTGTAATAAAAGAAAACACAATAATTTCAAGAGAAACATCAAAAGTGCTTTATTCAAAATAATGTCCATCGCTAGCTATACATTTCCACCATCGTTCAGGTAATTTATAGATACTGTCCCAATAGAACTTTTCTTGTTTTGAGGCAAACCATTCAGAGGACCAATTTTCCACTGCTTCATATGTTTTGAAGTGCTGCTCAGAAAGTGTGTGTGCCATCAATCACAACAAGTGGTAATTTGAAGGAGCAAGGTCTGGTGAATATGATGGGTGGGTTAATAACTTCCCAGGCAAGATCTTATAATGTGTCTTTAACTGGTTTTGAAGTGTGTGGTGGTATGTTATCATGAAGCAAAATTACTTTGCTGTGTCTTCTGGCACATTCTGGTGGTTTCACAATCAAAGCGTGGTTCAAATTGATTATTTGTTGTTGGTAGTAATCAGTATTAATGGTTTCACCTAGTTTTAGCAGCTCATAATACACCACACCTTCCTGATCCCACCAACTGCAGAGCATTGTCTCCTTTCCAAACCGATTTGGCCTTGCAGTCAATGTTGATGGTTGACCTGGATCAACCCATGATTCTGTGCATTTGGGATTCTCAAAATAAACCCACTTTCCATTGCCAGTCACATTTTGATGCAAAAAAGACTTCCTTTTGTGCCGTTGAAGCAACATTTTACTGATAACTTTTCGGTTTTCCATTTGTGTTTTGTTCAGTTGATGTGGCAACCATTTTCCTTCCTTTAAAATCTTTCCCATTGCTTGTAAATGATCAGAAATTGTTTGCGGAGCAATGTTTAATTTTTCTGCAAATTGTTTTTGAGTTTGACATGCATCTTCATCCAGTAATGCTTGTAATTGTTGGCCTTCAAACTTCTTTGGTTTTTGTCTTTCACATTGAAATCATCACTTTTAAAGCTTTTAAACCAGTGTTTACAAGTATTTTGAGATGGAGTATGTTCATCATAAGCTTCCCGAAGTATATGATAACTTTTAGCAACCACTTTCCTTCAAAATAATGAATTAAAACTTCTCGCAAATGCTCTTTTTTTGGCATGAAATGCAACATTTTTAAGCATAAAAATATCTGTGATGTTAACACCTTCAGGAAATTTGACATATGAAGTTTTGAAGCTTGCTGTCAATACAATAAAATAGCATTCGTATCAAAACGCATATATATCAAAACCCAGCTGAACTCAGTCCCAATCCCTTCCCCCAGGTAGATGCAATATGAGCTCGCTTTGCTCAATTCCTGATTAATATACATTTCCTTTGCATATAGTTTGGCTGCTCTGTCACTAACTTGAGGGAGAAGTCTAATGACCAGAGCAATTAGGAATAAGTGTGTAGTCCATTCTTAACTAAGGCCTCTGCTCCTTACTCCATCTACAGTTATGTTCTTGGTTCACTTCATTATTGTTATCACAAGAATCTGATATTACAGCTTCACATTATTTTGTGTATGTCTTCAGACATTTAACTGACCCAGATGTGGTCTCTTAAATTCACTCTATAGTAAATTCTCAATCTATCAAGATACCTTAATATTTCCAAACACATTGACATATATATTGCTTTACAAACAGTCTAACCAAATACATTCTATAATCTAATTGCTTAATTTTATATCCCTAGTTTGATATTGTTTCTTTCTGATCAACATTACCCATTACCTATGAACCAAATCATACAGGAATGGAATCCAAGGCACCCTTTCTCTAATGGTTAATTCCAATGTTTACTCTGTGATTTCCCTGTGTCTTTTAGGATTTTATAACTATGTTGAATAACACTCATTCCCGTATGTGTAATTCCATTTGGCACAGTTATAACTTCATTCAAGTTAGTCTTTCTGAGCTGGAAGCTCTTCTCTATTTAACATGAATTTTTACACCTGTTTTGTGATGCCCTACATGTTGGTTTTGTCACCTCTCAGAATATATTTTCATCTTCACTTCCAAGTCTTTAAGTGTCTCCTTGTCATGCTCTGTATACACCAAATGTAGAGGAGCCAGCCTGGAATTCAGACATGCTCAGCCTGAGCCTTTAGACAGTTATATGCAGTAAAAAAAGAACTATAGAATGGAGGCCAGAAGCCTGTAGTCTAGACCCACACCATGTTATTAGGCATTTGATTGCTAAGCCTCGGTGTCCTCATTTGTAAAACAGAGATATCAACTAAAAAATGTCCAGAGAAAATATATGACATGAAAATGTTTGGTGAGGAATAATGCTACATGAAAATATTTTGTGCATTATAAGGTGTTTTGCAAGGGCAAAATACAAATATTTGTTTTTAGCCTAGGTAGATTCAAAATGACTTTGTCATTTAAAGATGTCATACATATATGTAGAATATTCAGAATTGCTTTGAAATTTGCACTAACTTCTTTGGTTAATCTTGCAGACCCCTTGGTCACTGGTGTTCTGGCTTACTTATGAAAAAATCAGAGAGATGAGTGGAGTCAGTCCATTTTAAGCCCTTAAAGAGACAGTGTTCAGTATCAGTGAAATATGGGCATCTACAACACCCCCTATTATTTCTACCTCGTTAGAAAGACATCTTCCGCTGCAGAGACTGATTTATAAGGGACAGCACTTTGTTTTTATCTGGAAGCTCAAGTTCTCTTTAACTCCTCTTTGTTCGGAAGCAATCTGCGTGGATAACACAGGCCACCCAGTGGACCCAGCAGAGCACTTTCTAAAGAAGAATGCAAGCCTGACCACTTCCCTTGGGAGATGTGACCTTTGAGACATTATTCTGTGCTGAAGAGAATAACAGGAGAAGTGCCAGAGAGAGACAGCAGCTCAGATCTGGAGTAGACAATAGGGATGGGGAAGAATACACACATACATAGTGATGAAGAAATGTATTTAACCTGTTATGTCAGTATTTCCAAGTGAAACTTGATAATTCACTTTCCTGTTGTTGTTAAAGTGCACATATTGTACATTAAATAGAAGTGAATGAAAATTCATGAATAAATACTTCGAATTTCCCTAGTGTTGAAGGACATTAATGTACCTTTTTTTTCCGGAAAGATGAAAAAAATCAAGGTGGTAGGATGTTTGGATTTGAAGGAAAGAAACTGCTTTCTGTCAGTGCCCCATTGTTAGTTAGACCTGTGTTAAATGGTCCGTATTCCACGCACCTGCTGGGGAATTCTGATAGCCAGAGACTGAAGCTTTATGAAAACAGAATATTTACTTTGTCCCATGTCCTGTTACAACCTGGATTTGTTGCTAGCTCTCAAGAAACTTCAATATATCAGAAATTCAACTCACTTGATTAAAGTGCAGACGGATAGATCTTTTTATGTAAAGCATCTTGTTATCTATCATAAGCCCTTTAGAGGCAATTTTTAAAAAAGGGGGTGAGGTTAAGTCAGCCAGGTCTGGCATGTACCCTCTCTTGTTTCCCCTTCCCTCCCTAACACTGAGGACTCTAGAAAGAGCCAGAACTCAGAAATCACACTGAGATTTCTAGCCTGAATCTTAGTTTGACAGAGCTTCCTGCCAAAAAGTGATAAACTGCCTATCATATAGTTATATCTCCCTCCTATCCTTGAATCACATCTAATTTTAGAAAGATGAGAGAGTTCTTCAGATTCACCCATATCCATCTATTCTCCCAACACCAGACAGAGGGCATGTCTGGATGGATGGCTACAATTATGGGTAAATGTCGTAACTGTCAGAATAGGAAAACTCAGCCCAGACCTAAGAAACCTGTCCTTGAACCTAACCAAACAATTGTTATGGACCTGGATGCTGTTGAAAAGATTTACAAGTGCTCTGTGGTTGCACTAATGCATAATCACTGCCATTTAAGAGGGGAAATGTACTCTAAAATATATTTTCGTGTGATGTACTAATTTGCTCATTTTTCTGTACAGTTTGCATGGAATCTTTAGATGGTGTAGTTTCCCACTGCATTAGTCAATCTGTATGAATCGAGTTGTTAAATATATTTAAAATATTATGTAATTACATTCCCAATTGTTCTGCATTAGAACCACTTGGGGAACTTTGGTTATTTTATGTTTTATAATAATTAAAATTAAGTAAAGATTTAATTTCTTATATTGATCAAAAGAACTATATACAACTGTATCATAAAAATATGTATTTAGCTTTATTCTTGAGGAACTTCAGGGGAAGATACTGCTTAATTACCAAGATTCTTCTTTAGTACCTGGACTCAATTTGAGTGATTGGAATTTTTTAACCTGAAATGACCCCTGGGAACCATTTGGTTTAATCCTTTCATTTTACGTGTTAAGAAACTAAGGCCCAGAAACTTAGAGTTATTCAGGCTTGTAAGTTACTTAGTAGCAGAGCCGGGATAAAAATACAGATCTAATTACAACTAACAGCTATTGTACAGACTTTATTTAATGGCATTTTTTGTCTTATTCATGTTAACTTCTGTTGCCTTTAATGTAAATTTTAGAATGGAGTCACCATACTTTAGTTTGAATATTAAGACCCTCATACTCTAACTAAATCCTGTATATTCAACACATATAGCCCATCACACTCACACTTTTCCAGTGAAATAATATTCATTCATGTATTTTGGAACTTTGCTTTACTTTTACCAACTTGAAATCATCTTGCTTCTCTCTAAAATAATGAAAAGTAAATAAAAAGGAATAAAAAGTTTAGTAATTTTGTGTTCATACTAAAAGACAACCATTTCAATCTCACATTCTTATATTACTTCAATATGTGGTTTAATCTTCAGTTCAGAATTGATAACACTTAACATCTAAATTTCTTTTGCTTAACCTCCACATTTTTTCTCTCCCCAAATCATTTTTTCTCATTGAAAAAAAATGTTTTTTTACTTTCAGATATGTAATTATTTATTCTTTATAAATCACTTAGCATATATATCCAAATAAAGAGATAACAATTCCTAAATTTGCTTTTACTAAGGGACCAGGTGTCTTTATCAGGTTCTCCAAATGTGTATTTAATTGTGACTAGGGATAGGACTTTGTCTTTATGTCTTGTTTTATATATATCACTACTCAGTAGCATTTCTTTGATAGTAGGTATTCAAAAAATGTTGATTACAGTTACATGCAGCATGAATCAATTATTTTTTCTTCATATTTTAAGAATCTATCATAAAACTAATCTGAAATTTCTTTCACTTTGCTAAGAAAAAGTAAACATTCAGAAATGTAAAAAAAATGCTATTCTATTATTTTCAAAGATTTAAGCACAACCATTTATTAACAATTTAAATAGTTATGTATATTTTTCTTCCGTTAATGAAAATAGGTTTCCTCAGGACCTGTGGCTAAAAAACAAATTGAAGGGAGAAGGGGAGGGCACTATTTGTCTTCTTCAAAGTTAAACATTGACTCTTAAAAATGATTACCAAACAAGTATGTATTATAATTAAATGCCAGATAATGTGGAAGTAGGACAGTGTGAGTTCTAATGGCCTTTATCAGATTTGGTCTACTCTGACAAAGTCTAACTATAATCAGTTTCCTTTACTTCTTTTGATTTCTACTTCTTGATAAAGTGAAGTGATTGAACTCTAGAATCTTAAGTTGCATATACTTGAAGGAAGCCATTATATTTATGCCATGTGAAAAGATAAGATTAAATGTATTCATTGGAATTTGTTTTTTCCTGGACTTAATTGATTTGTCATATTTCAAGATTGGTAAATATTCAGGCATTAAAGTATAATACAAACTTGAAAAAAATATTGAAAAATATAATACATTATATGGCTGGCCTGTCTCACTGAGAAATCCACAAAGTAGCAGTCATCTTCAGACAACTCTGGGCATGTCAGCCCATTTTCTTCTCTTCAATTGGTCCTTTCTACACATGAAAAAAATGAAAATTCTCAGTACTATATGCAAGAACCTCTCCATCTGAATTCATTTTTCTAACCTTTGCATTTCACTCCTTTTACATGCATTGCTTACTGATTTCTCTAGAGATGCTCATGGCTGCTTTTCACGCAGGGTTCACACTGGGCTCCAACTGACTTTCCACCACCACCACCACCCCCCATCCCTCCTCATTTCTATCAGTTACATCCAGAAGTAACATCTAGAGTGATCTCTGAGGGCCTAGACATCTTCAACCCCCATCCTCCCACTGCCTCCCGTACTGGGGCTATATGTCTAAATGTATGGGTGTGTGCCTGTGTCCCCTTGGCTACACTTGTTTCTCATACAATTCAAACAGGAGCCAATAAAAAGATATTGATTGAATTCAGAGATTTTTGGGGGGTGGAGAGAAAATAAATTTATGCACACATGGTTAAGTAATTTATTGTTTTCTTCCTACTGTCAAGAGTAATCATGAGATTCTTGACCATGTTAAATGCTTAACTGCATTTTCCTAAGATCACATGTTTACATGTATATAATTAACATTTCAAAGAGGTATTCATCAGTTTAATAGCTAGTCCACAAAAACCTAGAACTTGAAAGCTTTAAGTAATACAAAATATTTGGTTAGTTAATAGTTAATACATATCTGACGAGTTTATGTTATTCATTTTAAAGTGTCTATCGAAATTATATTACTCTTTTGGCCTTCATTGATGCCATACAAATGAACATTTTGCCCACTTAAATGTTTTGTTTTGAATTTTGAGGGATACGTGATTGCTTTTCTCTTCCCATACTTTACCCCCAACAGGCTGCTGTGATTGTCAACAGCAGCAGGATCCACTTTGAAGGTTTGACAAAAGCAGATGAAGATGCTTAAAGATGTCTGGCTGCTGAGAATATCTGATAACAGGAATATATGTGAGTAAATATAGTGCATTCTAATTTTTTAAATAAATGTTTTAAGACTCCTCACTGGCTGTTAAGGGTTTTGTTTTGTCCAGATGTGTAGTTTTATCCTGGTGTATTTTTTAGTTAAAATGATAACAAATTTATGTATCATTTTTAAATCTTAATCTTTACGTTTTTACAAGTAAAAATGAAACTGGCTTAATTTAGGATGTCAAAGCTGAAATAATTATATTAGAAAAAAGGATGCTCATACCTTATCACTATAATAAATCCATTTCAGCTGTTAATCCTGTTCACCTAACTAATGTAGTTCTGCTCTGACTACAAAGAATGGATAACGATTAATTATAAAGATGGACATGCTCAGGAGCTGAGGACAGAAGAGGAAAATAAAATGGGAATTGCTTTAAACATTGGAGAATTAGTCCCTCTTTTTTTTGATACCATGTTCTACTTTGATTTCCATGATACTATTCCCTCCTGTCACTTATATTTCCCATTACTATTTTTCAGTCTCTATTGGCTATTTCTTTACTGCCAAGTTTTTAAATTTTGGTTCTCAAGGTTCTAATTGTGGCCCTCTTCTCAATTTCACTCTCTCTCTCCAGGAAAAGCTACGCATTTCTGTGATTTCAGCTACTAAGGCTGGTTTTTCCCAAACACATAAAAGGCACTAGTAAATGGTAGGCACTCAATACCTGTATTTCTACTCCTTACTCATTTCTCAAGCTTTAATAGTATTTTATCAGTTGCTAATTATATATCTATAGCAGGATGACTCACAGTCTTGTGACCTCAAGTTTCCCAGTATTAAGTCATTTTCTTCCTTTTTTTTTGTACAACTCCTTCCTCCCTACCCTTTTTTTAATTAATTAATTAATTTATTTATTTATTTATTTTTTAAATTTTGATTTTTTTTTTATTGTGTTACATGTATACATATCTCCCCATTGCCCCCCTCCCTCCCAGGCATACCCCAACCCCCCAGTGTCTATGTTCATTGGTTATGCTTATATGCATAGATACAAGTCCTTTGATTGATCTCTTATCTACCCCACCTCTCCTTAATCTTCCTGCTATAATTTCACAGTCTGTTTGATGCTTTACTGCCTCTGTAGCTATCCTTTTGTTCATCAGTTTACAATGTTCTTTATTATCCACAAATGAGTGAGATCATGTGGTGCTTCTCCTTCATTGACTGGCTTATTTCACTAAGCATAAGGCTCTCCAGTTCCATCTAGGTTGCTGCAAATGGTAAGAGTTCCTTCTTTTTAATGGCAGCATAGAATTCCATTGTGTAGATGTACCACAGTTTTCTGATCCACTCATCTGCTGACGGGCACCTACGCTGTTTCCAAATTGTAGCTATTGTGAATTGTGCTGCTATGAACATAGGGGTGCATAAATCCTTTCTGATTGGTGTTTGTAATTTCTTAGGATAAATTCCTAACAGTGGGATTGCTGTTTCAAATGGGAGATCCATTTTTAGTTTTTTAAGAAAACTCCACACTGTTCTCCACAGTGGCTGCACCAGTCTGCATTCCCACCAACAGTGCACAAGGGTTCCTTTTCCTCTGAATCCTTGCCAACACTTGTCGTTTGTTGATTTGTTGATGATTGCCATTTTGACAGGTCTGAGATGGTATTGCGTTGTCATTTTGATTTGCATCTCTCGGATAATTAGTGACTTTGAACATGTTTCCATGTGTCTCTTGGCCTTCTGTCATCTTTTGAAAAGGTTCTATTTAGGTCCATTGTCCATTTTTTTATTGGATCATTTATCTTCCTTTTATTAAGTTGTATAAGTTGGTTGTAGATGTTGGAGATTAAACCTTTATCAGTGATAATATTTGCAAATACGTTCTCCCATACAGTGGTCTTTCTTGTTGTTTTGTTGATGGTTTCTTTTGCTGTACAAAAGCTTTTTATTTTGATGTAGTCCCATTTGTTTATTTTTTCTTTAGCTTCCATTGCCTTTGAAGCAGTATCAGTGAAGAAGTTCTTTCAGCATATGTCTGAGATTGTGCTGCCTGTGGATTCCTCTAGTATTTTTATGGTTTCCCTTCTAATGTTTAAGTCCTGTATCCATTTTGAGTTTATTTTTGTATTTGGTGTAAGTTGGTGGTCCAGTTTCATTTTTTTGCATGTATCTGTCCAATTTTCCCAACACCATTTATTGAAGAGGCTATCTTGGCTCCATTGTATGTTCATGCCTCCTTTGTCAAATATTAATTGAGCATAGTGGTTTGGGTAGATATCAGGGTTCTCTATTCTATTCCATTGGTCTATATGTCTGTTCTTGTGCCAATACCAGGCTGTTTTGAGAACAGTGGCTTTGTAATACAGCTTGAAATCTGGTATTGAGATCCCACCTACTTTATTCTTCTTTCTCAGAATTGCTGTGGCTATTCGTGGTCTTTTTTTGTTCCAGATAAATCTATGAAGAATTCTTTCTAGGTCTGTGAAATATGTCGTTGGTATTTTAATCCTCCCTACCCTTTAAAATGTGCTCTTCCTCCAGGATTCTGTTTGCACAACACAGCCAGTGCAATAACCAGGAAACCTGGGGACATCCTTAATTTCTAATTTGTTTCCGTATTGTTCAAAATGTTTAAATCCATTTATAAAAAAGAAATCAAAGTCTCTTGTGAACATATATGCAGTAAGTACCACTTCACAGCCATTAGGATGGCTGTTATAAAAACAAAATGCAAAAAACAAGTGTTAGGGATGATGTGGAGAAATTGGAACTCTTGTACATTGCTGATGAGAGTGTAAGATGGTACAACTGTTATATAGAACAGTATGGCTACTTTCTCAAAAAATTAAACAGGATTATCCTATAATCCAGCAATTCCACTTCTTGGTGCATACTCAGAAGAACTGAAAGCAGAGATTTGAACAAATGTGTGTATACTAATGTTCATAGCAGCTATTTTCAAATAGCCAAAAAGGTGGAGGCAACTCAAATGTCCATTGATGGATAAATGGATAAGCAAAATGTGGTATATACTTACAATGGAACATTATTCATCCCTAAAACAGAAGGGAATTCTGAGACATGCTATATTGGATGAATCTTGAAAACATGCTGCGTGAAATAAGCCTGACACAGATGGGCACATAGTGTCTGATTCTAATTATATGACACACTGCAGTAATCAGAAAGTAGAAGAGGGTTACTAGGAACTCGGGTGGAGGAGAATGAGGAGTTAGTGTTCACTGGGTACCTACTTTCAGTTTGGGATGATAAAACAGTTCCAGAGTTGGAGAGTGGTGATGGTTTCATAAAAATGTGAATGTACTTAATGCCACTGAAGTATACATTTAGAATGCTTAAAGTGGTAAGTTTTAAGAATATTTGACAAACATTTTTTAATATAAAAAAAATTGAAGTGCGTGAGTCTAGTTGTGA
The DNA here is from genome assembly GCA_011751065.1 of Lasiurus cinereus. NCBI lineage: Eukaryota > Metazoa > Chordata > Mammalia > Chiroptera > Vespertilionidae > Lasiurus > Lasiurus cinereus. Next base: position 76,997,086 of record JAAGEH010000018.1, on the reverse strand, counting down.
AAAATGAATTCAGCATTATAAAGAGGACACTACATCATATCTAAGTGTGGCTTATCCCAGAAATACAAGGTTAGCTTCAACATTTAAAAATCAATAGCCCTGTCCAGTGTTTCTCAGTCGTTAGAGCATCAGCCCGTGCACTGAAGGGTTGTGGGTTCGATTCTCACTCAAGGGTACATATCTGGGTTGATCCCTAGTCCTGCAGTTGGGGCGCATGCAGGAGGCAAACAATGGATATGTCTCTCTCACATCAGTGTTTTTCTTTCTCTTTCTCCCTTCCTCCCTTCCTCTCCCGTTGTCTCTAAAAATCAACAAAAAAGTGTTCTTGAGTGAGTATTTTTAAAAATTAATATAATTCACCTAATTAACAAACAAACAAAAAAAGAGAATTAAGCATCTCAATAGAATATGAAAAGTACATAATATAATCCAATATCCTTTCATGATTAAAGTTCTCAGAAAACTAGGGAAAGAAGGTAACTCTCAACCTGGTAAAAGAGATCTAAGTAAATCCTATACCTAACATCACATAGGTGAAAGACAGAAGGCTGTCTCCTCACAGGAACAGTACAAGAATACCCAGTCTCACCATTTTTATTAAAAATGTACTGCAAGTCTTAGCCATTGCAATAAGGCAAGAAAAAGAAAAGACATATATATCAGAAAGACATAAAACTAATTTATTCATAGGTGATGTAACTGTGCAGACAATCCCAAGGAATCTACCAAAAAAACTATTGGAATTAATGAATCTTAGCAAGATCATAAATTAGAAGATCAATACACACAGAATATATATTGCAGTAGCAGTGAAAAGTTAGAAACTAAATTTTTAAATATAATTTACAATAACATGAAATAAATATAATTTACAATAACA
>JAAGEH010000018.1:76927875-76996196 GCA_011751065.1 Lasiurus cinereus | reverse complement strand
TAAATATAATTTACAATAACATGAAATAAATATAATTTACAATAACATGAAAACAAGATACTTGCAAGACTTGTTCATACAAGTCTTCAGCTACAAAACATAGCTGAAGAAAGTAAGGAGTTCAATTAATGGAGAGAGAAACCATTTTCATGGATTGAAAACAATATTCTCAGAAGTCAGTTCTCAAATTGATCTCTATCTACAATGCAATCCTAATAAAAATCCCAACAGGTTTTTTTTTTGTTTTTTTGGCAGAAATTGACAAGTATATTCTAAAATATATATGGAAAAGCAGAGGCTGAGCATTAAGACCATAAAAATAAATGAGAGGAGTTCCTGCTTTCAGGAAGGTCACACTGGTAGAAGGGAGAGATAGTAAACTATTGCAAGACATGATAGGTAATATAACAGACATATGTAAAAGGAAGGGATAGGAGAGTAATGAGGAAGAGATTTCAGCTAGATCTTGCTAGACGTCTTTAAATCAAATGCTTTTCTTACATGGTGATTGAGACATTAACTAGAGTACATTTGGAAAATGAAATTGAATCTTCAAGGATGAGTTTATGGGTAAAACTTTAGCTTTTTTATTCCAGCTTCTATAGAGAATACTTTTTATTGTACAGGTATATACACAACAGTTTAATTTGTGAATATTTACAGGCATGGAGTTCAATACCAAATCTCCATAGCACCCCATACACTGCACTGTGCACTCCTGTTTTAGGTTCAGCCCAACAGGAATGAGACACAAAGTTATTGCTTTGTGAGCAGAGAGCTTCAGTTAAATAGAATCTTTGGCATTAATGATAGAGCCAAGGATCCTAATTCTTAATGCCCCACAAAAAGTATTTAGCATCTTCAGATATCACATGCTGCATACAGTAGGAGACAGATTCTATCCACTTAGCAACTAATAGATAGTATTGGACACAATAAGAAATCCCCTTTTTCAAAGGGGGATTTTGAACTTTACCAAATGTGTAGAAACAAAGCTTGCTGATGATTTGTTTGTTAAAAAAAAAAAAACTTTGAAACTTAACTCTTCAAATGGAATGTTCTTTGAAATTACATGTTCTTTTAAGGTACTGAAGCTTTATTGCATATTTTTCTTGGTGACTTGAGTAAACATAAAAAGTCTAGCTTTTCAGAGAAATCAAATTCATTCTTTCATTTACTACTATTCACTAGAGACCTAGTGTACGGGTTCGTGCACTGGTGGGGTCCTTTGATGTAGCCTGCAGGGACCAGGCTGAAACCAGCAGCCCAACGCCACCTGCTGCTCCTGCCTGCCACTCCTGCTCATTCCAGTGCCCATGTGCCTGCTGCCCCTGCTCAGCAGGCTCGCTGCAGCTCTGTTGTGGTCTCGGGGCTGCAGCAGCCAGCCATGAGCCCTTTGGCCGCACCTATCAGGCAGCTGAGCAGCGTTCCCACTGTGGGAGCACACTGACCACCAGGGGCCAGCTCCTGCATTGAACATATGCCCCCTCGTGGTCAGTGTGCATCAACCAGTTGCTTAGGCTTTTGTATATATATATATTCTGTGAGTACTAGTACTGTATGTATTGCCTCAGCCCCAGACTAGATTCCAGGAATACAAGAAACAGTTCTTGCCCAAAGGAGATTTTAAGCTGGTGGGATGACTAATTGCAACACAAATAAGAGTGCAAAGTAAGCCCAGGGGGCTCTGGAAGTGGGGAGACCTCTAATCTGGGTAGATGGAGACACTGAGCTCCACTCCCATAGACCTTGACTTTATCTACATTGTATCTGATGATATTTCATAATGTGAAAGAGTGAGATAGAAAAGGAGAAATTAGGATAAACTAAGATGAATGTGTCTAAATTTGCAAATGAACAGAAATCCAATGCAGTCATCTCTGCAGGTGACTTACAGAGTCTGCACTTCTCCATGCCACTCCCTCCTCCTTGACAAATGGAGTCATCCAAGGATTCCCTTGGTAAGATTTAGGTGCGAGACAAAGAACAAGAGTTCAGCCAAGAGACCCTTTGCCATAGGAAATACAGCAAGACTTGGAAGTTACCTTTCTTCCTTTACACTTGACCTCCTTTTATGAGCCCAGGTCTGCCCTCGCTCTGGGAATAAATGAAGAATAAATGCCTGAAAAGGTAGGCTGCCACAAGGCAACCTAAGCAGCACAGAAACTCCCACTGGATAGTCAGTCATGGGGAAGAAAGCATTTAAGCCTCCATATACCAGAGTCTCACACTATTTGTTTGTCCTCACTGGAGGATATATTTTCCATTGACTTTTAGAGAGAGTGGAATGGAGGCGAAGAGAGAAACATCGTTCCATTGGTTGAACATCAACCAAGGTGCATGCCCTTGAACAGAATCTAATCTGTGGCCAACCGTTCAGTCCTTGGGCTGAAACTCTGTCCACTGAGCCAAACTGGGGAGGGCTCACACTTTATTTTAACCCTTGTAACAATTCAGGTAATCAAGGGGTTCATAGAAGGTCAGCAACTTGCTCCAGGTCACAGCAAACCCTGTCCCATGTAGGGCACAAGTGCATAGGCACCCCCTTGGAGCCAGGGAGCGCCTGGGGTGCTGTGAGTGTTGGGGCTCAAAAGCCCAGGAATGTGCTGTTGGCGAATCACTTCTGCTTTTCCCCACTGGCGAGCCTTCGCCTGGCTCAGGCTCCTCAGCACTCTGGACAGTCCAAGAGGAAGACACTCTCTGGACAGTGTGGGCCTTGCCGCAGCCCGAGGCCAGCCCTTCACACCTCGTCCCTTAGAGTGGAAGGCGTCCTCCGCCCTCCGCCCTCCAAGTGGCAGGTCCTGTCTCAGTCCTGGCCTCAGGCACAGTCCTGCAAGTCTCTTCTGCCTCCGACCCCCAGCCATCTCTGGGCTCCGACCGCCTCCCTCCAGGCCCGCGGCCGGAAGCCGGGGCGCCGCGCGCGCAAATGCCTGCGCGGCCGCGCAACCGTGGGCTCAACCGTGGACGGTTGGACACGCCGCGGTTCTTACCAGTTGGGGCGAGTCCGGGAGGCTGGGCGATTGGCGCGTTGCCTCCGCTGGCCCGGGGTCTTCCTGGTGCTTCTGTCCAGAGTCTGGGTTGTGCTCCTTCCCGAGGCGCAGGGGTTCGCGGGCCCGCCCCGCCCTGGCCGCTGCGGAGGCGGTAGCCAAGCCAAGCCGCGGAGATGTGCTCCACACCCGGGCTGCCCACGCCCGGGGCCTCGCTGGCCCTGAGGGTGTCCTTCGTGGCCGTGCATTCCGAGGTGATCCCTGTGCAGCTCTGGGGGCTGGTGGGCGAGCGGCGGGAAGAGTACCTGCGGCTGAGCCAAGAGATCCAGGAAGCGGCGGCCACGCGCGGCCCGTGGGCCCTGGGCGGCGCCTCGGCTCTGCCGGGCGAGCTGTGCCTGGTGCAGGTGGGGCTCCGGTGGCACCGCGGCCGGGTGGCCAGCCGGCAGGGCCAGGATAGCCGCGTCTTCCTGCTGGACGAGGGCCGCACCATCACGGCGGGCGCGGGCTCCCTGGTGCCCGGGCGCAGCGAGTTCTTCCACCTGCCCTCGGAGGTGCTGGGCTGCGTGCTGGCCGGCCTGGTGCCCGCGGGGGGCGGCGGCGGCAGGCCCCAGCACTGGCAGGCCAGCGCCCTGGACTTCCTCAGCAACCTGCAGGGCAAGGAGCTGCGGGGGCAGGTCCTGGATGTGCTTCTCCCCCACCGCCTGGTCTTTCTGGAGGTGCCCGCGCTGTTCCAGCAGATGCAGGAGCTGGGCCTGGCCAGGCAGGTACCGCACAGCCTTTTCCGCTCGTTGCTCAAACGCTACCTGCCGGCTGCCTCTGCGGGTCAGGGCTGCGGGACCCCCGTCTTGCAGCGAGTCCTGCCCAAGCAAGAGCAGCCCAGCCTGGATTACTTCTACCCTCAGCTGCAGCTGGGCGTGACGGAGCCCATGGTGGTGACGCAGGTGTGCCACCCCCACCGCATCCACTGCCAGCTGCGGAGCTTCTCCCAGGAGATTCGTCGCCTCTCGGAGAGCATGGCCCACATCTACCGGGGCTCCATGGGAACCGGGGAGGAGAACTACACCAGTGCCCCCTGGGAGGGGGAGGAGGAAAGCCCAGACAAGTCAGGCTCTCCGTGTGCATCCTGTGGGTTGGACGGACATTGGTACCGGGCGCTCTTGCTTGAGACCTTTCGACCCCAGCGCTGTGCCCAGGTGCTTCACATAGACTTTGGCAGGAAGGAGCTGGTGAGCTGCAGTAGCCTGCGCTACTTGCTGCCCGAGTATTTCCGAATGCCCGTGGTGACCTACCCCTGTGCCTTGTATGGTCTCTGGGACGGTGGCCGAGGCTGGTCTCAGTCCCAGGTAGGTGGCCTGAAGGCACTGATACTGGGCCAGGCTGTGAATGCAAAGATTGAGTTTTACTGTTCCTTTGAGCATGTGTATTATGTCACTCTGTATGGAGAAGATGGAATGAATCTTAACTGTGCCTTTGGAGTACAGTCCTGTTGCCTGATTGACAGATTCCTTCAGAGCCCAGGAGCAGAGGAAGAGGAGGAAGAGGAGGAGGAGGAGGAAGAGGAGGAGCAGGAGGAAGCGGAAGAGGAGGAGGAAGGGGAGGAGCCCGAAGCAGCCCTTGACTGTCAGTCTCCTGCTGAAGAAGTGGAGGAAGAGCTTTCACTCCCAGCCCTGAGGTCTGTCCATTTAAAGATCAATGCCTTCTACGATGCCCAGGTCGAGTTCGTTAAAGATCCTTCTGAGTTCTGGATTGGATTGAGGAAGCACAGGGGCACCTTCAGCAAGCTGATGAAGAGAATGTGCAGTTTCTATTCCTCGGCCAGGAAGCTGGATGGGGTAGTTTTGAAACCGAAATCTGATGACCTCTGCTGTGTGAAATGGACGGAGAACGGTTACTATCGGGCTGTGGTCACCAAATTAGACGACAAGAATGTGGATGTATTCTTAGTTGATCGAGGCAATTCGGAGAAGGTGGACTGGGGTGATGTGAGGATGCTGCTGCCTCAGTTCAGACGGCTGCCAGAACTGGCTCTGAGGTGCACTCTGGCTGACATTTGGCCTGTGGCAGGAACCTGGAGCCAGGAGGCAATTTCCTTTTTTAAAAAGACTGTGCTCCACAAAGAATTAGTCATCCATGTTCTTGATAAGCAGGATAAGCAGTATGTTGTGGAGATTCTTGATGAATCAAGAACAGGGGAAGAAAACATTGGTAAGGTAATTGCTCAAGCTGGATATGCCAAGTATCAGGAATTTGAAACACGGGATAATATTCCTGGATGTATCCACACCCCAGAGCATATTTCAAACCATTTCAGTGCTGAGAAGAACAAATTATCTTCTGCCAAGAAGGGAGAAGTAGAACAGAAAACCAAGGGAGATAATAAAACTACATGTGTTTCAGAAGTTTTGGCGGACACAATGGTTGGTACAAATGGTTCAATGGGACTAGTTGTGCAGGAAAAAGAAAAAAGAATGTCTGTTTATTCTCCTCTTATACAGAATTTCTTGGAAATTAAACCAGGGTCTTCTTGTAAAGGAGAGATAAAAGTTGGAAGCACAATGGAAGTCAAAGTGTCTTATGCTAAAAACCCAGGCTATTTCTGGTGCCAACTAACCAGGAACATGCAAGGATTTAAAGCTTTAATGTGTGATATTCAGGACTATTGCAAGAATACCCCTACTCCTTACCAGGGAACCACCCCTGCTTGTTTGGCAAAGCGAACAGCAAGTGGAAAATGGTCCAGAGCTCTGATCAGGAGGACACAGTCTCCAGAGAATGTCAAAGTAGTATTTGTAGATTATGGAGACAAAGATATGGTATCTATGAAGAATATTTGTTCAATTAGTGAAGAGTTTCTCAAAGTTAAGGCTCAGGCTTTTAGGTGCAGTCTTTATAACTTAATTGAACCAACTGGTCAGAATCCTTTTGCTTGGGGTGAAAAGGCAATAAAAGTTTTCCGTGAATTTGTAGTCAATGCATGGAAAGACAATCTAGAATTAAAATGCACAATATTTGCTACTGCGTCAACAGGGGATGAGGAACTGTTTTATATTGTTGATTTGCTAACACCCTTTCAGAGTGCAAGCCATATTTTGGTAGAAAAAGGACTTGCAAGACCAATCAAACTTCCAAAACCGCTGGGGTTCCCCGTTCAGCTATGTTCTTTCTACTATTCAACACATGATATGAAAATTGGAAATGAAGAATCAGTGCTTATAACACATGTTGATGATCCTTGGACATTTTATTGCCAGTTGGAGAGAAATGCCCATATTTTAGAAGAGTTATCATGTTCTATTATACAATTAAATAAAACTTTGCTGAACGTAAAAAAAAATCCCTTGATCCCTGGAGACTTGTGCCTTGCTAAGTATATCGACAGAAATTGGAGTAGGGGCATAATGATAGAAAAAGACCCAAATAAAGTATTTTTTGTTGATTTTGGCAACATTCGTGTGGTAACAAATGATGATCTGCTTTCAATACCTAGTGATGCATGTGATGTCTTATTTTTGCCCATGCAGGGCATTAGATGCTCCTTGTCTGATATTCCTGACCATATACCAGAAAAAGTTACAACATGGTTTCAGGAGACTGTTTTAGGCAAGTTATTGAAGGCTGTGGTCATAGCCAAAGATCCAGATGGAAGATTGATGATAGAACTATATAATGACAGTATTCAAATTAATGCTAATATTAATGAGAAGTTAGCATTACTTGGTTACAAAGGTAGGGAACGAAAAAAAGAAAAAAGTGAAGTACTTTCTGCAACAGGAACTCTTGATGTGAAAAAGAAAAATATGAAGTTGTCACCTATGGAATATTTAAGCAAACCAGTAGAGAACAAGATACACAATATGGAGATCCTGGCAGAATCATACAAACCTAAGGGCAGCTCAGCAGGTAAGGAACTCACACTTTCACAAACTTCAACAAAGAAAAATGTTGTCCCTCAACATCGCAACTCTGTGGGGAATGGAAAGAGTGAAGTGTCTTTAACACAAAAGAATGAAGAAAGAAAAGTCATGGAACTGGAAGGTACTCCTTTAGAGAGAAAAAAAGGAGATTCCTGTAACAAAGATTTGCCTCTAAAATTCTCTGAGTTCCCACAGAAGACTGTAAAGCCTGGCTTTAAAACAACTGTGTATGTTTCTCATATAAATGACCTTTCAGACTTTTATGTGCAACTAACAGAAGATGAAGCTGAACTCGGTCGTCTTTCAGAGAGATTAAATGATGTTAGCATGAGGCCCGAATGTTATGCGGGTCCACCTTTGCAAAGAGGAGATATAATATGTGCCACTTTCCCAGACGACAATTTATGGTATCGAGCGGTGGTCAAGGAAAAACAACCCAGTGACCTTCTCTCTGTACAATTTATAGATTATGGCAATGTTTCCATGATTCCTACTAACAAGATAGGTAAACTTGACCTTGTTCATGCCCTGTTACCAAGGTTGTGCCTTCACTGCTCCTTACAGGGACTTTCGGCTCCTGAGATTCTAAATTGTAAAGAAATGATGCGTTACTTTTCTCAAAGGACAGATGAGGCTCCAATAAAATGTGAATTTGTTAAATTCCAAGACAGATGGGAAGTTATTCTTGCTGATGAACATGGGATCATAGCAGAAGATATGATTAGCAGATATACTTTCAGTGAAAAATCTGAAGTAGGATTTTCCATCCAAATAATGAATGGCACCTTTTCCAAGTTGGCCAACAAAACAGACATTGACACTTCAGTATTTCTTAACTGGTATGATCCCAAGATGAAATCGATAAGGGCTTATGCCACTGTGGTAGATGGACCTGAGTATTTTTGGTGTCAGTTTGCTGATACTGAGAAACTTCAGTATTTAGAAGGAAGACTACAAACTGCTGGAGAACAGACAACAGATTGGAGAAGTTGTATCTCATGTCCTCATATTGGAGATCCTTGCATAGTGAGATACAGAGAAGATGGGCACTTGTATAGGGCACTTATCACCAATATTTGCAAAGATTTTCTTGTTTCTGTCAGGCTTGTGGACTTTGGGAACATTGAAGACTGCGTGGACCCCAAATCCCTCTGGACTATTCCTTCTGAACTTATGGTGATTCCCATGCAAGCCTTTCCCTGTTGTCTCTTGGGATTCCATATTTCAGAGGGCGTGTGCCCTCAAGAAGGAAATGACTTTTTTTATGAAATAGTAACAGAAGATGTTTTGGAGATAACAATCTTAGAAATAAAAAAGGATATTTGTGATATTCCTTTAGCAATTGTTGACTTGAAAAGCAAAGGCAAAAGTATTAATGATAAAATGAAAAGGTATTCTCAGATTGGTATTAGAAACAGTGATCTGCCCTATGAAAAAAATGCCCCAGGGATAAAGGAAGCTCTTAGATCTCCGGGTCCTGATGTCAGACTTAAGAAAACATGTAGTAAGTTCAGACAAGAGAAAACATTATATGTGGAACCACGGATAGGTGAGCTCTCTGTAAGAATTGAGAAAGACTTAAACCTGATTGAAATCAAACCAAATAAATCCCATGATCCCCAAACTGATACTGTTTTTGAAAATTTTGAAAACCCATGCAAAGATAAGACTGGCATTGAGGTCCTGGAAGGTAAAGTAGAGTGCCATTCAGTTGATAAAGCAAAGTTTGATGATGAACAAATGACAGGATCGAATGTGTTATTTCCGCATGCCGATGAAACAGAGGAGATACTAGAACTGAATTCACTTGAGGTGCCGCTTTCTCCTGATGATGAATCAAAAGAATTTGTGGACCTGGAATCCATGGAGTTACAGCATTCCCTGGTCGGGGATGAAGAAAAAGAGCCAGGCTTGGTGCCCCCTGTCGGGCCACTCCCACTAGCCTGTGACTCAGAAGCCACCGTGGAGCCCTTCACAGTGCAACTGCCCCTCACCTGTGAACCCGAGAAGCAGCCAGAGCTAGACTTACCTACAACCCAGCTGTGCCTAGAATCCCTGTGTACTGAGGACACGAGAGAGTCAAGCTCTGTGGAATGGTTTGATGACCAACCTGGGTTGCCATTGCATCTACATGAAAAGGATTGTGATCCCAAGACACAGATCGAAATGACTATATATAAAAAAGAATTTACCGAATATAAAAACAGAGATGCCATTTCCTCATTGACGTCTCTGTTATCTGAGGAAGAACCCAGAGATGAGCAGAAACACGGTGCCTTACCAGGGGTCCCAGGTATGTGATTTTTTTTCTCACTTTCATCTGGGTTTAACCTGGTGTCTTTCTTATTTATTTACTAATTTGTCTTAAAGAAAAAATAATAATTCTTATCTGAATTAAAAAAAAATTAACTCTTTGGGGGAACAAATTAAAACTTGAAAAGAGGATCTGATTTGGAGGGTATTTTTAGCATAGGGAAATTAAATTGTAAAATTTGTGTAAAATAATTCTTTATATGCTGGGTAAAATGCTGACTTATTTTGTGTTTAAAAATAGAATGCCTAAAGTGTGTTTCCAAAAAGTAATTACATTAAAATGTAAAATAACAAACAACATCTTTAAAATAAAGAGATTATATTTTTTTGTGTTTTTAAAAAAAGTGTGGGTTTGGGTTTTGTGTGTGTGTGTGTGTGTTTTCCAAACATTACTTTAAGCATGAATTTATGATAAGGATCATTTCAGCAGAGTTTTCAAATTTAACTGTTTTGCTTCATGCAGGTACTTTGCTATTCATTTAGAATCCCTTAAACAAAAACTAGATTATGGAGCTTATTCGAACCAAAAAAAGTTAACAGCCATTAGTAAATATTGGAGAACATTTATTGTCATTAACTTTTCTATAAATTATTATTACTGCTATTTTCTTGGCTGCTTAATAAGATTCAAAGTTAGGTGAAATGGCTAACTTTTAGTTTGTTTCTTTAAATCAATGTAACTTTTAAAAAATATATATATTTTATTGATTTTTTACAGAGAGGAAGGGAGAAGGACAGAGAGCTAGAAACATCGATGAGAAAGAGACATCGATCAGCTGCCTCTTGCATGCCCCATACTGGAGATGTGCCTGCAACCAAGGTACATGTCCTTGACTGGAATCAAACCTGGGACCTTTCAGTTCGCAGGCCGACGCTCTATCCATTGAGTCAAACCGGTTTCGGCTCAATGTAACTTTTTAATAATTGTTATATTATTCAACCTGAGTTATTTTTTAAAAATATATTTTATTAATTTTTTTTTAACAGAGAAGAAGGGAGAGGGATAGACAGTTAGAAACATCGATGAGAGAGTAACATGGATCAGCCGCCTCCTGCACGCCCCCACTGGGGATGTGCCCACAACCACGGCACATGCCCCCGACCGGAATTGAACCCGGGACCTTTCAGTCCGCAGGCCGACGCTCTATCCACTGAGCCAAACCGGTTTTGGCTCAATGTAACTTTTTAATAATTGTTATATTATTCAAGTTGAGTTATTGTACAAACAATAGACTCTCAGGAGAATGAAAATCACCATAATTGCATCACCGAGAAATGACCACAGTTAATACCATGGTGTACTTCCTTTTTCTGCATATATGTGTGTTTATTTATGGAGAGTTAAAAAACTAAATGGAGATCATACTATCCTACAGTGTTCATCTCTTAAATAAGCCTTCAAAATAATTTAATTTCATAGTATGCCATCCTGTGGATATATGATGATTTATTTAAATATTATACTAGATTTTTAGTCTTCATTGTTACATTTCAGAATAGCTTTGTGATAAGATTTTCTGTTCATTTGCAATATGCTGCTTTGCTATAGAAATGGTTGTTGTAACCATAGATCACACAACCTCTGACAAGAATAGCCTGCTTTTGTAGTAGTTTTTAATGTTAGAACCAGACACACACCTTTAAAAAACACAACACATGGTTATGGTTTTTTGTTTGTTGTTTTTCAAAGAAAATGTAAAGACTTATATGGGGATGGACCCTGATAGAATTTAAACAAAACCAAGGAAAGATGACAGACTTAGAACATGTTCTATCATACATGATACTGATTATATAGGAATAGCAATGGCAGAGTAAGAAAATGCTTTGCTAATGCATCTAATATTAAGGAATGAAGAGGTATGCATTGAGTCTTACTCTGTTCAATCTGGTAGCTCAACCAGAGAACACGTACACTCTGAAAGGATTTACTGTGGGATCCAAATGTGTTGTGTGGTCAAGACACACATGGTCTAAATGTGAGATTTTGGAAATAGCTGAAGAAGGCACAAAGGTGAGTACAATTGAAGTACTTTATCTCAAAATGCACTTGAAGACTGTTAAGGAAATTCTATAAGCTGAGAAAATGCAGTTAAACAGATGTTCAGCTGTTCATTTCCCCTCATACTTAGATGCAGTACAAAATATTGTTTTAAGAGTTCACAGATGAGCATCCTAGCAAGAAATTGTGCTAGGCTTTCCTCCCTACCTCTAAAATTCTATCGATCACCGGGTTCCACAATTTCCACTTCCAATGTGTCAAAACGTTTTAGATTTCTTGCCACTGCCTTTGTCGAGTCCCTCATTTCTCAACCGGATTATTCTAATAGCCTTCTATTTGGTTCACTTCTGGCATCCTTCAGTTGATTCTCCACACTGCCAGTGTGCAGTTTGTCAAATGCCAATCTGAGCATATCATTCCTGTGTGTCAAAGGGCTTGGGGACTTGCACTTGAATGTGTCTCTCCTGTGACCTGAAAACCACTTGTATAAGAATCACCTGGTGTGTTTACTTAAACTGTAGGTTTCTAGGCTGTGCCCTGGCTGGCTGACTCAGAACTTCTGGGAATAGGACCGGGACTGTGCATTCTTATACCATTAATATTTGAGAGCCACTCGTCTAGAATAGAAAAGTCAAGCTCATCAACATGACATAGTCCTCCGGGTTAAAGTGTCAATGTACCACTCCAGTCTTAGGTCTCACTCCTTTATGTTTTGTACTTTATATCAGATGAATATCAGACTGCTTGGTTTCTCATATATGTATGATTCTGCTTGGCTTTTTTAATTGATGTATTTAATAATGCAGTTAGTTCTATTTGTATTCTGTCCCCTGCCAAACTGGTTAATTTCCACTTATCTTTAAAAGATTTACTTTAACCATTGCTTCTCCCAGGAAGCATTCACTTGCTTTATTTTCTAAATTTCTCTCTCTCCCCCCTTCCCCTACCTTCAAAGAGCTTTATGTCTTCTGTATATTTCTGCATCTCCTACTGCAGAAATCTGTTATACAATTTACTGCTTAGAGATCTGTTTCTCCCACTAAATTTTGAACTTTTTGAAATCTAAATTTTATCCATCTTTGATCTCTAGGTTTGTTCAATATACATTTTTTGAACTAAAGTATCATTGAGTTGAAACATAAGACTGAAATTTAATACAATTATTTTATTGCTTTTTAAGGTATTTCATTTTTGAAAGGATTGTTGTAGTATAAGAATCAGTTACAGTTTTTGGAATCTACCAATATTTATTACAGTTTTTCTTATGGTAGGTTTTGAACCTTTCAAATGGTATGGAGGAGATAGTGAACCCTGAGAATGTCTGGAATGGCATACCCAAATTGGATAAGAGTCCATGTGAGGTATGAAATTATAGAAATAGTAATTAATGAGAGCATTGTCCTTTATCTTGAAAGGTGATAACTATTGCCAAAGACCTTGTGTTTAGGAATAATGGGGGTCTTTATTGTAATGATAATGAAAAACAGCAATTAACAGAATCAATGTTTCTGGGCTTTATGCTTCTTATCCTTTGGAGAACCTAGTTATTAATGTTTTCCTCTTTGATTTTCATTTTGGGACTTAAAAAATTGAAATTCTTTGGTGTCCATGACCTTTATAAAATATGTTTGATGCAGAAAATCTAGGACAATGGCAAAGTTAAAAGAAGAAAGTCACCTGTAATATATTCATCCAAAGATAAGCACAGTGTTCAATATGGTTTTCCTTTATAGTTTTTTTATTATATGGAATATAAACATACCATCTATATATTTTGAACATAATTTGTTTTATTCTATATACAGTTTTATATTTTGTTCTTCATTTACGATTATAAAGTGGACAATTTCTGTTGCTATGATGATATATCTAGGATTTAAATTTATCCTGTTTGGATAAATTTAAATCTCATGAGGCATTAACTTACAAAGGACTACTTTTTTTGTGATACATTAAGTCACCATGGTCTGGAATTATATTTGATTACATTAAAAAATTTTTTATCTGAGCTATTTTCTTTTACCATAAGAATAGGTCTCATGAATTCATTTCTGTACAGACATCACATACATGATGCTATTAGCGGTTGAAAGCATCCAGGAGAACTATTCCTTTTCATGAAGTCTTTAATAAATTTTCTGTGACTCACCATGGACAATGTGTTTGAAAAGCAGCCCTTGAACAATGTACCAGACACCAGAATTGTGGGAGTTTGGGACCTAACTGTTGGAAGAGGGTATTTCATTCCTTGTGTTGAATGCTCCCAGGGAGATCAGCTAGAGAAATGAGTAGCTGAAGGATAGAAAATGTAGTTAAGGTGATTCTTCACAGTTAAATCAGATCCTTTTTAAAAGGATTACTTTTTGTTGTTTACCATTTTTTCTGGTTTATCTATGGTTCCCTTTCTGGTTTTAATTATTTTGTGCCTACAATGAAGAACTGATTGTAACCCACCAGTTCATTTCGCTGGGATATAACCCAAACAACAGGGTCACTAGATGATACCACCATTAAAGAAAACTTTTGTTTATAAAACAGATTGTCAAATCTTAAAGATACCATTACCCTGAACCCTCAAAGAGAAACAGTTTATCAATTAATTTCCTTGTCTGTCGGTAGTAAGAAAAAACAAAGCAAAACAAACAAAAAAAAAAACCTAACTCTTTAGCTAAAATGTTAAATGTGTTTAGGAGGATAAATAGCCAAGAAGAGGAATTCTTGAAATAGGAAATGATGATTGATTGAATTAACCTTGAAAGTTAGATTGTGAATCTGATAAATTCATAGTTTAAAGGTTTTTGTTTTTTTTTCAGTGTTAATTAGCTTATATGTTCAAATCATCTATGTATGTTAAATGATCTCTTGGAATTTCTTTCAGGATTTTTAGTTTTATGTGTTAGGTACAGTTCAATTTGGGGGAGTTCCTGGTCATTGCATGGTCATGTTCATAAGTAGCACACTTGTTCTCAGAATTGAGTGGATTATGAATGAAATCAGCTCTTGGTGGCTTTATGTGAAAAATACACCCTAGTCAAGGAGAACAACAGACTAACTGGCTACCAGCCTTGTTAACATTCTAGCAAAATAAGAAGATATGCCCATTTTGTAATATTTTAGAGAAACTTTATTTGATAATAGGTAATATGTGAGAACCAAAACACTGAAAAGAAAACATTTTTATAGGGATAATTCTCTGCAGTAATTAGAATACTCACTCATTCTCCCTCCCCATTTTTAGAGGACACTAAATTTGTGGTGGTCGCTCCCATGTAAATAATTTTCTTGTTTTTCTGTTTCTTTCTCAACCTCAGAAAAGGAGCCTGGAGGTAACATAGATTAAGCTGTGGATCCAGTCAGAGCTGCTTTTACACAAGAGGCGTGGCATCCAGACCAATAGGGTGTTTGAGCAAATTGAGAGCCTGGATCACAAGAAATTGTCATGCTTTGGAAACTTTGATATATGAAAACCAAGTAGACCTTAGGTTGACTGTGCAGGGTATTTATAGTAATATTATTGAATATATATAGATTGGGGGTCTTTATTTTGCTAACCAATTTATTAACACATTAGGTCACATTTTAAAAAATTATTTAAAACATAGTGTTTAAACAAGTATAGGTTTATAACAAGCATATTTTATGATGCTACTTAGGAGGGTGGTTTTGTAACTCGTTCAGGATTTTTGTTTTTGTTTCAGAAGCTTTGTCTTCTCTGTCTAAATATTTGACTGTTTGAATTTGGGAGTATTCTTATATGATACAATATTTGAATAAAGTTTATCCTTAAAAGTGTAGTGGTCTCTTTTCATTAAATAGGAAATAGAATTTTGGAATATCCATAATAAAGGAACCACAATTCTACAGTTGGTGGAAATAGAGTAGCATTAACTGCTAGTTCCGTATTTAGTCACTCAGTTGGTACTTTAAATGCATTTTCTTATTTACACCTTAACTTTAAGTGCATATTAATATTGTTCATATTTTATAGGTTAGAAAATGGAAACTTTTTACAGAAGCTGAATAACTTGCCTAAGGTCTAAGAGCTAGAGGCTTGATCAAACTGGATCCATCTAACATCAAAGTCCATGCTTTTCAAAACATGGTTGTAAGTGGTAGTATGCTAGGTCCAGATCCTAGCATCAGGAAATAGATCCTACTTATGTACTGCTTATTATATATGTGACCTAAGTAGACTATATAATATCTTTGATCTTCCTCATCTGTGAAATGGGGATAATAAAACCTTTCTTGCAATATTTTTAAGATTATAAATAATTTATGTCAAGTACTGAAAAGGAGTAGGCATTCAATAGTTATTTCCTTCTTTTCCCTGAAAGATATTCAGTATGTACTCTACTAGGGTTGTGTTTTTTTAACCTTAACTCATTTTATCCTTTCAGAAGATGTTTTCTTTTTTCTGCAGCAGCTCATGCACCAACAAAGGATTTGAAAGAGTTGTCATTGAGTGAGACAGTCATACAATTAGAATGGTTACCCATTTCTAAAATGAGGTTTTCGGCATAAGAGTGGGGAAAAGATGTTTGCATAGGAAACATTATCAGACTTTGAAGCTCAAAGAGAATAGTGAGAATAGAGAAGCTTAAAAGCTGGGTATAATTTCAAATAAGCAAAAAGGAGATAGTTTTGCATTTAACTTAATGGAGATAGATAAGTATCTGATTGTTCCTGAGATAATGAATAGACAAGTTTGGCTCAATATGTAGGAGACATAGTTGTGAATTACTGAGAGGAATGTCAGAGAAGGCATTTTAGGGCCAGATTAGAGGAAGCCTACAGTTTCATGCTGGGGAATTGAAACATTTTAAATCTGAATGGCTACATAGGATAGGAAAAACCAAATTTCTCAAAATGGGTCTTTGTGCACCTCAGCAGATTGACAGGCCCAAAGTGCCATTTCAGAACACTTACTTAGTAACTGGGCAAAGGGGTAGAGGTGGAACAGTCATAGTGAACCAAGCTTCTTACTAAGTACTGATTATCCCTGTTCACACAGGCTTAATTAACTATAAAGAAATCAGAGGAACAAGGCCATACTTAGACCAAAATATACTTAACTACTCAGTGGTGCAAGTTTTTATACCCTTTGAGAAACTAAAAAATGTGTTTCCCTTGACTCCTGCACATATCTATACTAATAAAAGCTTAATATGCAAACGGTCAGGATGCCATCACAATGATCGAACAGCAGGCTGAGTGGGGTGACCAGGTCAGCGGTGGGGGAGCGGGGGAAGGGGACAGTGTGGAGCAACCAGGTTGGCAGAGGGGAGCAGTGAGGGGTGATCAGGCCAGCAGTGGGGGGCAGTTGGGGGTGATCAGGCCAGCAGGGGGGGATGTGAAGGGTGGGGTGAACAGACTGGTGGGGGGGTGGTTGGGGGGTACCAAGCCAGCAGGGGGGCAGTTGGGGGTGGTCAGGCTGGCAGAGGGGGGCAGTGAGGGGCGACCAGGCTGGCAGACATCCCCTGAGGGTTCCTGGATTGGAGAGGGTGCAGGCTGGGCTAAGGGGACGCCCTTGTGCATGAATTTCATGCATCTGGAGCCTCTACTAAGTGCATAATGTTTAAGGCATTCTTTTCCCTCCATTTATTGTGATATTCTATTTCCAGTACTACCTATATAATTTTAAAAATGTATTCAATTAAAATAATTGAAAACCAGCTGATGTGACCTAGTTGGTTGAGCACTGTCCTATGCACCAAGAGATCACTGGTTCAATTCCAGGTCAGGGCCCATGACCAGGTTTTTGACTCAGTCCCTAGGACGGGGCATGCAAGAAGCAGCTAATCAATGTTTCTCTTTCATCAATGTTTCTATCTCTCTTTCTCCCTCTCTCTAAAAACTAATAACAATAAAAAACATATTTAAAAAAGTAATAATAAAAAATAAAAATAATTGGAAAATAAAGCAGTTAAAAATCACTCTGAATGTTCTTTGTTAACCTTGCCTTTGCTGAATAATAACTGAATGTGTTATGTACCTGATATTCTGCTCTGTCTTATGTACCTTTCTTTTGTAAGTAGGATCTGCCAGAAATAAACCATTAAAACAAATACAAATTACCCACTTCCTTTAATTTGCTTTAATATGCTGCCCTTGCCTGTTTCCAATAATCTTACCCTTGTACATGCCCCACTTAGTCATCATGTTCAATTGTATAGTATCACTGTGGTAAAACAATGGCTTTATGGCCTGCTTGATCTAAGTTTTCTGAACATTACCAAAAAAAAAAAAAAAAAAAGGGAAGTGCTGCCAAATTCCATCCAGATTATCATGTTGCTGAAACACAATTCTACTGCTCATAATTAAAAAAAAAAGGCAAGAAAATATCTTTTTTATTTTTTTAGGAAGTATTATGTACTTGCAAAATTTTTTTATTAGCATTGTGCCTATTTTAATATCCTTGTTCATTAATATAATATAAAAACAGTTATTAACTTGATACTAAAAAAGGATCACTTAGTAAAAAGTAAAATTTAGGTTGGTATGATTTTTACATAATGTAGTCTCTCTCTATATTTAAAGAAAAAAATTTATTCCAAATTTTACTCACTATTATGGTATAGCCATACAATATACACACTTTCAAACAGTTTTAAAATAAGACTTTTTAAAAAGCACTTTTAATCTAAATTCTATTCCTCTATACTTGAAGAGTTCTGTAGAGTGCCATGGTGGTTGGTTGTGTCAACATTAGTTCCTGGAATAAGGTGATCATCTTTCCCTTCAATCAAATAATCCCATTTATCAAAATCTTTCTGAAGTCCTGGAAAATATAAATGTTAATAAGCATTAAACTTTTGAGAGTGTTGAACAGTTGAGTGCCCCTAGGTGGCATCATAGCATCACAAATTACATAATCCTTGTACTGATCTGGGAGACAAGGTAGCCAGTGTCTGGCTGCTGCATCTGAATGAGATGGGATGGATGCAACATGCACAGTATCCTCAACATGGAAGTCCACACCAGTCTTACTTACCAGGAAAACTGTTGGCTCTAACAGGTAGACTTACTGTCTAATATATAGTATGCAATGCTGCAAAATTAAATTTTCTCAAGTTTTCAAATTGATTTGACTGCTATGTTAAATTGCAAACACTGGAAATGGTTAACATGAAGCTAGTACTGTAATAAAAGACAGTTTTGTTCTGCAAATCATTCAGTTTGTGAAATAAAAGAATAGTTGTTTCTTACCTAAATGCTTTTGTAAGAATGCTAATGAAGCTTTGTTGGTAAGATCAATAGCTACATTTGAATCTATTTTTCCTTTTAGTGTGAATAAGTATCCAACTGCTTTGCCAGTTGCAAAAGTGAAGTCAGCAAAATTCTGATGGACTGAACCCCTGAAAGATAAATGAGACATTTACAAATCACATTGTTTGTAATTAGAGTGCAGGAAAGATATGGGCCTGGTTGACTTTTTCTTTCTTTCTTTTTCTTTTTGTAAATTGATCTTTAAAGAGAGAGGAGGGGCAAGAGAGAGAGAGAAACATCAATGTAAGAACAAAAGATTCATTGGCTGCCTCCAGGATGCCCTTACAGGGGATTGAGCCTGCAAGCTGGGCATGTGCCTTGGCAGGGAATCAAACTGGTTACCTTTCAGTGCCCAGGGCAACACCTAACCAGCTGAGCCACAACACCCAGGGTCTGGTTGACTTATTTACTGAAAACCAAGGAAACAAGATTTATCAATTGATCTCCTTCGATTTGATTTTGAGGGTCACAGACTGCTCATTTAGAGATTTTAGAGTATATATTTGTCTTCCCTTCTATATAAACAATTCACCGATTCCTATTTTGCTTGGCAGCTTGTCTTTAAAACAAATGATTCCAGCTTTTAAGGGATTAGAATACTCCCAATTTCAGTAGATGGAATGTGTTATATGTTGAACTTAGAGCCAGAAGCCTGCTCCCCTACTGCAGCCACTTAACTTGGTATCTATTTGATGCTAATCAAGACACTTTGGATTTAAGCCTTGGATTAAGTAGATTAGAGGAACATGTTTTTTCATATTATTTAAACTATAAGTACCTTCCAAATACCACTAAGCTGCACATTAAATTCACCAACAGCCTACCCTCAAATAGGATGACCTTTTTTATGGCTCGTTTTCTATTACCTCTGGGACATTTGACACTTGATTTTATTGCATTTTTTCTCCTCTTTGTTTCCTTGACATTGCACTTGCCCCTTTCCTTGTACTCTGTTCCTTCCTGGCTCTTCACCTAAAATGTAGGCATTTCTCAAAATCCTATTCTCGGACCATTTCTCTTCTCACGTTGTGGTCTTGTCCACACCAAAGGTTCATCTATAACATACAAAGTCTATGCATTTCCAATTTGGTCAAGCAGCTCTACCCATATTTCCCAATCTCAAACTGAGAAATACCAAGATTAAAATACTTTTTTTTTTCAGGCCCCACGTGATGCAATTCTCCCCACCCCCCCTCTTTGCTGCTACTTATACTAGTAAACAAACTGAGTCCTTTTAACTACTCAAAACTGAGATGCTTCGGCACCTGCTCACTCTTCCCCACTATTTCAGCCAGCACTTGAGCATGGGACTCAAAGAAGGTAGATACAGGGTCTGGGAAAAGCTGGATGCTACCCATAGTAGAGAATGGCCAAGGAGAAGGAGAGGATGGGGGGAAAGGAGGGAATCATCTCAAATTTAGACACTAAATGGCAGGAGAAGAGTAGGGCTGGGTAGCCTGGGGAGGAGAAATAGGAATCCTCAACATTATCGAATGGATGCAGAGAGAAAGACTGAGACTACACATAGACTGCTGGGCTTTTAAAGCCTCGGCAGGGCTAGCTTCAGTACCTGGGGTGAGGATATGGGGCGCACGGTGCGGGGGGTGGCGGGGTGGGGGGGGGGGGGGGGGGGGGGGAATGGTGGGGAGGGACGTGTTTGGGAAGCTAGACCACAGGAGTCAAGAGTAAGTGCAAGTAAGCACAGGCAATATTAAATATAAGCTATTCTTTCAAGAAAAAGGAAGAAAAAGAGTGCCTAGTAAGGAAGTGGGGTGAAGGACAGGTTAGATGTTCCGTACTATTTCTCCTTTAGAATTAGACTTGCACATGCAAATATGCTGCATTGAAGTCCTTTCCTTATCTGGACCTTTCTTTGCAGTCTGTCTAAACTCTCTCAATCCTTCAACACCCGGTTCTACTCCCATCTCTTCCAAACTGCCTTTTCTGACTACCTCAGTTGAAAAAGACCTCTCCATTCACTGACCCCAAAGTGTTCATTGCCTATACTATGTATTTTCTCTCTGGAAATAAACCATCTTCCTATAGGAGAGGGATGAGCATTATCTTTGCTTTGTAAAATCCCTTTTAGGATTTCTTTTTCACATCCATGATATAAGCATATTGCCAGCACTCGAGGGGGCCCCATTATAGTTTGGGGAATTTATAAATTTGTATTTTTCCCAAATAGGTAAACACATTGCCAGTCTGAACCTATGATCTGACTTTTTTCCTGAAGAGTTCCTACCCTAGTCTGGTGATGGAATACTTCCCTCTGTCCATATCCCAAAATGTGTAAGCTTGCTCTTGCATTGATATGAAAGTGGCACACACCCTAGTGAACATTTTAATTATCAGTATATGAGCTGCATATAGTAATACCATTGAATATTTGCATTTTAAAAAGAGTAAATTTAAATGCACTTAGAACCTGAGATTTTTCTAGTATTCTCACTTATTGAAAGTCTACACAACAAATTTAACAATCCTTTAATGGCTGATATCTGTTGTTTCAAGTTTCTATTTCAGATAATGAAGTCAGTTGCTATTACCTTATTGTGATCATTTTCCTTTCTTTACCAGGTGCATAGCATTTTTTCATTCTTATGATATTAGCAGGATATTGGAACCGTTCTGAGTTGATAAAAAAGAGGGGCTGAGAAAACTTGGAATATACTTCCTCATTCAGGGGCAGCATCCACGCATCCAGGGCAATACCACATCTGCAAGTGTTTGTTGAGACAATAACAGAAGGCTGGTTACACACTGGCAAACAGACAGGGCTTTCTAATAAAGCCAGGACTAATGGACACATACCACACTGGTCCATGATAGTTATCTCACGGGTATTGTACTTCATGTAAGAACGAGATATAATTAGCTTTATAAGGTCACAGACGTGGGAACTATGTAATCGTTTTCTTTAAGAGGCATTTAGGAATTGGGATCTTTAGAACCATATATAATCTTTAAATTTTTCATTCATTTTAATATTATTTTTAGAATACATTTTTGAAAAGTAGTAATTTCTTCAAAATTGTGGGTGTTTGAAAAAATTCAATACACACATTATTGCTTCTATGTTTCTGGATACTCCATAGTCTATTATATCTTTTCTAGAATAACAATTGGACCCATAGCTTTATTTAGAGGTGATTTACCTGGAAAATTGTCTGGGCATTGAAGAAAAACATATGAGCATATTGCTTGAAAATATTACTAACTTTCTTATTTTACTTCTTTATTTTTTATTTTATTGTTTATAGTATACAGATGCTCCCAGTCACTAACTTTCTTTTTACAAGTCAGTTTATCCTATGTTTCATGACTTCTTAGACACTGTTGTATGTGCTAAATGGACTAAGGAAGAGAAACCTTTTCTACTGAAACAGATTTTAAGAAATGCGAGATGAAGTTTCACAAGCGATCCTCCCTTTCTATATGGTGGGCTCTATGTGAGCTCCTAAGAGGGATGAAGTAGTTCAAGACAGAAAACATTTCCTCATGTTAGAACACTGGGGTATTTCAGACCTCACTCCAAATTAAAGATGAAAAAACTAATTTAAAATACCTTGCCTAATAGAGAATCATAATCTTATGTCGCTGATAAAATGTGTACATAAAGGCACATTGCCAAGTGAAAATGTTAAGCCCTCAAACATGAATAACAATGAGGGAAAATATATGGGGGAGGGAAAAGTTTTTAATATCTGTGAAATCAGATGTTTTCTGCTTGGGAAAGTTCACAGAGAGTATTTAATAGAGGTACAAGAATAGACTTGTAAGCCTCAAAGGATCCCATCCTTACTAAGAATTTGATTAAATTTTATTTCACGTAGGTTATCACACCCCCTCTTCAATAAATTACTGTTCTGTCTCTTCACCTCATTCTCTTACCTGAATCTCCGGTCATCATGAAGAGCCTGAATAACTGTGGCTCCACCAAAAGAATGTCCCATTACTGCTATTTTATCTCTATCAATGGAGTCCTACATGAAAAAGCATGACATGAATTCATAGCTATCTCACAGGTTGTTAGAAAAATAGAGTAAATCATTTTGTTAATCAGTCGATTAGTATTCAATTCATGGGCATGGATATAAACCTTGATTTCTTATAAAAGAAATACACACATATACAGATGTACACATACAGTGCACACATAAATATGTATATACAAATACATCCGAACATATATATGGTAAGCATTTGTAAAAGTTCAGAAGTGAACTTAGTGATCTTCCTAGTCACCCACACTTAAAACATCAATTCTGACTTCTCCCTCTCCCCAGTTCATATTTATCACTTTGTTCGTTCCATGAGGATTTATTAAGCCCCTGCTCTGTACAAGGCATTGTTGTTCATTTCCAGTGAGCTCACAGTCTATTGGGAAGGGAAGAGATCCAGATCCATGATGCAAATACAATGGAGTGGTAGCAAGGAGTAGCTATGATAGATAGCTAATTCAGGCCAGGGCTGGGCAGTGGGTCCAAGAAAGCTTCTGTTGGAGGCACTGCCTGACTTGAGTTGAAAATTAAACAGCACTTAGTCAGGTTGGTGGGGGCTAGGGGGTGAGTCATGTTGCCAAGGGGCCAACATACAGAGGCATGGAGACAAGAGAAAGAGGCGCAACCATCATCTTATGCTTAAACTCAAATACTTCTTGTTGCTTCTACTCCCTGTACTCCATCCTCTACATCTTTGTTTATGCTCTTCACTTGGTCCCATATTCTTTCCCTCCCAACATTGTATCTAAAACTTGAGATGATAACAGAAGGCTTTCCAGGATCAAGCTCAAAAACATGCAGAAGCCATCCAAGAAGTTACAGTACTTCCACTAGAGGTGTTAAGTTAATCACATGGAACTGTTATTTTTATACATTGACTATTGGCAACTTTATATATAGTTAAACTTAATGCATTCATCCTTGCCCTAACACTTTACCTTTTTTAAAAAAAATATATTTTATTGATTTTTTACAGAGAGGAAGGGAGAGGGATACAAAGTCAGAAACATCGATGAGAGAGAGACATCGATCAGCCACCTCCTGCACGCCCCCTACTGGAGTTGTGCCCGCAAGCAAGATATATGCCCCCGACCGGAATCGAACCTGGAACCTTTCAGTCCGCAGGCCAACGCTCTATCCACTGAGCCAAACCGATCTCAGCAACACTTTACCTTTCTTTTTTTTTTTTGCAGCTCTTTATCATGTTATACCCTCTATTACAGCAGAAAAGCAAATAATCCTATTTAATAAATAGATAAAATTTATTAGACCGTATCTCTGCTATACTCACAAGCCATGCCCACGAGCCATGCCCACCAGTCAATCAGATTGAGTATGAAAATTAACCCAACCAAGATGGTTTCAGCCACAAAGAGAGCAGGAAGGAGGTTTGGGTTGCCCCTGGCAAGGGAGGAAGTCCTCCGCTTAAGGCAACAGTTTCAATGGCTGTGCAAGCAGAAGGCTTGACTCCACTTCAGGCTACAAAGTTTC
Source organism: Lasiurus cinereus (assembly GCA_011751065.1). NCBI lineage: Eukaryota > Metazoa > Chordata > Mammalia > Chiroptera > Vespertilionidae > Lasiurus > Lasiurus cinereus. The sequence continues at coordinate 76,972,216 of JAAGEH010000018.1, read as the reverse complement.
AATTGTAAAACATAGGTAAATCCCAGATACCAGGGCCTCCACTTGGGTGACCGGGGGGCGTGGCCAGCCTGCAAACCATCACAGGCCATTTGCCCAGGCCACCCCACACCCCAAGGGAACACCCACCCTGATCCAGGACACCCTTCAGGGCAAACCAGCTGCCCCCCACCCATGCACCAAGCCTCTATCCTATCTAATAAAAGAGTAATATGCAGATTGACCATCACTCCAATACACAAGATGATTGCCCCCATGTGGTCAAAAGATCCTGCCCCCATGTGGACACAAGATGGCCACCACAAGATGGCCAGCAGGGGAGGGCAGTTGGGAGGGACCAGGCCTGCAAGGGAGGGCAATTGGGGGTGATCAAGCCTGCAGGGGAGGGCAGTTAGGGGTGATTAGGGAAGTTGAGGGTGACCAGGCCCACAGCGTAGGTCAGTTAGGGGCAAACAGCCTGGCAGGGGAGCAGTTAGGCATCAATCAGGCTGGCAGGGGAGTGGTTAGGGGGTGATCAGGCTGGTAGGCAGAAGTGTTTAGGGGCAATCAGGAAAGTCAGCAGGTGAGCAGTTGGGAGCCAACAGTCCTGGACTGTGAAAGTGATGTCTGACTGCCCATTTAGGCTCAATCCAGGTAGAATCGAGCCTAAGTGGGCAGTCAGACATCCCTAAAGGGGTCCCAGATTGGAGAGGGAGCAGACTGGGCTGAAGGACACTCGCACCCCGTGCACGAATTTCGAGCACTGGGCCTCTAGTAGAGAACAGAGAGCTAAGAACTATAGGACGGGGAAAAGGACTTCCGTAGCTCACCCGCAGCTGTTGCATATCGAACTCTACATCTAATAGATTCTTCACTGGCATTCCAGAAAGCATCACATCGAGAGCCTGCGAACACTCCTTTGCTCTTTGTCGCACCTGAAAATGATTATTAGAAGAAGGAAATGACAAAATACAAGTTGTAATACTTTACCATTTATTTTAATGTTTGTGTAGAGCTTTCATGTGGGAACAATGGTCAGCTGCTTATAAACTGGCAATGTCTGAGCAGTGAGTGGTTAGAAAACAGCCCAGCATCATGACGCAGGCACCAGCTTTGTGGGGTCCACATCCTGGTTCAGCTTAGCCACAGTGTGACCTCAGGTGACTTCATCTCGCTGCACTTCCTTTTCCTGTCTACTGCTGTCTACCTCGGTGAAATTTGGGTGGGATTCAATGCAATAACATATGTGAAGCACCCACAGGAAAGCCGTCACAGGGCGGGAGCCAGAGTGCTTGATTTCATTTAATCTTCCCAACAGCCCTGTGGGAAAGACACTAATACTCATTATTTTGTAACAGAAAAAAACAGGACAGTACATTAACTTGTCCAAGATGATGCCACTGAAAAGTGACAGCTCCAAGACTCAAATGTAGACAGTAGGATCCTAAGGCCTACACTCTTAATACAATGCTATACTCGCTATCTGAAAAGTAGTCTTTTTTACAGGACTAGAAATTTACCTTGAGATTTTAAAATGAGAAGTTGTAATGCAAAAGAATTCTGTATAATCACGGTCAACTCCCAGAATTTTGCTTCTCTTTGATTTCACGATGACCCACACATTTCACTAAGGGGATAATATTACTCAGTGAACCTGCTGGCAGATCTTTGGGCAATGGGAAGTAGGAAAGTAAGGAGCACAGCTTGCCGCATATAAATCTAAATTAGCAAATGTCATCCTGTTGCCTGTGCATGTTAGTCCCCCCGCCACCTGCCCTGATGGCAGTGTACCTGAGAATTTCGTAGAAGCACCTCATTCTCCCCTTGTTGTAGAGTTTTGAGATAGAGCCACGACTTGTTCCCTATTTCTGCATCAGACTGGTCATTGAAATAGTATGTTGCAGAGGCGGATCCATCTCTTCAACACAAACAGAATCAATTACTTACACTTTCCCATTGCACCCATGTTACTCTTTCCCACCCTTGACTCAAGGTCACTCTAACCTTCCTGATGTCCCTTTCTTCCTCTATACTACATTAAAAAAAATAATCATGCCCAGCCAGTGTGGCACAGGGTTGAGCATTAACCTATGAACCAGGAGTCATGGTTCAATTATGGTTAGGGCACATGCCCAGGTTGTGGGCTTGATCCCCAGTACGGGTGGGTGTCATGCAGGAGGCAGCCCATAAATGATTCTCTCTCAGCATTGATGTTTCTATCTCTCTCCACTCCTCTCTGAAATCAATAAAAATATTTAAACAAAAAATCAAAGAAGCACTTAAGGGACTTCTAAGAAAAAGACATCATTGTGAGTAAACTCAACCCATGCTACCTTCACAATTCCAGGAGGCCACGCTGAAATCTCCCTTCCAAAATCAAATCCAGCAAAGTCACTAACCAGTTGTGTGGCTTTGGGCAGATAACGCTTTGCTGGCTTCCTTTTCCTCCTTCTTAGAACAGTGATAATGGTAGCCATCTCATAGGGTGGCTATAAAGATTACATAATGATGTGCAAATACAGCACGCAATAAACCCTCTAGAAATGTTAGCTGCTTTTGTAATTCTTGAAGAGCTAACTCAGTCTCCCTTTTTTCTTATATAATCATAGCTGACCATTCAACATTTTCTGTCAACCTTTAGGAAAGTTAAAGCCCAGCTATAAACCAGGTGACATACCTGTGTTCTACAGTAGCAACTATAAACCCATGAGATGCCAGGTCATTGCCAATTGCAGAATAAATTGTCCTTCAAAACAAAAGGAGGGGAGCATTCAACTGCCAGTCATGATTACAAGGTGACAATTACTAGTAAACCTGGACTGTTACACCCTGTAGTAGTGCCCTGGAGTAAATCTGGGAGCTGTGGTTCTCAAAGGGAGGCGATTTTGCCTCTCGGGATATTTGATATCTATTGTCATTTTCATTATCATGAGTTGGGAGAGGATGCTACTGCCATCTGGTGGGTAGAGATGGTGCTAAACATCCTACGATACAGAGGACCACCTACCTTCCACAAGAAATTATCCAGCCCCAAAATCAACAGTACCAAGGCTGAGAAACCCTGGTGCAATGATTATCAATACTGCCTTTGAGAGTTCTGAGTATTAATTGTGGCTCTGTCACTTACCAGTCATATGACTTTGGGTAATTACATTTCTGATTTTTTGTCCTCACCTGTCAAGTGGGACTAATAAAGGCTTTGCTGTAAGGTTTTAATAAGATAATGTGTGTAGGAAGTCAGTACTGTGTGGTGCTTAAGAGAATGGGATCTACAGTTCTGCCACTGTGTTTGAATCCTGGTTCCACTACTTATTAGCTCTCAACCTTGGATAAGTCACCTATTTTACCTCTGCCTTAGTTTTCTTTTATCTGTAGAAGGGTGATGCTATAACAATATGCCATCTAGTGGGATTATTCTGGGGATTAAGTAAATTAGTACACTTTCAGTGCTTATAATAATGTCTAAAACGGAGTAATTACTGAGCATGTCAGCTGTTGTTTAAATGAATGGACAGGGTGAGATGTTTAACAGTCATGTGCAAAGCCACTACATTTGTAACCCCCTTCCATGTCTTCATTCTGCACAATCTTCTCATATTATGCATTCAGTAGAAAATATTCAAAAAGAATAAAAAAGAGGTAGGGAGGAACTATGTCTTCTACCCCTGAAGATCCAGGAACTATAGGGACAATAATCTAGCACAGGGATCAGAAAACCTTTTCTGTAAAATGTCAGACAGTATATCTGTCCAGCTCTGTGCACCATACATTATGGTCACAACTACTCAACTCTGCTGCCATCATACAGAAGTAGCCACAGACAATGGGTAAAATGACCATGCTCTAATATAACTTTTCAGAACCAGGTAGCAGGCTGGATTTGGCCATGGAATTCTAATCAAATAAATAGCTAGACAACAATTAAAGAACCAAAAACCATTTATTGCAGATGCTACCCAACTTTTTTCTAGGTAAAATCCACCTTGTATTTTCTGAAAGTTGTATTATTCTCTGAGGTGGAGGAAGGGGAGGCAGATGAGAAAATGGAAGAAGGAAATGGAAAGAGTATAGTGATCATGAAAATAAGTCACTCAGATATGCTACTGAGGCTAGAGTTGTCTAAAGTCCCCACCCAGCTCCAATCCCTCTGGATCCTTTGATGAACAAATTTGGATCAAGCACTCCTTTCATTGGCCTCTTAGAACTGTGCTACAGTCTGAGACTCTTCATACACAATCAACCTTTAGGAAAGTTAAAGCCCTGCTACATTTCAGGTAATAAACATACCTGAGTTCTACAGTAGCAACTATAGACCCATGTTTTTCATCTCCTTCCCAAATGTCCACCCTGCATCATGATCTGAAGGCCTATCCTTCATAGGCTTTTCTCTCAATAGCTGTCTTTCACAGCTAATCCAATCTTGGTGTCTATTTCTCAGGGACCCTGAACTAACACAATGGATGATTTTGAGAGTATGAATATTATAATACAGAAGAACAATAGCAAAAAATGCAACACCCTCTCTCCTTTGTTGTGAAGCTGGCTTCAGGAGCTGGTAGGTGGAAAGAAAGGGCTAGTACTAATCAAGAATAGATCACAGTCAATTGTTGAGGAACCCCAACTACTCCAGGAAGAGGCCTGCATGACATTCCAAAATCTGCTACTCCTTTTGGGGCTGGGAGAATACATTGATCCTTCATGGCTGAAATTGTTCAATCTCTCAAACTTTACCTCAATGCTCCAAGACCATGAGATAAAATAATCAGGGGGTATTTTTCACCAGTCCTCACTGGAGCATTCCAGCTTGCAGGCGTAGTTTTTGAACCTATACAACAATGAAAGATTATAAATAGTGTTTTGTACTTGAATGTTGCTGGTTAATTTAACTTACATCTCCTTAGTATAAAATCCTGACCTTTGAAATTTATATTTTTATGCAGTCATTAAAAATTCTCCTACTAAATACCTGTCAACCAAGCACCTGAACCTTAGGTTTTTTCCTAAGACCATAGAATCATTAATGATCAGTTCTCCTTGCCAGCTCTGAGCTTAAGGTGACACATTTTACTTCTTATAGGTATATTTAAGAAGGATGTTCCTTATTATCAATCCCAGGATTTGGAAAAACTTCAGAGGGAATGCTCTAAAAACAAACTAAACTTCAGGGACATTACAATTAAAGACAGAATCTTCAAATAGGAGACGCCTGTAGAAAGCACTTTAGCACGGAGCATAAGACATAGTAATTGCATTGACCCAGCTGCTGCTTTTGCTATATGTTTGCTCCCCCACAATATGTAAGAAGAAAATGAAAGACCTGCCATTGAGAGATATTAGAGCCAATTTAAAAGTCTAATACGTACTTTCATTCCTCCACCCATCCCATCTGTTCAGAATGAAGAAAATGAGAACCTTCGATTCATTGAGAGTCAACCTGGCCTTTGACCTTTCAAGAATGTACTTTCTTTATCATCTTAGTTCAGACTGATGAAACTCTACTTTGGTCCTTAACTGACTGAAACTGTCGCTGTTTCCAAGACTGTCTTATATTCTGGAGTGTATAAAGCAGAATCAGCAGAAATCTTACCAAATAAGAAGCTCAAAACATTGCCCATAAGCCAGTGTGTTCCAAGAAATTTACTAAGACCAAAAAAATATTCCTTGTTTGGGATCCACACGGTGTCAGGGTGATCATTATCTTGGGATGGATAATACAGACGCAAGAAGGTGCTCTGGAGAGGAAAGAAATTAATGCATTTTAGTCAAGTCACTTCTCAGATGCCAACAGCTATTTTAGTGTGGACCTAAATATCTCTTCTGCTCATGAAAGAAGTCCAGAGAACTTTTTAAGCTGCTGTCATAATTGAATACAGTCAAAAGAGAAGAGAAATAGAACAACAACAAGCTTTCACGGTGCAAAGAACGTGAGCCTGGTTTCAGCCATTTAAAAAGGGGGAAAATAGAGTTTCTAGTTAAGTTAATGAGATAACAGCAATGAATTGGGGAATGACTTAACTTGAAAAAGGCTTCCATGAAGCAATAAAAATGGCAAAGTGAGTCATTCTCAGGTGAGGGCAAGGTCAGCTTTCAAAGTAAGTCAATATTCCAATACAGGGGTAAGTGTTTTTAAAGTATCACCTGTTTAGTATATTTAGACATCAAGTCTGTACAACCGGCAGGATAAGGTCCACTTCCTTTGGGAATGTTAGTCTGGCCCATGATCGCAGCAGCCATCAGAGCTTGTATTTTATTAATCCGTGCTGAAAAACAGGTGCATGTTATCTCACTTGTCATTCATTATGCCCCAGATTTTATTATGCAAAGAAATTCTAAGGGAATTAAGATCCCACCCATAGTGTCTGGTTTCCTTTATTTCTTTATTAACAAGAAAAATATACAAGTTATTATTGGGAACCTACTGTCTGCAAAGTATTATGTGAGGGAAAAGACAGAGGTAGACACAGACCTTCTCATGAGATACTTAGCACTATCACCTTCTAATACTTATAGCTTTGCGCGTACCTTCTGCTCCAATGCAGACCATATAAAAGACCACTTCCCAAATCTGTTTCCCCTGAACATGTACCTTATCTCCTATTTCTGATTTGTGCTTACAATTCCCCATTTCGTATTCCCACCCGATGTCCTTCCATAGAAGCATCAAAGCCAATGGCCCAAAATAAAACTAAATGACGTCCTCCCAACTTCCTTGTTGTAACACCCAGCCAGGCCTGATCAATAATTCTGAGGCATATCACAATGTTAAAGTGGTTCTTCCAGAACTCTCAAAGAGTGACGTTTGTGTTCTCCGTCACCTCAAAGCAGCGCCAGAACAGGTGCTTGATGTACAGCTTTTTAAAATTAGAAATCACCTCCTGATCCATGGGCTGCAGCATAGGAGTGGTGTTGGGAGGTAGGTAGACAACCTTTATAAACTTGAACTCTTCGAGGAGTTCATCTTCGAGGTTCGGTGGGTGAGCAGGAGCATTGTCGAGGACGAGGAGGGCTTGCATGGTTAGGTTGTTTTCTTGTAGATATTTCTTAACAGAAGGGCCGAAAACCAGATTTACCCACTCCACAAAGAACTGCCTGGTGACCCATGCCTTCGGGTTTGCCCTCCACATAACTTGCAGTTTATCTTTTAAAATCTTATGTGACTTAAAGACTCTGGGGTTTTCCGAATGGTATACGAGCAGAGGCTTGATCTTGCAGTTGCCACTCACATTGGTGCACAGTGCAAGAGTTAGCCTATCCTTCATGGGTTTGTGGCCTGGCATCACCTTCTCCTCTGCTGTTATATAAGTCCTATTTGGAATCTTTTTCCAGAAAAGCCCTGTCTCGTCACAGTTGAAGACTTCCTGGGGGATATATCCTTTGGTTTCTATCAGTTCGGAAAAAGTTTTGAGGTAATCCTCAGCTGCCTTCACATTTGAACTTGCTGCCTCACCATGCCTGATGATGGAGTGAATGCCGGACCTTTTCCTGAAGTTATCAAACCAGCCTCTACTGGCTTTAAATGAGTCTTTCGATGCTTTGTCCGTGGAAGTGCGCGGGGTCTGCTCCTGCAAATCACCATAAATCGCTCGCGCCTTCTCGCATATGATGACCTGCGTTAATGTATCTCCTTTAAGCTGCTTCTCCATCACCCACACCATCAGTAGATTCTCCATCTTTTCATGGAGAGAGCTACGGAGCTTAGAAATTATTGTAACGCCCTTAGCTGGCGTTATACCCTTTATCGACTCCTTCTGTTTAAGCACAGTGCATATTGTTGAAGTACTACTCGCCAAGTCAGCCACTCGCACACCTTGCTCTTATTTTTCTATGATTTCACGCTTTAATTCAATAGACATCATCCTCTTGTGAGCACTGACCTTTCCACTCGCTTTCTTCAGACCCATGGTTATAAAAAGAATGTAAATGCACAAAAGATGCTTCGACAATGAGGTAAACAAGCACACTGACTGAGGCGTGGGAAACTATGAGACATTCGAGTCCCGGTAAACTGGTGGGTCGTGTGCAGCTCGCTGATCCACGCGATTACTCATATCTCAAATGTTGCTCTTATTTCAAAGCAAAAAAGCGCTCGCTGGAGGGCTTGTATCTCAAAAATCTCGTATGTTAGGGCACTTGTATCTCAAGGTACCACTGTATACCCTTGACCCTCTGGCACAACTGTCTATACATACCTTCCCTGCCTCTTGACCAGACAGTTTCCATCTCTCCTAACTGCTCTATTCACCTTGGAACTTGACCTTTTCAAATGCAAAGTTCACCAGATCCTGGAGTGATTAAAACACAAAGCTTACCAGGCAATTCTTTGCAAAATTCTTCAATGGCTTCCTACCACCATATGGTTTTTCTTGAAGAGGGAATGTACTGGAATCTTTTTGGAAGGCAGTTTGTAGGTGATTTAAATCTACATATACCTTCCTAAGCTATTTCCATTGCTACTTGAGGCATGGCCTTTCCTCCTAGTGTTCTGAGGTTAAAACCTGTCCATAGGCACACAACTTAAACCCCCAATTCCTGGGCACTGTAAGAAAGACCCTCCATGATCCAGAGCTCCACTCCCTCGTACTCTTCTGCTTTTTTCCTGTATCTTCCTTCCATGTGCTCCAGGCACCTGAGCCATACACTGGGCTGTCTGACACCTCTGCACCTTGGTAAATATTAATCCCTGTGTTTGAAATCACTGTAGCAAAATCCTATTCAACTTTTAACATCTGGATTAATTTTCAGGTCTTGTCTGAACCCTTTACTGATCCCCAAGAAATAATCATTTTATCCTTAGTATTAAATCAATTCCCCGTATATGTTTTTAGAATTCTTCATATCATATTATATTAAAACTAGAGGCCCAGTGCATGAAATTCATACATTGAGGGAGGGTCCCTCAGCCCACCCTGCGCCCTCTTGCAGTCCAGGAGCCTTTGGTGGACATCCCTCTTGCAGTCCGGGATCCCTCACTCCTATTACCTGCCTGCTTGCTGCTCCTTAGTGCTGCTGTGTAGGCAGGAGAGGCTCTTACCACGCTGCTGCACTTGCCAGCTGTGAGACTGGCTTCTGGCTGAGAGTGCTCCCGTTATGGGCAGCAGGGGGCAGCTACAGTGTTGAGCATCTGCCCCCTGGTGGTCAGTATGCATCATAGTGACTGGTCATTCTGGTTGTTCTGCCATAAGAGTAGCTTAGATTTTATTATATAGATTATATAGATTATGTGTTTGCACACTCAGTCTCCCATAGTGGGCTATTTCTTAAGAGCTGTGTTCATGTTTTTGTATCCTCAGAGTAACATGGTCAGCACTCGATAAATATTTGTGAAAATGAGCTGAAGTAAACTTTTCATTGCCACTGGTCTGTCATTTCTGTCAAATGCTTTATGGTATTCATTCTCTTACCTGCCCACTCTTGAAACTTTCTCTCTGCTGTCAAAACCCTTCAACACACCTGCAGTTTCATTTCATCTGTTCTTCTTTCTAGACCCCAATCAATATTTAATTTCAAGACTCTGAGTCCAAATATGAGCATATTCAGACTTACTTTTCTAGATTCAGCTTGTCTACTCCTTTCCCTCTGTTGGACTGTGAGTTGATTATTTCTGATAGAGAGATACTTTCATGCTTTCTATCACATTCTCCCTCTGTCACTAAGACGTACAACTATGTGAAGAATGGCACCTGCACTGATATCTTAGGGAATCACCCAGAAAGATTCTGAGACATAATTAGAAGCCCATATATATTCTCCACTTCGGTGAGTAATTGTGCAGCACATGCTGGAAATGATCCTTTTGATAGGGCCTTGTTACTCAAAGTTGGTCCATGAACCAGCATCATTGGCATCGCATTGGAGCTTAGAAACATAGGATCTTAGGCCTCACCCCAATTCTACTGAACCAGGAAAGATGTGCCTATTAAAGTTGAAGAAGCACTGGCCTAAGGTACCAGACCACCTTCAGTCAGTAATTCACAGTCAAATAGTAGCAGATAGTTTCAAGGAAGGCAGGGGATGAGATGGACGCCAGGTCTTGGAGTCAAGTGATCCTATTTTGAATTCCAACTGTACCTCTTGTAAACTCTGATACTCTGGAGTAAGCGATTTACCCCCCTCTCTCATGTAAAGTGGAAATAAAGTACTTGACAAGCCTACAGTTGTAAGGATGCTGTGATACATACTAGTAAGTCAAGTACCTAATATATAATGGGTAGAAGACCAATATCATCTATCCCTTACCTGGACTTAGTTAACTCTGGCTACCCAAATTCAATCCTTTAGAGGAGTTTCAGCTGTCCTAAGCTAAACCATACTATACCTATCTGAGGTAGATTCAAAATCCAAGGCATTTCCTAAGAGATTTTTCAAAAACACATATACCTGTAAGCTAAAATTTTAGGGTCGATTTAGAATTACAAAAGGCATGTTCCTATTTAAGACTCTCTGCTGAGCCATGCTCTGTGGTGTAATAGGTAGATGTCAGGTCCAGAGAACGGTGGGGTAGGCCACAGCTGCCCTGCGCTCTGCTGTGCCCCGCCCATAGGTAACCATGATGTGACTGCACAGGGGGTGAGGGGAAGGACTTTTGGCTCACAGAATTTGGTGATGAACCCACAGCTGCCTTGGAGGCATTACCTCTTGATTTGGGAGTTCAGTTTTAGGGCAGTCAGAGGGTTCCAGATGCACAAGGTTCTCCCTGGGAGATCTCAATTCCACCTGTGTCTTGGGAACCTTTTTCAATCATTGATGAGTGCTCTAGTTCTCTAAAACCAGCCTGCAGCCAACCTGATCATGGTCTTGGATTTTCTGTTCTCTACCCACCTATCAGGACTCATCATGAAGAAAGAGGCAGGGAAGACGACTGTCAGGTTGCTGGCCACTCTCTAGATGACATAATTCTGTGGTTCAGATTTACGTCACTTCCTATTTCTCTTCAACTTTATTTTCCTAAAAGCATCAGAAAGCTTGCTATATTATTAATCCAGTTACATATTTCTGATGGGATTCATTTTTAAGTACTCCTGATGTTCATTCCTAGGTTTGGAGATGAACTGTGTACATGCTAGGGACATTGCATTCTCTTACATGGTTTTATGTCCTCCATTAGCAAATAAACTATCTTTAGCCTAAACTTAAAACCTTTTACTTATATTTCCTATGCATTTGTTTAGTAAGAAGGATATAATCATCTTTTAATCTTTTATTTGATAAGCTATTTCTAATAATTTTTTAAAAGTGAATGGGGCATTGGGCTCAATGCTGGAACTGCAGAGATAAATAAAGCAGTGCCTCCAGCTTCTGTCAGTCCAATAACAGCTCTCCAATCATTTTCAAACAGGAGTAGTAATGGGGAAATTAATTTAATTAGGCTGTAGGCTCCTCGAACTTGACTACAAACTTGTTGGAGTAGTCACCAATGTATTGCTGATGCTTCAGCTTCCTGGTAGGTGTTGTTGAATGAATGGACCTGTGAGATATTGTGCCATTTCTTATGCAAATGTAAATATAAGGTGAAGTACCTCTCCTACTGATGCATTCATTGCCCCAACTATGATGTAGGGTGAAATTTATCTATAAGGTACTGGATTATGAAAAGCCTTTTGTAAATGCTACAGCAATGAGTCACCACCAAGCCTGAATAACTTGATACAGAGGTACCATATCTATCCAGGTGCACAGGTTTGTGGGTACAAGTATTAGGACACCATTCAGAAGCCATCCACACTACTCACCTGAGGAGGCTGGATAAAGGAGTTCATGCATCACAACCCTCTGGGGTTAGCAGGAAAGCACAAAGCTCCAGAGGCAATTTCTTTGAAATAAAGTTCCTTCTTAATGGAAGATGTATCTGTCTAGAGATGGCTGTCCACTCTGGCCTCACTTTCTGGGCTTGTCTGTTCCTTCCTTGCCTCTCCTTCCCTCCCACAGCAATGTAAGAAGGAGCAAGTGATGCAGTCCATTCTTATCTGGGGCTCCTTAGCACCTACTTCTCCCTGTCATTAGGTAGAAAAGATTGTTTCCCTCTGAATCCCCTAAATTGCCACTTCTCACACCACCACTACCAGGACTACAGCTATTGAGTGTGACACCTGACTCTTCTCTCCTGTGTAGAGGGAGGTTTTAAGATTGCTCCTGAGAGAGCTCCAGGGCATCTGGGTTACTATTTTGGAGTGGGAGTGGGTCAGGGCAGTGAGGGAGTTTTCCATGGGGACTGCAAGCTGAGCTTCTGGTTTGTCTGGTTCTGTTCTGTAGGCATCATATTTGAAGACAGGTGCTTGGAATGAAGAGACAGGGAAGCCCTGTCCCTTACCCCAGGAGAACAGGGGACCTCCATGAGCATCTTCCTACTTAAACTTGCTTACAGGCCAACTTCTCTGAGGCCACTGTAAGTCTGGAACAGGTCAGTAACACAAGCCTTGATAAATGTACCTCTTACCTGCTGGTTTAACATGGGCAACAGGATTTACGTCTTGCCAGTCAAAAGGATGAACCAGAGTGAGGCAGCTGCAGAGGCAGAAGAGTGCATGCAATTTGCGTGGCAGCATCTTGGGAGCTGAGCAGTGGTTTCAGCTTAACCTTCAAGGCAGATTATTAAAAGAAAAAAAAACAAAACATGCAATAAAAAAGAATTTAAATAGGCTTGCAAATCATTGTTATTAAATACTAGTAATATGATTTTATAGATTATAAGCAAAGAAGACACTCGGAAAAAAATGGCACATGCATTTTTTGGAATGGACTTTTGGTAGGTACTAGGGAGGCAAAATCCTTGACAATCTGTTTATAGAGCACAAAAATAATGCCTTCAGGCTGTTATATTAGTTTTTAGCCACTAGTTCTTTTAACTGTGTAGAAGTCTAGTTTGATTACAAAGAACAGTCACATGTAATGATTATAATATATTCATAATTATAATATCCCTAGGTATGTTTATCACATAGAAAATATGCAATAAGTGTAGGGTAATAATCCCATCATAATTATAGAATGATTATGTTGCTCCAGCTGTGGTTGTGTTTGGTGTTGATGTCATATTTCTTGTTATCTTATAATCCTGCTACACTGAAGGCCTCCCAAAGGCAGAGGTCAGGTGTCCTTTCTGACCCCAGTGAATACTAGCAGACCCAGTGCTACTGGTGTTGAATAAATGTTCCAGTGACTAGAATATTGGACTTATGGTAATGATAAATGATATTACTACTGAGTCCATGCTAAGACCTTATTAGCAAACACTATCTCATATTTTGAGATATGAGATAGTGTTTGCTATCTCATCTTTCCCCTTTAAAACGTCTCCCCTCATTTTTATGAGGTGACAGAAATGGTCCAAGCCATCACCATTTCTCCCTTGAACTTTGGCAATAACTTCTAACTCATCTTTCTGACTTTACCCTTGTCCCCATGCAGCCAGATTGATCACGTCACTCCTCTGCTCCCCAAAATGACTTTATATCACACAGAACAAAACCCACAGAGCTAGTCACTAGAAGGTTCTACACCGTCTATACTCTATAGAGGCCCAACCCTACCCCAGCCCCTCTCGCATGTTCACTGCAACCAAACTGGCTTCCTTGCCATTCAGCAAGTATATCAGGCACTCCCTGCCTGGCCGTGGGATCTTCACATGTGTCCCTTCCTCCAGGAAGGCTCTTTGGCCTGATACTCAGATGACTGGCTCCCTCACCCCTAGGTTTCTGCTTCCCTGTTACCTTCTCATTGAGGCTTTTCCTGATCAATTTAAAATTACAACCCACCCCTCTTCTTCACACTAATACATGTTCTACCCCTGCCCCTGAGCTTTATTTTTCTCCATGCTATTTATCACCAACTAATATGCATGCTCTACACATTTTTGTTAATTATTTCTCTTTCTCTACTAGAAAGTCAGTCCCGTGAGTGTAAGGAATTTTGACTAGTTATCTCCCCCCAACCCCGTTGTATTCCTAGTCCCTAGAATAGTGCCAATAACTAGTTGGCATAGTAATTCTGCAGGAAGACATAAACATAGACCAGTGGGTGGCACACACAATTGGTGCTCCTGAGTAGTTATGTGCTCTCTTATACTTCCTGGCCTTCTTTTGGCTGGGTGGGGCCACGGGACTGATTTCTGACAAATGGGAATTTGAATGAAAGTGGTCCAAGACTCACTATGTCTTCTCTACCCCTTCCTATCCTTGATTCAGAAGCCACGTGTGGTTCTCAAGAGGGAGGAAGCCTGAGTTCCTGTCACAAAGAGAGAAGAGCCCCTGCCAATCACATGGCCTTTCCTGCATAGGAAATAGACTTCTGTGGTGTGAAGCCATTGAAATCTCCAGGTTGAGTTGTTACTGCATCACTGCAGCCCAGCATGGCTTATCCCGACTAGTACCTAATCGGCAGCTATTTAGTCACCTGGTATTTATTGAGCCAATACTACACACTCTCTGTTATGTGTACAATTGGGAAAATGCTGCACAATTTGACACAATCCCTGCTCTAAAAGAGCTTACAATGAGGTTTCTGAAATAAGATGAGCACATCTAATACAAGAAGATAGCAACTTACAGAGACGTTTAAAAATTCTTAAATGAGACTGTACAAATTCTCAGGGCAACAGGGATTCAGAGAAAGGTTTCAGAGGAGACAGCAAGGTCAGATCTTATCACACAGCTCATAAAAGTCCAGGCAGGTCGCTGGGAAAGTTGCCTCTGGAAATCTATGCTGCTTGGACTGTGTGCAAAATGACTGTATTTCCTAACTTTATGTATATAAATATGTCAGAAAAAGTTTTATAGTGTAACTCTTTAAATTATAATTTTGGTTGGTTGTGTTTTATCTTATGTCAGTATTATTTGCAATTTTATATGTAATTATACATGATTTCAAAAATAAGGTAAATAAAAATTTGAATTGCCTCTTTACTGATAACCTTTTGTTAGCAGATCTTTTTCATACGTATTTCTATGTTTGAATACATGCACATATACACAATACACAACACACATATATATACATATAGTTTAAATTCTTATTTACAAAATTTCATACTATAATTCTACTTACATTTTAATTGTATAATACATGGTAGATATCTTTTCATATGAGTACAAAGCACTATATTATGTCTTTTTATTTTAAAACTAAAGGCCTGGTGCATCAGTTTGAGCACCAGTGGGGTCCCTCGCCATGGCCTGCAGGAATTGGGCCCAATCCAGCAGTCCAACATGGCATATCACTGCTGCCTGCCAGGAGTGCTCCTCCCAGCCCACTGTGCCTGCTGTGGGCTCCCACCCAATCAGTCCCAATCTGGAGAGGCTTGCTGCAGCGCAGCGGTGCTCACCAGCTGTGAGCCCTATATCTGGCACCCATTGGTCAGCTGAGCAGTGCTCCTGATGTGGGAGTGAACTCACCACCAGGGGGTAGCTCTTGCATTTAGTAGTCAGGGAATGTCATAGCCACCAGTCTACTGGTCATTTGGTCGCTTAGGCCTTTATCTATATAGATGGCACTTAGTTGTTCTTCCTGTAAAGTTTGTTCACTAACTGAATAATAATGCTGCTGACATCTGAAGGCTTCTTACGTCCCAAGTGTTCTGCAGTTTCTGGCATGTTATCTTATTCAATCATGATCAAAACAGTCTGAGGGAGATGTTTAATTATCCCCATTCTACTGATGAGGACATTGAGACAAGGAGAGTTGAATTACTTAGTCCTAATCAACCAGTGGAGCTTGAATCCAGAATGTCTCAGTCCCTGCTTTAACCATAGAAGACCAACTCTGTGTAGCCTTAATTCCTGCTCAGTTGAAAACTACAAAATTCTAAGTTAATAAATAAAACAATTCATTTAATGATGCTAAAGTTTTCAGGAACTTCTTAGACCGAGAATTTGACTTAAGAGTTAGAAATTGTTCCCCAGAGAGATGAGACTCTGTCTCATTGTTTTCGTCCTGATATATATTAGACCAATGTGTTAAAAAGCTGCAGAGTACTGTGCCTGAATCCAGGAAAATACTACCGAGTTTCTCAAGTAAACAAGAGAAGTTGAACTAAAGTCAGACTGTCTGTTGGCCAGTTTCCACCACCACCCTCTGTATACTATCACAACTTGGTTTTCTACCAGATAACATCATGCACAGAAAGTATTTACAGGTTCATTAGCAGAGGACTTTAGAAAATTCCATCCTTGGTGTTTACAGCCTATAACTGACTAAGGGGAGTGTCATTTATTCCATTTGGAAAAATCACTGAGGATGAAAACAAAACAAAACAAAAAAAGGAAGACAAAGTGAGTACATACAGGGATTAGCAGCAATTTTTAGGAAAATCTCATGACCCAAAGGTTAGCTTACCCACAGAGATGTAATATTCATCATATCTTCCCTGTCAGTAACCTCAGGAAAAACTAGAGACAGCCAGTTGCTGGCAGGGCTCCCCAAAACCTCCAAGCAGGGGTGGGATGCTCAGCCCTTCCCATGTTTCCCCCCAGACCAGTGCCACGGCCAACACCTTTGATCCTCAGAGTGCAGCAGGGGACACTTAAGGCCAGGTGAAAGGACACACTAGACTTCCTAATCTGTCCTCACCCACGCTACAGATGCTCTTGGGGGAACTTTGGACGTACTGATTCCTGAGCCCCACCCCACACCTACTGACTTAGAACCTTCAGAAGGCAGGCCTGGCCATCTGCATTTAGCTCTGTAGGAATTTTGGCACAGCTAGTCCTAAGATAAGAGTGTTTAGAAACTGCTGCAATGGAATAACAAGTACTAATTGTTGGGAGTTTTTCATTAACCTGTCACATGTGCTATCTGATCTCATCCTCTGAATGATCTAATGATTAGCTGAGTCATTCATTCAATTTTTTATTTCATTTATTCAATTTTAAGAGTGCCTGTGTGGCCGAAACCGGTTTGGTTCAGTGGATAGTGGTCTGGTCTGCCGACCGAAAGGTCCCAGGTTCAATTCCGGTCAAGGGCATGTACCTTGGTTGTGGGCACATCTCCAGTAGGGGGTGTGCAAGAGGCAGCTGATCAATGTCTCTCTTTCATCTATGTTTCTGACTCTCTATCCCTCTCCCTTCATCTCTGTGTAAAATCAATAAAATATATTTTTTTTTTAAAAAAAAGAGTGCCTGTGTGTCAGTCACTATGTTTGGGATAAAAATAGGGGTGTTTTTTTGCATGCTTAGACTATTTCATTATATTTTTAAACTTTTTATTTTTCAATTACAGTTGACACACAGTATTATATTAGTTTCAGATGTACAACATAGTGATTAGACATTTATGTAATTTATGAAGTGTTCACTCCAATAAGTCTAGTATCACCCTGACACCATACATAGTTCTTACAATATTATTGACTACATTCCCAATGCTGTACTTTACATTCCCATGATTATTTCATAGCTGTCAATGTGTACTTCTTAATCCCTTCACCTTTTTCACTCATCTTCCTTTTCCTCCTTCCATCAGGCAATCATCAATTTGTTCTCTGTATCTATGAATTTGTTCATTTATTTTGTTTACTGGATCTCACATATAAGTGAAATCACATGGTATCTGGCTCTCCCTGTCCTACTTATTCAATATAGGTGTGATTTTTTTTTTTTTTACTTCGAAATCTCCCAGGAAAAGAGACTTTCAAATAATCACAATGAATGCTAAACACACAATTTACAAAATGTAGTGGAAATAAAGATCTAGTAGGCATAAAAGAACAGAAGTAAATATTAACACCTCCATTTTCCAGTTTGGAGGATGGAGATCAATGACACAGAGAAAGGCTATGCAACCTGCCCGAGGTCCACAGGGAGCTTCTGGCATGGGCAGGACTGTGGCAGGCCTTCCTCCTCCCACCCCAGTGTACCGAGAGGTAGAAAGACCCAAAAGAGATCCCTTTCCTCCTTCAGCCTTCCCAGTGCACCAAGTTGCCTTCTCCCACCGCCTCTGGTATGCTTTGTGGACTGCAAAACAACTGTGCCCAAAGCAGTAGACAACTATCATCAAAGCTTTCCTGAAGTCAGGAATGGAGGTCCATGCTGGGCCTGACTCCTCAAGAGGCCCAAAGGAGAAGGCACTTCCCATATCACCGCGCAGCGGTGCATCTGTCTAGGTTGTCAGATCATGGGGCCTCGAGCAGCACAGAAGGCTGCCTCTCCTTAGCTTGGACAGCTTCCTGTGCACACCTCCACGCAGGCACTTTTTACTTCTACTGCAATGCTCTGTCCACGGTATTGCTGCACCTGGGAGCTCCTCCAGGGCAAGATTGGTCTCATTTGCCTTATTATAATTATTACTTAGCAAAGGACTCAGTGTATAATTAGCATTGAGAAACGCTTCTTGAATGAGAATGACGGATCCTGTCTTCTTTTTGACATGGGCTATCAGGTAGCCCAGAGACAGTTTCCAGATAATTTCCCACCAGGTGGTGACATCTCAATATGCCACTGAAGTGGGGAGTGGTCAAGTGCTTGGGCTTTAGAGCCTAGAGATCAACTACTTGGATCTGAACCCCATCCTTACCACCAGTGTGACCTCCTGTAACTATGGAAACCTTCTGTGCCTTATTCCCTGACCTGCAAAGTGGGGCTGAGGATGATGGTAACATTTATCCAGGGGTAAATAATAAATATATGTAAAACAGTGTTTTTGTATGTAGCTACATGTACACATGTTGCATTCCTAGCCTGCCCATTGCCTCTAGGTAGGAAGCTGCTCAATAAATGTTAACAAATGAAAAACAAGACATTGAGATAGTAACAAAAAGACTTAGTCATTGCTGACTGAAGTCACTTGTTGGTCATCATATACTTTGTCCTTAGGTGGTTCTGTTGAAAAGATCTTATGGGTTTCACTGAGACTGTAACTTCCCTAAGCATGGTATCAGCATTATAATTAGCATTTTCCCTACATTCCCTAGGAACTTTGTGTTCACTGCCCTTCTTCCTCTCTTCAGGCTGTTAGTGTCCTGGTAATGCCTGGGCACCCCTTCTGGTTTATCACCATGGCCTGCCTCGCCAAAACTTACCAAACATTCCCCATTGCCAGCTCCTTACACTTGGCTGCCAAGAGGTACTGGTCTATTCGGGAGTCTTTCCTTAGTAAGTTCCAAATAACCGCCCTTTCTTTCAACCAAGATCTCCTGGAGGCATCAAAGCTCAGGAAATTTACTCTAAAGACACAAATCACATGCTGTTGGAGAGAAATATTTTGAAGAAAAGAGGACTTTTCATGTCCTTGGGATCAGATCTCAGGAGCAGAATCCACTCTGGTGCCCAGCCCCATGTGGCTGCCAAGCTCCAGCAAGAGTGAGTGAGGCTGTGCACTGTCCTAAATGAAGAGCTTGAATGATTCAGAGTATAGTTTGTGTGGTAACTTCTCCGTTTGAGGGGGGAGATAGATAATATGTAAGGTGGATGGAGAAGGAAAGGGGGTAGCTTGGAGCAAATAGTTTTGTTCTTGGATTGCCACCTGTGTGCATAATGGCAAGCAAAAATATGATAATTATTCTTTTCTGAAAAAGTTTTCTTTAACTCTGGGGAACCAGAAGCCAGTCCTCTTTCAGGAGGTTTGAATGAAAGGGGCAGTTCCAGATAAGAAGTCCTTTTGAAACTAAATTACTGATTCTATGGCAAAAAGCTGAAGAAGACATAAGATGATTTTGATATCAGTCTTTTGAGTATATTTTGGGCATTTTCTCAATCAGTTTTACATATTCTAAAATCCTGAGTGAGAACTCCTGGGATCAGGAAGAGGACTTGATGAAGCATGCTTCTGGAAGAAATGATGGGGAACTCAAGAGGTTAAAAATGTTTAGCTTTTGTTATACAGTTAATAGGGTTGGTGATTAATGCATATAGCAGTCTGTTGTTCCAGGAACAGAAATGTATGACTGAACCTACCTTGACTCCAGGACACCCGCAAACAATTTGACCTTTGTGCACCAGGTGATGAAGACGCTATCTGAGTCACTGAGCTCTAGGGAGAGAATGTCAGCCACCCAGGATGCAGATAAAGGCGGCAGATGAAGGGAAATCAAATTGCTGGACAATAGCTTTTATCTGATGAACCTTTTCCCTGAATTACAAACCTCTTACCTGATTTCTCCTGAATCCCAAACGCCCTTTACCTACACATTTCTTGTCCTTATAAAAAAGGTCGACTCGAGTTGAGATGAAAGAGGGTACTTAACCATGGTCTTTTAGGGTAAATAACCTGTGGTCGGTCTATTCAGGTCGCCAGCCATCTGAATAACACGCCCATAAAGAATCAATCCTCATCTCTACTCATTGGTTCTGTAGTGAGAGGCAGTAGGAACTCGACCTTTCAGATTTCAGAACCAACAAATTCTCCTGATTGACAAGTCACGGGCATCTGAGAGGAGACCCAGGGATTGATTTCCCAGTTGATCTTGGTTTAGTTGTGCTTTAGTATTAGCAGAAAAATTTAAAGATAAGCAAAGAAGTATTTTGACTGTAACTTAGACTTTCTGAATACAAATTTGATTACTATTTAGGTAAGCTGTTAGAGATGATCATGGAGAGGACAGGACCTTCTCCCTGTTGACTCTCAGGCTCAACCCAGGCTCCTTACAGCCTCCCCTCTCCTGGGAACATACATTCTGCTTGCTTTCCTTCCTCATGTTAGAAGCTGCCCAAGGACACAGCTTTGAGATAGTAATGTGTTGTTGAAACCATCTGGACAGTACATGTGCCCAAACCCAGCTAAGGCCTCTAATTAGTGGTTTGTGGTTATTAGGACTTCAAGAAACTTTAAGATTCCTGTAAGCAGGTGCTGAAATCTACTCATCTTGTGGCTACTGAAGAAAAGCTGCATAGGTAAGTTCCCTTGCTTATTAAACTGCCATTTACCCACCTAGAGTGGTCTGCGTCTCTCTGCGGTCTCTTTCTGCCTTCTGTATGTACGGGGCCTAGTTTCATATTCCACCTCAGAAGCTCCTGAGATAGCAAACTAACAGAAATTTTAAAAGGTGATATGAGGATGTCAGGTGAGCACTAAACTTCAGGGTGATCATTTTGTAAATTATATAAATGTTAGCAAGTTATACAAATGTTATACACCTGAAACTAATATACTATTGTATGTCAGCTGCAAGTGAAAATAAAAATAAAATAATATATCAATAAAAAATAAATAACAGGTGACATGAGGTATAAATTACTTTTTTATTGACAACATATTATGTGCCAGCACTGTCTGGCCAGGTACTTGATGTAATCTCTGGACCTCCCAACAAGGAATAGAGTTGGGCAGGTAGTATTACCTTCATTTTACCATTAAGAAACACTGAAGCTTTGAGAATTTGGCTGTCTCCTTTGATTGACCCAGATTCAGAGGTTTGACCCACAAACCCAGCCCTCAGAGGTCAATGAGAAAAGACTATCAGCATGCTCTCATTTTTATTTAAATATATACATTTATACAGAAGTAGGAAGGAAATCTAGATGGATGTTAAGCCAGAATGTTCTCAGTGGTTATTATTTGAGTGGTGAAATTAGTAGTGATTTTATTTTATTTATTTTTTAACATGTACTTTAAAATTTTTCAACAATGCACATGAATTAATTGAGTACATAAAAAGGCAAAGAAACAAAACCCTAGCTCATTTCTTGGGCAATTAAACCCAAACAAATGACTTCCTGTCAGAAATAAGTTAGACGTTCAGATATTTTAGGTCCAATTCAGAGACAATATTGGATTTTGGGCTTTGCTTTGGAGCAACAATTTTAGGAGAGAGGTATGCTTAATTTCACTTTGAAAGTTTGGGGGAGGTATCTTTCCTTTAAAAAAAAAACTGGTTTGTAGTTATTATAATTTCAAATTGGTACTCATGGGCTAGGTATCATACTCAGCTTTTAAGGGAGTCCAGTGTGTGTGATGTGGTTTGTATAGGTGTGTGTGTATTCCAGGGGGAGTGAGGGGGGAGGGAAGAGGAGCAGGAGGAGGAAGTATAGGATGACAAATAAAATAGAAATTACACACTTCTAAGAGTGCCTGGTTTTGTGGTTCAGATGAAAATGAACATAACCTGTTCTACTTCTGGTTAAACTGTGAGACATTCATTTAATGCCCTAATTTTACATACAAGAAAACTGAGGCCCAGAGAGGGGAAGCCACTTGCCTGAAACCACACAACAAAGTGGTGGCCAAGCTGGGATCAAAACAGCGTGTTCCCTGGTCACCAGTCATCATGTTTGCAACAGCAGTGAGTCCAACCTTTTACTGAGGTGCGTCTGGGCTCTTTTGCAGAGATCTGGACATTGAACATGGAAGCTGCCAAGGGCAATGGGCAGAACCCGAGTTTGCAATCAGAAGGCTTCACTCTGGCCCAGTCATTGCACATGGGAGACCTGAATCTCCCAATGAGTGAAAGGGGATTGATAATCTCTACCCCACAGAGTTGATGAAGCGAGAGGAAATGCCAGCATGGAGCCAGACACACCAACTCTCAATGAATGTCCCTTTTCCTGCTTCAGCAGGAACAAGCTTAGCCATTGGGAACAAGATATACTAAGCTCCAGAGACTACATTCGGAGAAAGAGCCCAGCAATCTGCAGGCCCGGGCTCCATCAGGTCGTTCTCCCTCTGCACCACTGACATTGGGACCAGGTAACACTTTACTGAGGGAGCTGTTTGTTGCAGTAAGAATGTTTAGCAGGATCCCTGGCCTCTCCCCATCAGATGCCAGTAGCAGCATACCCTCTCAGTTTTGACACATAAAAATGTCTCCAGATATTTCCAAGTATTTCCCTGGGGGTGCGGGTGATAAAATTGCCACTGGTTGAGATCCACTTGGCTACATGAAAGGCAGGCAGCACAGGAAAGGGTCTACCTTACTGAGAAATTAGACAAAACCACACACCGAGAAACGAACAGGGTGGAAAACCACCTACTTTAAGAGAAATAACTGAAATTCTGAGTCCTCTTGCTAAACAGGTAGGTTGAACTAACTTTACACATAGTGTTGGTTTTGGTTTACAAAGATATGTAAATTCCTTATTTATGTATTCAACTTGTGACTTACTATATATTTCCGTGTATAAGACGAATTTTTTTCTAAAATCATTAGACTGAAAACTGAGGGTCATCTTATACATAGAAGTCAGCCCAGGAGGGAGCCCCCTGTGTGTAGCTGCCAATATCTTGTCAAACAGGCTTCCTCCAATCTCAAGTCTTATTGTTACTGACATCAGCTGATGTCGTAATTGGAAGTGGAGGTAAAGAGTGCTCAGATGCAATAGGGACCAGAGCATTCAGAGTCCATAAAGATGTCAAAAAATAAAAAGATAAATACTGGTATGTGATGTCTTCCTCTGCAAAATTCAAACTGAATGCAATCAGCTATGCAAAAGAGCATGAAAATAGATTTGCAGAGAAACAATTTGAACCTCCTCCCACTGAGTATATGATCAGACAGTGGAGAAAACAGGAAGAACAACTCCTTAAGATGCCAAAAAAGAAGAAGGCCTTAAGAAGAAAACCAGCAAAATGTTTAAAATATTGATTTCTCAATTTTGGGTTGAAAAAGTGGGAGACGTCTTATACATGGAGCATCTTATACACAAAAAAAATATGGTACACACATCACCATACACTTGCCTAGCATATTATTCTCCAACAAGAGGCCAGGTGCACAATGTTTGTGCACTGGAGATGGGGAGAGGGAATTCCCCCCTCAACCTGGCCTGTACCCTTTCCCAGTCTGGAAGCCATCAGTTTGACAACCTTAGCACTGCCACAGAGGCAGACCACTGAACTCACCCAGCCATTAGTCTGGCTTGTGGATGAGCGGCACTCCCCCTACTAGGGGACAGCTTCTGCATTGAGTGTCTGCCAGCCTGGTAGTCAGTGCTCATCATAGCAACTAATAGTTCAACTGTTCAGTTGACTTGGATATTACTCTTTTATTATATAGGATTATTCTAGTTGGGGATCTTCCATCCTGATGCCCTTGCTTGTTTCATAGCCAGGAGCATGTGCCCCATTCCCACAATGATCATAGCACTGTTTATTCTGCTCTTAAGATGCTTTCTTTTTTCTTTTTTAAAAAATATATATTTTTATCAATTTAAGAGGAAGGGAGAGAGAAACATCAATGATGAGAGAGAATCATTGATTGGCTGCCTCCTGCATGCCCCTTACTGGGGATCGAGCCCACAACCTGGGCATATGCCCTTAAGCGGAATAAACCCCAGAACCCTTCAGTCTACAGGCTGATATTCTATCCACTGAGCCAAACCAGTAAGGCAGAAAGTTTATTTTTTTGCATAGTACATTCTACCACAATAGCTTATGCACCAGACCATCCACTAACCTGTCTGTCCATCCATTCAAGCATTTACTAAGCAGCATCCTTGTGCCAAGTATTGAGTGCTAAATATACTGCTGGCTTCCACAATAAGCACACTGAACCCCATGTAGAGAAACAGTGAAGCAAGGGCTCCAAAGCTTTGGGGAAAGTTCAATCTCAAAAGTTACTTAGAATACTTCAATTAGAAAAATCTGCAAATGAATTAGTATAATAAAAAAATGCATGAATTTCATGTTGGCCTAGTGTTGTCTTTACCTTGAGTAACATACAGAGGATGAGTATACTGTGGTATTTGTGGTACTTTTACCTTCTACAGGTTTTAATTCTGCTTTGGATAAGTGCTGAGGAAGCATGGAGAGAGCCTCAGTTTGTTAAATGCAACTTGGAGTTTGAGATGTTTGGATAGATGTGACTTCAGTGTGGGCACAAAGGAGGATGGTGAGTTCTGGGGTGGGCACTGCTGGAAGGTGTGGAAAGCCTTCCTAGAAGAGGTCACACTGGAGATGAATCACAAGAGGAGGAGCCTTAGCTGACTGGCGTGGCTTGATGGGAAGAAGAAGGAAGACATTTTACAGAAGGGACACTGAGGGATGCCAGTGAAGTAAGAGCAGGAGCCAGAACACAAAGACCCTCACATGCAGCACATCTGAGTGTCGACCCTTGTCCCGCAGGTCATTTTCCCACTGCGCCCAGCACTGAGGGCCTTTCCCTCCCAGAGGGACAATGAATGCCTGCAGGAATGACTTTAGCACTGAAGAAGGGAGTCTTCGCGTGTCCTTTGTCCAATGACATGTGTATGTGTGTGCATGTGCATGGTGGGAGGTAAGTAGCGGGGTCCAGAGCCTCAACCTACTCACTGTACCAGGTGTGCCCACAGTCTCAGATCAGTTCAACTTGTGCCCTTGTGATTTTGTGGCAGCCCCTTCTTTATACTTTAGCTCACCTCTCTCCCTGTCACATTAAAGTCTTCTCTCCTCCACCCTATTTTCCTATTCCTTACAACTGGAGATCTGAAAACATCCTTCCCAGAGGAAAACAGAGAACATCTTCTCTTTGCATTCAGTTCAATTTCAAAGCACAGGTTACTCCTCCTCCTTACACCCAGCTCTTGGTTCCAGGCTTCAGCCGCATCCTTCCCGAGTCAAGGGCAACATCAGCTTCCCCCAGTGCCTCCTCAGCACCACAGACCATGCTCACTCCCCATCATTATTTTGCATTTAATTCATGTCACCTTTAAACATTTAAAGTATTTTCTTGTCCATTTTTTTCCCCAAATAGATTGAAATTGCTCCTGAGAAATATCCACTATCTTTCATCTTTTTAGATTTCTCACAGTTCTATGTTGTGCCTAGCCTTAATAATACTTTCCTCTGGTTTCAATCAGAAAAATATACAAATGAATTAGTCTAATGAATATATGCATGAATTTTATGTTGGCCTAGTTTTGTCTTTATCTTGAATTACATATAGAGGATGAGTATACTATAGTATTTGTAGCACCCTCTGGCTTTACTTCTTATATATGCTGTTTTCTTATTTTGTGTGATTTTATTATAAGTAACACTTTGGGGGAACATGAACAAACATTCCCCCTGTTACTAAAATGAAAATAGTGCTTCTTGCTTTTATGAACAAAGAACTACTATGTATGGCCACAAGTCCCCATCCTTCCTGGACACTGGAGTCTTTCATCTTTAGATGGTCATTGAGATCTGAGAGAATGACCACAAGGGATTCTGACTCTGAAGACAGAGGAATAATTCATTAAAAGTCTTAACTTTCAAAGCAATCTTTCCACAGAAAATGAGCTAGCTAGAAATGCATTCATATTTGACAACTAGGACCCTGAAAAGTCTAATATTTATTTTGGGCTTTTAGAACTGATGATTCCAAGGTGACAATACTAAAACTCTTAATACACAGCCTTCATTATCATAACCTATGAAAAGCCATTATCCCCACCACCAGCCAATATGAAATTTTCTAGCTGGTCATACAGAGCAATAACTGGTAACCCCAAATCCAGAACACAGAACTTACCTATTTTTTTTAGATTTTTTCAATTAGAGTTTACATTTGTATTATTTTGTATTAGTTTCAGGTGTACAGAATAGCAGCTAGACAATCATATACTTCACAAAGTGGTTAATCTGTTTTCTAACAATGCAAAATTTACAAAAGAAAATTCAGCAATTATAGTGGAAGTATAAATGGATTCACTGATTTTTTGGAAAGCAATTTGGGAACCCTTCGATTAATCATATCCTTTGACCTTTACATAATGTTTCTGAGATCAGCACACAAAAACATCTTATATACATGGGAGTGAAACCCTAAAAATGTAATGCACTAAGGCGTTTATCCCAACTCTATTTATAAGAGCCAATACACATACATACACACATGGAAACCATTCAGATGTTAAGCAATAAGAGAATATCATCAATGGGATTTTATTGTTATTAATGTGATAATTACAAAACAATTCTTTATGACTTAAGAAACTATTTACAATGTAATTTTATTTGGAAAAAGATACAAAATTGCCATGCAAAAATTCACACTAAAAAGACTATTAATATAATAAGAGTGATGGAATTATGGGTGTTTTTCCATCATATTTTGTATATTTTATAGTATAATGTATTGCTTTACTAATAAAAAAAATCATTTTAAAAGGATATTTAAGGAGGGTTTGTATGACCATGAAAGTGTTTATGTTTAATATTTACTAAAATGCTGTGTAAAGATTTAAGAGGATTATTCATGATCCCAGATACATAAAAGTGAAGAGGAAGAGACAAAAAGAATAAGAAGAAACAAAACAAATAAATAACAAATATTTACAAAGTTTATCTTCTTTAGAGAGTTTTGTGTAGTTAGAAACTAAAGGTAATTTTTTATCCTCCCCTCTACTTTGCTCTTTTCCACAATTTTAAATCAATGAGAATATCTGTTTTTTAAAAATCAATAATGATTTAAATACTAAGGTGGAAAATAATTGTCTTTAATTTTGGCTCCTTGACCACTAGATAAAATACATTTTGGAAGATCAAGAAGACCTTTAAATGAGAGGTCAGAGAACACGGCCTATTTCAACCAATTTAGAGATAGATATCTTTTTGCCTTTTACCTGTGGACTTTGTATCTACCACTGAAACCATGGTTTCCTATGTGCTCTTCAATTCTCAGCTGAGATCTCCATATACACTACCACGATCTCTTTAAATACTGTTTTCCCCTATTTGTCTGTCACGGTTAAATTCTCACCAGGCATCATGTCCCTTTTGAAATAAAAGATAAAACAAAATAGTATGTAAAATGTCTATTCTCAAGACCAGAATGTCTGTCAAGAGCTAATGAATAAGTCCATGCAAAACCCACTTCTAGCAACAGATTAGGGTTTGGGCCTTTATCTTCTGTTACTGGTGAAGAGAAAGAAAATGCTTTCACAAGTATCAGTGATCTCTTTGTCAAATTCTTTCTGATTAACTTTTGGAATGGGAGGATATGACAGGCAGAATACTGAAACTACTCTTCCCCCCCCCCTCTCCACACACACCCCAAAAAAGAGTCCACACTCTAATCTCCAGTATCTCTAGTATCTGTGAATATGTTATGTTAACATGGCAAAGGGAAATTAGGGTCACAGATGGAGTTAGGTTGCTAATTAGTTGAATTTAGAGAGATTATCCTGAGTATCCAGGGCCCAATATAATCACAAAGGCCCTTAAAAGTGGAAGAGAGAGGCAGAAGAGGAAGTCAGAGTGATCATCTGAGAGAAAACTCAACCCACTATTGGTGGCTTTGAGGGTGGATGAGTGGGGCCATCAGCCAAAGCATGAGTGGCCTTTCTGGAGAAGGTAAGGAGTTAGATTCTCCTCTCCAGCCTCCGGAAAGGAATATAGCTGCTGGAAAACACCCAAATTTTAGCCCATTGAGGCCATTTTAGGCATCTAACAGAACTGTAAGGTAAATTTGTGTTGCCTTAAGTCAATAAATTTGTGATCAATTGTTATAGTTGCAACAGAGCATAGAAAGTTACAGGATGAGACCAGAGAGTCAATAACAGACCAATTTACTTTTGACTAAAGCCAATGAAAGGGATTTCTTAAATTGAGCCTGTACCAAACTGAATGATTAAGAAAATAAAATCTTCTGCTTTGGATGTTTCACAATAGGATGAAGGCAGGAGACTGTCAATCTTGCAACCCTGATCACTAAGCAATTTATTACTACTTTTCTATGGTAGTATCTTTTGTCATTATTTAACGTGTTACATTACATGTTTGTTGTTTACAAATTCAAAAATTACAGAAATGTATAACTCTGAAAGTCCAAATTTCCCTCCCCTGATCAGACGCAGTTTTGTATGATGGAAACTCCTGCTCCTAATGAGATGTGAAGGACCTCATGCATGTTTCCATAACAATATTTTTTAATATATTTTATTAAAAATATATTAAAGGAAGGGAGAGGGATAGAGAGTTAGAAACCTTGATGACAGATAAACATCGATCAACTGCCTCCTGCACACCTACCACTGGGGATGTGCCCACAACCAAGGTACATGCTCTTGATCAGAATCAAACCTGGGACCTTTCAGTCCACAGGCCAATGCTCTATCCACTGAGCCAAACCCGTTAGGTCTATAACAATATTTTTAAAGCAACTTATACTCTTGCTTAATAAGGAAACGATATTTCACTCTGAAACAAGCCCAAGGCTGCTAGAACATCATCCTATAGTAGTGATGCTCAACTGGAGCAGTTTTGCTTTCCAAAGATATTTGGCAAAGGCTGGAGACATTTGTGATTGTCACAACTGGGAGTGGGTGCTACTGGCATCTAATGGGGACAAGTCAGAGATACTGATAACCATCGTACAATGCATAAGACAGTCTCCAGGGTAAGTGTCAGGGTAAGTGTAATGTTGAGACTGAGAAACCCTGGTCTAAGCGATGCCAGTGAAACAAAATATTTATTTCATTCTGAAACAGGCTACAGGGAGGCAGATGCCTGATCCATACAAGGAAGAACTTTTTATTAATTAGGCCATTTGCAATGTATACCTCACAATGCAGAGAGTTTTCTGTCATGAAAAGAATTCAAACGCTGCTAACTGGTCCCCTGCCAGGTGCCTAAAAAGTGATGGGTGCATGGGTGTGGCTGGACTCTGAGGTTCCAACTTTATCTAAGAAATGTGATTTCTTTTTAAAGCATTGACAAAAATTCCCTTACTTCAGCTGAAACCGGTTTGGCTCAGTGGGTAGAGCGTTGGCCTGTGGACTGAAGCGTCCCAGGTTCTATTCTGGGTAAAAGCATGTACATTGGTTGTGGGCACATCCCCAGTTGGGGGCGTGCAGGAGGCGGCTGATTGATGTCTCTCTCTCATCGATGTTTCTAACTTTCTATTCCTCTCCTTTCCTCTCTGTGAAAAATCAATAAGATATATTTAAAAAAATTCCCTTACTTCATACTTGTTCATATTGAAAGTAGGAAAGAGAAAAAACCTACTCTATTAATATTATTTTTCTCTATCATTTGAGCTATGGAATAAAACTTAGTCTGGATATTATCTCAGATGTAAAACATCTAAGTGCCTTCTGCAAAAGGATATAATGCCGCTTATCTTGGGAAGTAGACACAATCTTGTGAAATAATTTCACAACCTAAGAAATGCCATAAAGGTCAAGAAAGCAAAATAAGCAGTTCCCCATTGTGGTAATAAAACAGCAGTTTACAAGTACAAGTTCCTCATGCTGCAACTCAAATAAAATGGATTGATTCTACTTACATTTTTTTAAATGGGGACTTGTCTGCATCTAGTTTGTAAATGTCCAGATGTCTGGCCCCCAATCCAACATAAAAACCACAAACACTGTTTCCTAAGATTGCTGAGCAGTTTGATACTAAGCTGGAAGCCTACTGGGACATCTCACACCAGGTAAAGCATTTCCTATGGAAGTGTTGGGGCTTTAGGGACTTAGTAATAAAAATAAAAATAAAAAAACTGAGTCAAGGGAACAATAACCCAACAATAACTAGACTGTTGAGGGCATAAAGTCACATAAGATGTTGAAGGAACCGGGAATGTTTACTCAGGGGAAACCCAGAGATAACATGACAGCTGCAAATTTATGGACAAGGACTTGTTCTACTGGGATCCAGATTGTAGAACTTGGTCAGAAGGAGCCTTGCAACAATTACTGTATTCTCTTCATTAGAGGAGCAGCTCAAGCACAGGTCTGGGAACTACCAGCAAAGAATCTGAGAAGAGATTCCTGCATTGAATGAGGGTGAAAGTGGAACGGATAGACTAGATAGCCATGAACCTGAGGGTTGAAATAAGAAGACTATGAGGGCCAGGCAGGCAAAGTAGATGAGTTAAACGGGACCCGTGTAACAGAAGAATCAGTGGTGGGGACTGTGGCAAATGGGACTATATAAAAGGGAGTCACACCACCCTTCAGTAGGAATGAGAGCTCCATGTCACCAGGTCTCCTACTTTATTTTTCAAGAAAAGCTGGAAGACTATATTCATATGTACCATCCACTGATTTATAAGGAATAGCAGCTACTTCAGTGCTTCATTTCAAAACACATAACTCAAACAGAACAGATGAGTGGCCTCCAAGCAGAACACGAACCTCTTCCTTAAAAATGTCCCAACCATCCTCACTCCTAAGAGATTAGGGTGGTGATTACCACAGGAGGAACTCATATAGATCCCAGAATTACTGTCACGTTTTTGTCTGCAATTTGAATCGCCAGACTGGCCACTTCAAACTGAAATTCAGAACCACTGACCAATAAATAATGAGCAGGCCTGGCGAGTGAAGATAACCGGGAGACAATTAAATCCCTAAAAGCCAAATCTTCCCCTGCACACCATGCAATTGAGGAAGGGCTTCCATTTTCTTGTAATCAGAAACATCTCATTTTAGTGAATTGCATGTCTAAATAAGGCAGGAAAGAGAAACAGGATTGCCTCATTGCGCCTGTAGGTGTCCTGTTGCTGATGTCATCCCTACCCTAGCTGGTAAACAACATTGAAACTCTTCCCTGGCCCTAGTAAGGGGTCAATTAGGGAACGTTCAAGCTTCCTTTGAGAGAGAATGCCTCACTAAGGGAAACAATCCTATTCAAATCTGGTTCACAGCCCTCTCCAGAAATTTAGCTGGCACATATAGATTTTCAAGTATCAAAAGACCCTTGTCCAACAGATATCTGTGCATAGCAGTATTCAGGACCAAAGCAAAGCTGCTAACTCTTTTCTGTATTTTTTCCAATTCCCTGCTTCAAATACTCTATTTTGAATTTTACCTAATCATTTTCACCTTCTAAAAGTGGGCTGGCTATCAGTTTAACATTGATATTACAGCATTCTATGATGGTGTTGTTGTTTTTTTCTCTTGATTTTTAGAGAGAGAGAGGAAAAAAGAAGAGAGAAACATCAATTTGAGAGCATAATATCCATTGGCTGCCTCCTGCACAACCTCTACTGGGGATCGAGCCCTCAACCCTTTGGTGCACAGGTCCATACCCAACCTCCTGAGCCACACAAGCCAGGGGTATGATGGTGTGTTATAGGTAGCTTTTAGGTAAGGGTTCCCAACACTTAGAACAGAGCAGAACATTTTTTTTTTTGTATAATAAGTTACATTATTTGGAAAGAGTAAGAAATTTAAAAAACAAATTTATTATAAAAATTTTGAAAATTATGCACAGGGAATTCAAAGTAACACAATGTTAGCAAATAATGATAGTAATAAATTCTTATATTACCCTTAAGAGCATATTCACTAGTGTATTTTTTTCTTTTTCAAAATATAGCAATGTCACCCCCATTGTGTAGATGGGAAATTTGAGAAACATTAACTTCCCATTCTACCTCTAAAAATAGCTTCTGCCCACCTCCTGCTTCTACCTTCCACTAGGTTGCTACTAATAAAACCCAGAGCTGGTCTCCTTTCTCCCTATTAACCATTTTTCACATAGCACCCAGAGTTACCTATCTTGTAACACCTCTGCTTCTGACTTCTTACTGCTTGTAAAGGCCAGAGGGGCTTACCTCAGCCTAGGAGGCTCTGCAGGACCTGGCCCCTACCCCTCACCCTCACTCCTTCCTTCTGGTTCTCCTTCTCCCCCACTACTCTAGCCACACTGCCTTCCTTCCAACTGTGCCTGGAACACACCAAACTTGTTCCTGGATTGTGCACTTGTGCTTCCATTTACAGAAATTGTCTGCCCATCTTCTGGGGACTCATCTAAAGGCCATCTCTCAGAAAAGCCTCTCCTTAAAACCTGATCCAAGAAGCCCAGCCCCTCCTCTCTTCTCTCTCTCTCTCTCTCTCTCTCTCTCTCTCTCTCTCTCTCTCTCTCACACACACACACACACACACACACACACACACATACACACACACCACAATATCTACCACAGCACTGTTTCTTTTTTTTCAAAGCTTGCAGTACTATCAGACTTCACCTGCTCATCCCTTGATTCTAGAATGTGAATTCCATTCTAGAGAGAGCCCTGCCTGCCTTAATCACACTGCTCCATAGTTAGTGCTTGCCACATGGTGCTCAATAAATATTTCTTGAAATCAGTGAGGAAATGAACACAGTTTTCACTAGGAATCAACTAACCCACTTAATTCACTCAGTATCTATTCTTATACTAGTAAGTACGCTTTTCTTTCTCACCCACTGTTAAGTTTATTTTTAAGAGAAACTATAAGTGTATATTATGCATGTATTAGACTGTTTCTATTAGAGTGTTATATCTGTAAAATGGTCAAAGTGACAGTGAGGGTACATAACAGGTGCTGGCTTCACAGAGCTTTAAAATCCACTGTCCATCTCTTGAAACCACAAAGCTTCCACGGAATTCCAGAACAATATGACTTTTGAGCTTAATGTTCCCCCCTTCAATGTCCCATCACTCAAAACTTTCTCTTCAGTGCTTCACTTTTATGGGATTTTCTCAGTGCCTCAAGAGGTCAGTGTGACAATTATCATGGGTGTTAAAGAAAAAAAAAAAATCAGGTTTGCTCTGGCCAGTGTGGCTCAGTTGTTTGGGTGCCATCCGATGCACTGAAGGGTTGCAAGTTCCATTCCAGGTCAGGGCACATGCCGAGGTTTCTGGCTTGATCCCCAGAGTGGCAGGTGGGGAGGGCACGAGGGAGGCAGCCCCATCAATGTTACCTCTCATATCAATGTGTTGTTTTTTTTTTCTCTCTCTCTCCCTTTCTCTCTTTCTAAAAATCAAAGAAGAATCTTTAAAAAAAAAAATGAGGCATAAGATGATCCAAGGTATAAATAACCTAATGATCACCTTCCTTTCCAGGAAATATTCATTTTCTGGGGTGTCAAGGAAAGCAAGATAGATGCCTAAATTCCAGCTGACTTTCCCAGGGGTCCCACTCCAGTTGCTCAGATATCTAATCAGGACTTCCCTTAATGCTCTTGTGGTGAGAGCCTCAAAGAGGATGGAAAATTGTATCGTCCCCAAACCTAACTGTGTGAGGGCATAGACATAAAGTGGAGAGGAAATGAGGAACCAGCTGCCCAGGCTTCTGCTTCTTTTTGCAGGGGGGAGGGGGATAGTTGGGGTGCTAGGCAAACCCTTTCACACCTCAGAAGTGATTTCTCAATAGTCAAATGAGTGGCTGATCCAGATTCACATTCCTCCCTCTGCTCCTCCCTCACTGTCTGTAGCTCCGCAGACACTGGCAGCCCTGGTGCTAGTCTGTGGTGACAGACTGTGCTGTCAGCCTAAGGAGGAAGGGCCCATTTCAATGAAGAGCATCATCATGCTGTCCCCTGCAGCCACTCCTGCACAACTGTCTGGGGAAGAGAGAGAACCCTCCATGCCCAGAGGCAGTGAGTGGAAGCCTGCCGGCTGGAAAATGCCATGTGGGTGGGCTCTCACCCAGGCCACCAGGACTCCCTCTGGGAGGACATCTGTCTGAGACCTGGCAGCTCACCAGAAGGCCGTCTCCTTCTTAGGGATCAAGCCAATACTTAGTGCCCTGATCCCCGAGTTCCATGTTAGCCTGAGATTTGGAATTGAGTCTTTTGGGATTGTCAAAAACTTCAGATACATTTTCTTGCTCTTATTCACATACCAGTGTCCCAGCTCAGTAATCTCATTTAGATCAAAGGCAATTTGTGCAAGACTGATTTTTAAAAAAATATATTTTATTGATTTTTCACAGAGAGGAAGGGAGAGGGATAGAGAAATTAGAAACATCGACGAGAGAGACATCGATCAGCCGCCTCCTGCACGCCCCACACGGGATGTGCCCAAAACCTAAATGTCCTTGATCGGAATCGAACCTGGGGACCTTTCAGTTCGCTGGCTCCACTGAGCCAAACCGGTTTCGGGAAGACTGATTTGTTAATGCAAGTCTCTCCTAAACCTGAACCTGTGTGTCCTTCAAAGGTGGCAAGCTCCCCTTCTGACCCCCCACACCTCTCCCTCCTCCTCCCGCATCACCTCTGCAGCAACCCCAAGAACCACAGGTCTCTTTTCATTTCTGGAGATAGAATCTTTTAGTAGAAGCTCCAGGGAACGATGGGGCAGAGCATACTCATGCTTCCAGGTTTTGTTTGACTTTTAAAAATTAATCCCCTCCGGCCCAGGGTAGAGCAGAGCATCCCTGATCTCACGGGCCCGCAGGGGGCGCTCTGGGGCGTGAGGCGTGAAGGAGCCCAGCAGGGGCGGCGCGGCTTTGTTTTTATGGTTCTGGTCCCCAACGGGTGCTCAGAACTCCCTTGACAAGCAGCAAAACTCCCAAAGAGAGGGCTTTGTTTGCTTGTTTTGTCCCCGGGAGAGACCTATTGATAATCAGGCTACCAGTTCCCGGGGCCTGATTCTCCCTATCGGCCCCGACTTCTTCGGGTTTCTTCCTCAGCAAAAGGTGCGGGAGTCAGGGTTCGAATTCCGTCCCGCCGACCGCAAACATCCCAGAGCAGTCCCCAGGGCGAGGGCGGCGGAGGCGGGCTCCGCTCCAGCGCAGCCACCCGCGAAGCTCAGAGGCGCTCCCAGCTCTCCGCCTCCCGCGCGGGCCGCACCTCTCCCCCAGCTCCCGGCTCTCCCGGTCCCCGGGGATCCCGCCTTACCCGACGCGGTGGCGAGTTGCTCCCCAAACCCGGGACCCTGGGCGCGTTCCGCGGCGCTCAGATGCAACCCGAGCGCGTCTTTCGGCGCTGCAGCGGCCAGCCCCGCGGGCCTCTGCCGGCAGCTGTCAGGTTGGCTGCGGGCGGCCAGGCAACGCCGGCGTGCGGCGGGGCGGGCGGCCGAGGAGTGGGCAGCCCACGGGCTCTGCCCTAGGTCCGGCCCATGCTGTTTTATCGCCCCAACTTCTCCTCCCCCGGCTGCAGGAGGAGGGCCCGGGGAGGAGCGTGTGGCCCCAGCCTCCCAGGAGCAGAGGCGGTTTGGGATGCGAGGGTGCT
Organism: Lasiurus cinereus; assembly: GCA_011751065.1. Lineage (NCBI taxonomy): Eukaryota > Metazoa > Chordata > Mammalia > Chiroptera > Vespertilionidae > Lasiurus > Lasiurus cinereus. The sequence continues at coordinate 76,936,468 of JAAGEH010000018.1, read as the reverse complement.
CAGGAGCACCCAACACCCTCCCCAGGGCCCGGGATCCCGCGACCTGGACCCGCGGATTAATTAATGTAAGGCGCCCGGGGATGGATGGACCCAGACAGCGCCTGGGATGGGTTGCTGTGTCCCCCCCTCCCCCTGTCCTCCTCCCGCTCCCCCAGCTTCTGTTCTCAGACTTCGTTCGATTCAGATCAGATCTGTTCCTTGTTTGGTTCGCCCCACATCCATCCAACCGTGCTTGTCTCTCTAGATTCCCTCCGCTTGCATCCGTAATCTGGTATGCCCTGCGCATTCCGCATTTCGGTCCATTGTAGGGTGGACACCAAATCAGAAACCGGGTAGCTATGCTGCGGATTGGAAAGCCTGCCACGGGAGTGGTTTCATTTCTCCCAGGGAGTCCAGTGCAAGGCGATCAGAAAGCGCCGATGGCTGAGGGGAAATGGTGTAAGAGGGGCCATCTCATGGCTCTGTTTATCCCAGTTATTTGTAGTTTAAACTGAAATCCCTTCCCCATTTTCCAATGCTTTCTCCTCAATCCACTTTCTAATAAAAGCATATTTATTAAAAGTTTCCTTTAGAGACTCAGGGAACATAGTTTGAGGTTTATCTCTGGGGTTATTAAAGTGTGCGTTTCTTAGAGTGATTTTTGGGTGGGTGGTGGAACTGTAAATGAAATTTATTTTATTTTCATTCTGAGAACTCATGGATGATAGCTCCTTTCTCTCCCACTTATGAATGCTTTGACCTTGGGCAAATTCTTTATTCTTTCTGTTTCTCAGTTTCCTCCTCAACTATCAGGGAGCTAATCAAAGTCCATCAGTCAGAGTCACCTTGTGGGCATATACTTCAAATGCAGGTGAAATACTTAGGGGAGCATGGCTCATGGACAACATTCAACACTTATCTAATAGTAATACCTATAAAGAATCACTGATATATGAACCTAATGCATGAAAAATTGAATAAAACTACATTAGCCTAATGACATTTTCCTGTACTGCCTGAGAGACTATCCTGTGTAACCATCTGACCCCAGAATGTTAACCTGAAAGGTTACCTACGAGATCCCTAAGACCCGCCTCCCTTTGGCCTTAAGTTGAGATGCAGCATGAGATTACATCACACTGAAAAAGATAGTGGGATTTGAAAGCAGGTCTTGAAGGCAAGTATGCAGTATTTTATTTACTTATCTCAATGCCAGCTCTATGCCTCTTCCATCATCATCAGATCATATTCCCTGAGGCTGCCAGAGTGGTTGGCATTTAGCAAGTTACCGCCTGGAGAAAATACCCAATGTAGGGTTGCCAGATTGAGCAAATAAAATGGCATAACAGCCGGTTAAATTTGAATTTTAAATAAACAACAAAAAGGTTTTAGTATAAGTATGTTTCATGCAGTATTTGGAACATACTTGTACTAAAAATTATTTGTTGTTTACCTGAAATTCAAATTGGATTGGAGCCAATTAGGCATTGTGTATTTTTTTTGGCTATGCTGGTCTAGTGAAATGAATAAAGAATGGGCCCCACATCCAAAAGGAAGACAAGTTGACACAGACCTATTGATTATAAGGTAGGTCTGATGTGGGCTTTGTTTTAGTGCTGTTCAGTGAAGAAAAGAAATAATGTACTTGTGTTTATAAGTTGATTCTTTGTTGAGCTATTTCTTACCTTTTAATTCTCACTTCCATTTCCCACTAACTTAGCAGCACTTACTTACCCTTTAATATGAGCAAAAATGATGGCTCACCTCTTCAATCAAGATATTGGATTAAATCATGTGCTTAATAGTGTTTCCAAGTAGTTTTATTAAAGGCCAACTGAATGTCAGGTGCCATTTCAAGGATAAATAAGACATAGCCTGTGCCCTGAAGGATAATAAAATAACAACATAGAGTGCTCCTCCATGTGAGTAAATGCAGAGGACTGTGGGAGTTCAGACAGTGAGTTATTGATTGTAATAGGAAGTGGTGGGAGTCAGAGCCGCCCTTACCCTTGCTGCACAAAATCAAATGGCTCCAATCCAGATGAGTGAGCAGAGGAGGGAAGTTCCAGAATGACAGCTGTGCCTAGGCCTGGCGATGAAACCCATCCCTATTGGAGTGGTTAAACTGGAGAAGAAAATGGGATTTGATAAATCTGTAAGTATGATTGGGAACCTAGAGACTATTAAAAGTGACAGGATATAAAAGTAAATAAATAAATAAAATACAAATTTAAATTACCTAATTTTAAAAATTAAGTTAAAACTAGGAACTGCAAGGGAGAAAATGTTGTGGGAAAGGCAAGTGTGATAAGACCTAACATCGATTGATTATTTTAAATGTTTATTTTCCTTTTTATTAAAAATACTAGAGGCCTGGTGCATGAACTTCATGCACTGGGGGTGGGGGTGGGGAGAGTGTCCCTCAGCCCAGCCTTCACCTTCCCCAACCTGGAACATCACTCTCACAATCCAGGACTGCTGGTTTCCAACTGCTCACTTGCCTGCAAATCTGATCACCTCCTAATCATTCCCCTGGCAGTCTGATCGACACCTAACTGCTCCTCTACCAACCTGATTGTCTCCAACTGCCCTCCCTGCAGGCCTGGTCACCTTTAACTGCCCTCCCCTTCTGACTTGATCACCCACAACTACCCTTCCCTGCTGGCCATCTTGTGGTGGTTATCTTTGACCACAAAGGGTGGCCATCTTTGAACACATGGGTGTGGCTATCTTGTGTGAGGGTCAATTTGCATATTACCTCTTTATTATATAGGATATATAGTTCTTATTTATTTTCAAAGAAAGCCTTTTCCATGCAGGAAACTGTATTCTAAATAAGAAACACCAAAATAAATGAGTGATCCAGGTGGAAGGTTGAGGGAGATGAGTGATGCTGTTTTTAGCTTGCCACACTGTGCACCCATTGACAAATATTTTTATTGTAAAATATTGCACATTTGTTCAGAAATGTGCATTAACTTATTTGCATAGCTTGACATATAAAGCAACCATCCATGTAACTGGTACTCAGGTTAAGAAATCAAACATTGTGAGTCCTTTATCCCAATCCACCTATCTATTTCTGATACTTATCCCGCTCCTCTCCTCAGAGGTAACTGTTATCCTTTTCAGATAGTCATATGTTTTTGTTTGCATTTTCATGATGACAAATGAAATTTAGTACCTTTTCATTGGCAGGTTGAATTTCCTGCTTTGTGAAGCATCTGCTCATCTTACTAATTTTAAAATTGGAATGTATGCCTTTTTCTCCATTGATTTGGCCTTTTTCCCATTCATGAGTAATACTAGAGGTCCAGTGCACCAATTCATGTTCAAGGTGAGGGGCATGGTCCCTCAGCCCAACCTGCACCCTCTCCAATCTGGGACCCCTTGAGGGATGTCAGACCAGGTGGGATTAGGCCTAAACAGGCTGTCAGACATCCCTCTCACAATCCAGGATTGCTGGCTCCCAACAGCTTGCCTGCCTCTGCCTGATTGCCCCTAACCGCTTCTGCCTGCCAGCCTGATAACCTTCTAACCACTCCCCTGTCAGCCTGATTGACACCTAACTGCTCCCTAGCTGGCCCGATTGCCCTAACTTCCCTCCCCTGCCAGTCTGGTTGTCCCTAACTGTCCTCCCCTCCAGGCCTGGTGCCCCCCCAAATGCCATCCCCTGCTTGCCTGGTCCCCCCCCACAACTGCTCTCCTCTGCTGGTTTAGTCACCCCTAACTGCCTACAACTGCCCTCCCTGCAGGCCATCTTGTGGCAGCCATCTTGTGTCCACATGGGGGCAGCCATCTTGTGTCTTGCAGTTGTCAATTTGTGAATTTATCTTTTATTAGATAGGATTAGGGTGGCACTAGTTAACAAAATTATACAGATTTCAGGTGCAGAATTCTGCAGCACACCATCTATACATGGTATTGGGTGTTTATCACCTGAAATCATCTCTGCCCATCACCATTTATCTCCCATATACCTTCCTCCGCATCCCTCACCCCCAACCATCATCACACTGTTGTCCATGTCCATGAGTTCTTTCTCTTGTTTTTCTTTTGTATTCAAATCCTTCACCACCATCACCACGCCCCACCACCAACAGCTGTCAGCCTGACCTCTATCTATGAATCTCTCTCTATTTTGATTATCAGTTCATTTTGTTCATTAGATTCCATATTTTAGTGAAATCATATGGTATTTGTCTTTCTCTGACTGGCTTATTTCATTTAGCATAATGCTCTCCATGTCTATGCATGCATTGCAAAGGGTAAGATTTCTTTCTTTTTTTACGGTCGAATAGTATTCCACTGTGTAAATGTATCACAGCTTTTTTATCCACTCATCTGCCGATGGGCACTTGCGCTGCTTCCAAATCTTAGCTATTGTAAATAACAGGTGTACTGGTTAATAATGAAGATTTTTTTCAATAGATGGAATTACACATATGTTGATATATATGCAATTTGATATGAATGCTATTTTATTGAATTGATAGCAAGCTTCAAAACTTCATATGTCAAATTTTCTGATGTTGTTAACATCACAGATATTTTTACACTTAAGGATGTTGAAATTCGTGCCACAAAAGAGCATTTGCAGGAAGTTTTAATTCATTATTTTGAAGAAAAGTGCTGCTGAAAGTTATCACATACTTTGGGAAGCTTATGGTGAACATACTCCATCTCAAAATATTTGTGAATGCTGATTTAAACAATTTAAAAGTGATGATTTCGATGTGAAAGACAAAGAATGTCCAGGTCAACCAAAAAAGTTTCAAGACCAACAATTATGAGCATTATTAGGATGAAGATGCCTGTCAAACTCAAAAACAACTTGCAGAAAGCTTAAACGTTGCTCAGCAAACAATTTCTGATCATTTACAAGCAATGGGAAAGATTCTAAAGGAAGGAAAATGGGTGCCACATCAACTGAACGAATGACAAATGGAAAACGGAAAAGTCATCAGTAAAATGTTGCTTCAATGGCACAAAAGAAAATCTTTTTGCATCGAAATGTGACTGGCGATGAAAAGTGGAATTATTTTGAGAATCCCAAACTCATGGGTTGATTCAGGTCAACCATCAACATTGACTGCAAGGCCAAATTGCTTTGGAAAGAAGACAATGCTGTGTTTGGTGGGATTAGGAAGGTGTGGTGTATGATGAGCTTCTAAAACCAGGTGAAACCATTAATACTGATTGCTACTGACAACAAATAATCAATTTGAACCAGATGGGCCAGAAGACACAGCAAAGTAATTTTGCTTCATGATGATGCACTACCACACACTTCAAAAACCAGTTAAAAACACTTTAAAAGATCTTGCATGGGAAGTATTAACCCACTCGCTGTAAACACCAGATCTTGCTCCTTCAGATTACCACTTGTCCCTATCAATGGCAGACGTACTTTCTGAGAAGAATTAGAAAACATACGAAGAAGTGAAAATTGGATCTCTAAATAGTCTATCTCAAAACAAGAAAAGTTCTATTAGGACAGTATCCACAAAGTATCTGAAAGTTGTGGGGAAATGTGTAGCTAGTGATGGACATTACTTTGAATTAAACACTTTTGATGTTTTTCTTGAAATTATCATGTTTTCTTTTATTAACCAGTACATTTGGTAATGCTGCAGTGAACATAGGAATGCACATACTCTTTTAGATTAGTGTTTTGGGTTTCTTTGGATATATTTCCAGAAATGGAATCACTGCATCATAGGGCAGTTCCATTTTTTAGTTTTTGAGGTGACTCCTTACTGCTTTCCACAGTGGCTGCATCAGTCTGCATTCCCACCAACAGTGCACAGGGTTCCCTTTCTTCTACATCCTCACCAATACTGATAGCCATTCTGACAGGTATAAGCTAATACCTCATTGTGGTTTTAATTTGCATTTCTCTGATGATTAGTGATGTTGAGTATCTTTTCATATGTCTATTGGCCATCTGTATGTCCTCTTTGGCCATTTTTTAAATTGGGTGTTCATTTTGTTAGTGTTGAGTTTTAAAAGTTCTCTGTAAATTTTGGATATAATCCCTTATCTCTATGTATTGATGAATACGTTATATCCCTTTCAATGGGTTGTCTTTTGATTTTGTTAATGGTTTCCTTTGCTATGCAAAAACTTTTTAGTTTTATGTAATCCCATTTGTTTATTTTTTCCTCCTTGCCTGAGGAGATATATCAGGAAAAATATTGCTATAAGAAATGTCTGAGATTTTACTACCTATGTTTTCTTCTAAGATTTTTATGGTTTTGAGTCCAATATTTAATTTTTTTATCCATTTTGAGTTTATTTTTGTGTATGGGATAAGAAGGTGGTCTATCTATTTTCTTTTTCTTTCTTTCTTTCTTTCTTTCTTTCTTCTTCTTCTTCTTCTTCTTCTTCTTCTTCTTCTTATTATTATTATTATTATTATTTTGCATGAATCTTTCCAATATCCCCAACATCATTTATTGAATAGACCAGTGGTTGGCAAACTGTGGCTCATGAGCCACATGCAGCTTGTGAGCCACAGTTGTTTGCCACTCTGTTGATTAATGAGTTTGTAGACCACTGGAACAGACTATCTTTACCTCATTGTATGTTTTTGCCTCTTTTGTCAAATATTAATTGACTATAAAGACATGGGTTTATTTCTGGGCTCTCTATTCTGCTTCATTGATCTTTTTGTCTGTGTGTGTGTTTTGCCAGTACCATGCTATTTTGATTACTATGGCCTTGTAGCATAGTGTGATATCTGGTAGTGCGATTCCTCCACCTTTGTTCTGCTTTCTCAAGATTAGGTTGATGCTCAACCACTGAGCCATGCCTAATGACTCATTTAGCTCTTTTTCTGAAGATTTCTCCTATTTTGTTATTTTGGGCCTGTTTCTTTGTCTCCCCATGTTGACTGCCTCTTTGTATGACAGTCTTTGTGGATTGGCCTTATGTAGGAAGTGTCCTCTTTGATCACCTGAGCTGGATGCTCCAGGAGTGTCTTTTGTGTGTGTTATGTGGGCCTTGCTGTTGTAATTGTCTTGGCTGGTGTTGGCTGCTCATATGTGGAACTGATGATCCTCAGGCTGGCTGACTATGAGGCTTAACTCCAACTAAGATATGTGAGCTGCTGACCACAGGAAACAGAATTGGCCTCAGCAGAGTTTGGTGTCTGCTATGATCTCCCTTTGGATATGCTGCTTGTGAAGCTTATTGAAACTAGCCTCTAGGTGTGTTGGTTCTGGGTCTCTTAAGAGGGTCTCTGGTACAGACCAAAAGAAGATTGACTTATGACTGATCTTTGGCAAACTTGTGGAGCTACAAGTGATCTACAGCTTATGGCTCCCTCTGCTGGGCCTTAGTTTGCACATAAAGGATCAATCTGCACCCCAAGCCTGGCTTTGAGCAGCACAGAGCCCAAGGGCAGGTCAGCAGATGTCCTAAGACCATGGTTGGCAAACTCATTAGTCAACAGAGCCAAATATCAACAGTACGATTGAAATTTCTTTTGAGAGCCAAATTTTTTAAACTTAAACTATATAGGTAGGTACAGTGTTATTAATTTAATTAGGGTACTCCTAAGCTGGCCTTTGCTAAAAACGTCCTCAATCTGACTAAGGTATATTCGCTGAGGTGGACCCCTTCCAACTCTTCCATCCACACTCGTCTTGTATACTTGTTTCGTCCATCTCCTTTTGTTCATCCTCTCTATCTGTCCAAATCATCTCAACATACTTTTCTCAATCCTCGACACTACATCTTCTTTCACTCTAAAATATTCCCTAAAATTAACTGAATAAACTTTACTTAAAGTTTTAAGTAAAGTTTTTAGTTAAACTATAGGTACATTGAATTAAACTTGATGTCATACTTAATAATGACATTATTTATTGATAAAATTAAATTCCTTACAATTTACCTTACAATATCCATAAAATTAAATCATGCCAATAATGGACAAACACTAATGTGAACAATGGCCTTCTATCTCCTTGGAAAGTTTGGGTAAGTCAGGTTTGTATGTTGTTGTTTTTAATTTCAGCCACGATTCCAGGTTCTCATCAATAAGATGAATTCTCAATTTACCCTTGATAAGGTTCATGCTTGAAAATGATTGTTCGCATAAATATGTAGACCCGGATAAGGAAAGAACAGCAAACACTAGTTTTTACTTTTTCAGTTGATTATATGAGTCAGGAATACTATTCCAGGTGTTAAAAATCAACATATCTTCCTTCTCCAGGTTTTTTCAAAGCAGACCACTTGTGCTGTGAACTAATTTCACATTTTGTTTTTCTCCAATATTTTTATATTAGCACAAAGATGTTCAAATTTCGAACTCCGCAATTCTTTGTTTTTTTAAATCCAGCAATTGGATTTCAAAGTTGCTAATGTCAGTATTAAAGGGAGAAAAATTTAATTCTGTTACAGTAGCATTAAGAGGTTTTTCTTTTTTTAATGAAGGCTAATGTCACTTTGCTGTTTCTGAATTCCTGAAACCTGTTGAGAAAAGCTTTCTTCATATTTATTTATCTATTTATTTATTTTAATTAAATCTTTATTATTCAGATTATTACATTTGTTTCTCTTTTTTCCCCTCCATAGCACCCCTCCACCCAGCTCCCACCCTTCC
>JAAGEH010000018.1:76905587-76922875 GCA_011751065.1 Lasiurus cinereus | reverse complement strand
GGAAACTTCTGTGTTGAATTCAGCCTTATGATACCAGACTTGCAAAACTGAAGAAGCCTCTGTTGAGCTTGGGAGGGGTGGAGTCTCAGGGCTTAAGGGACTGCCTTGCCTTCCAGTCGGCCCCACCCTCCACGGCCCCTGAGTCTCACGTGACTGGGTAATGGCTGGAGCGGTCCTTGTGCCCGCGTGCCCACAGTGCCTCTAAACCGCTGCCTTTTCGTCTCCCCTGCACACCAGGACCACACGAGTCTAGGTCTCCAGGGTTTCGCCCGAAACAGGGGCTTAGTGGAGTCAGAAGTGGCACAGTTGGGAGGGTCTGTCTCCCGCCCACTCGCGAAAGCCAGTGGCACAATCAGCAATCTGTCCTCTGTGCAGTGTCATGTGCACCACCAGACCTCTGATCTTTTGCAACTCCCCTAAATTTCCGTGCACCTCTCCCTTTTCACAGTCCAAATTCCCCCTGTATGAGTTTTGGCTGGATCTGGGGTTTAGTGTTGGTAAGATAAGGGGTTCAATGCCGTTGGGAGTCTTCGTTTCCCTCCTGCCAGAGAAAGCCAGCCAGGTACTCCGGCACCCACTCTCTCAGCGCGCTCGTCTCCGTACCTCAGCTTTTTGCAGCTCCTCTGGGTTTCTGTGAGCCCCTCTCTTTCCTTCTAGCTGTAGAACTTCCACTCAGCCAGCTTTCCTGTGGTTCTGGATGATGTCCGTTCTGTCTTTTAGTTGTAGTTTTGAAATTGTTGTGTGAGGCAGCTGTGTAGCTGTTTACCTATGCCGCCATCTTGGATTCTCTCACTTTCTTCATATTTAAAAGTGTTGTTTTGAAATAGCAAATGTCAATATCAGAATTATTTTCTTGGCGATATTTCAATAGGCTTGGAAAGTGAATCAAAGTTCCTCTCTCAAAATCTTGAATAAAAAGAGATAATTTATTTTCGAATGAAGTAACTTCTAATTTAAAAAAATTGTGTTTCCTTTCCCCTGTAGTTTATAATTAAGCTGATTTAGATGAGACATAATATCTACCATGGAATAAAATTTTGGATTCACTGATTGTTCATTAGTTCTGGATAGTGAACATCTTTTCAAGGAGAAATGCTTTAATTTCTGTTAATAAGAAAGCGAAACATTTCAAAACATTTCCTCTTGATAACCAATGTACCTTGTTATGCAGCAGAAGATCTGTGTACTCTCCATTTCAATTGAAAATGCTTTAAATTGGTGATGATTAAGAGATTTAGCTATAATAGAGTTGATAATGTTAATCCCCAATTCCATAACTTTGCAGATTTCTTTTGGAAATGTCTGTGCCCAAAGTGCTCCTTGATGAATGATGCAATGGTAAGTAAGTATCTCGTGATTAGTTTTTTCTTTCAAAATAGCAACAAGCCCGTTTTCTTATGCCAGTCATACTTTTCACCCCTCTGTTGAAATTGAGACAATTTTACCGAGTGGAATATGATGTTTTTCAATGCACTCAATTATAGCATTTGCTATATCCTCTCCACGTGTTTGACCTTTGAATGGCAATAATCCTAAAAGTTCTTCGTTAGGACCTGTAGATGAAATAAATCATACAGAAAGTGAAACTTGTGCTATATCATTTATGTCACAAGACTCGTCAATTGGTATTGATAAAGCTGAAACCAATTTAAGATCTTCGACTTGCTGCGTGGTTATATTCAAAGACATTTTGACTGTTCTATCTTTCACTGTTTTAGCAATAACTCTTTAAATTTTTTAGAATATCTGCTTTGTTCTTAAAATCCCGAAATAGCTCTTCGAATGCATTTATAAAACAACTTTTTATGTATTCACCATCTGTATATGGTTTTCTTCTCTTAGGAATATCTTGGCTAACTACAAAACTTTCAATATTAACATTGTTGGAAGATTGCATCCAGTAATTAAATACAGAACTTGATTTTTCATGACTCTTCTGAAGTTCCTTGTCTGCTTTCTTTCTTCATCACCGACAGGATATTTAGTACTAAATGACACAACTTGTAAAGTGTCGCTCTAAATTTGATTTCTTGTTATGTGCCAATTTTTCCTGACAAATAAGACAGGTCAGAAGGCCATTTAAGGGTTTTTTTTTGTTGTTGTTGTTTGTTTTTTAACGTTTTAAACTTTTTTTTTTATTAATGTATTACATGTATACATATCCTCCCATTGCGCCTCCCCCCCCAGGCATACCCTAACCCCTCAGGGTCTTGTGTTCATTGGTTATGCTTATATGTATGCATACAAGTCTTTTGGTTGATCTCTTATTTACCCCACCTCTCCTTAACCTTCCTGCTGTACTTTGACAGTCTGTTTGATGCTTTACTGCCTCTGTATCCTTTTGTTTATCAGGTTATAATGTTCTTTATTATCCACAAATGAGTGAGATCATGTGGTGCTTCTCCTTCAATGACTGGCTTATTTCACTTAGCATAAGGCTCTCCAGTTCCATCCAGGTTGCTGCAAATGGTAAGAATTCCTTCTTTTTTTCTTGCAGCATAGAATTCCATTGTGTAGATGTATCATAGTTTTCTGATCCACTCATCTCCCATTTGACCCATTTAAGTTTTAAATAAATGCAAAGTCTCGATCCATTCAATTTTAAATTCACGGTTTTCGTCTTCCGTTTTTCTTTGCTTCTTCCTTGTAACCATGTCAAACAGGGCACTTAAAAAAAGTTTCATTTTATAATAATAAAGCCACCAACACAAAATAATTACAATTCTTAAACTGGTGACAAAAATACCTGTAGGATTTGCAGTTCGTTGGAAAAATACAGGTAACTTTATGCTTTGAGTAGGTACTTTTGTCACCCGTGCGTGATATGCGGACGCGACTAGCACTGACCACTGCACAATGAGACTGCTGGCTGGCACTAACCACTGCACAGTGAGACTGCTGACTGGCACTAACCACTGCACAGCGAGACCACTGGCTGGCACTAACCTCTGCACAGTGAGACCACTGGCTGGCACTAACCACTGCACAGTGAGACCGCTGGCTGACTAGCTCACTCAACTCATGCATGAATCGCGTGCACCTCCCTCGCACTGCATATCCCGTGGCCCGCCTGCGCTGCATCTCTTGTTGCCAGACCAACCAACTTCTTCTAATGCCACTTCTTCAAAATAGACTCACCCAGATCGAAAACTGACTTCTGCACATTGGCCATGAAGTTTCAATCACACTGTACGTGTGCGCCTGCATGTGGTATTTTGTGGAAGAGACACACTCAAGGAGCCAAAGAGCCACATGTGGCTTGCCAACCATGGTTTGCCCACCACTGATCTGGGGAATAGGTGTGAGATCAGCCGGAGGCAGTCTGAAACCTCTGAGCTCCAGTCATGGAGGCAGTATGTCTGGGATGGGCTTTTTCAGGATCGTTTGCCAGTCCAGGAACAGGAACAGAAAGAAGGGTTACCTGGGCTTGGAAATTATAAGAGTAGATTGGCCAATAAAATAAGGGAATTGATGTAATTTGAAAAGATAGATTATTTTTTTCTAGTTAAAATATCATATATTTGTATTGTTAGAAATCTGAACAAAACAACATCAACAAAAGACAGAAAGTGGGGGTATCTCCATAACCACAACTTCATTTGGTACTTACTTAACAATGTGATATCTGTCTTCTAAATCCTTCTGCATGCTGAAGTATAATACTAATTAAAAGGCTGAGTCATACAGAGTTTGTATCCAGTACTAGCTCTAAGGCCTTGGACAAGTTACATAGCCTTTCAACCCCTCAGTTTCCTAATCTGTAAAATAGAAATAATAACAGCATCTATATCACAGGAATGCAGTGAGGCTTGAAAGGATCATGCATGCTAATTGCTTAGAACAATAGTTGGTAAGCAGAGTGAACACTTGAGATACACATATACACATACAAAAACCCACACTTATATGGGAAAGAGAATTCATATATATATAGGAATACATACATACATACATAACATCAATAACCAGGAAGCACTGAAAAATATTGGTAATTGGAATGGGTTGGAAGACCCTACCCTAACAAAGTGACAAAGTGGGAGGGTGGAATATCATCATCAGAGAGTGGAATTTGAAGTACAAGACTTAAGAGGTGAAGCCCTTCCAGAAGACAGCAGCCCCAGATGGTCATGCCTCTAAGTTTCTAAAGTGGAGAGAAAATAAAGAATGCTCTATTCAATATTTTAGCCAATTCCAAAATGTATTATTCACTGCCAGGTTTAGTTTTCATTCATCTATGGCAGCCTCTTAATGCCCTGTTTAGACTCGGTTTTCCTGGAGACTCTGGAACTATGAATGTCAAATCGCATTCAGTAACTGGGCTCTAAGTTCTGGCCTGTCAAACCTGTCTTCAGGATGTTTTTTTCTTGCTCAAGTCATTGATAATACCTCTACTAACCTTAATCAAGATGAAGGTGGTTTTGTGCTATGTCCAAGACTCACAGTGTTTCCCAGGGGTACTATGATTCGCAGGCACCTGGCTCCTTTATCCAGGCACCAAGTTATTTGATTCCACATGCATAATGTCATTAATTCCCTCCTTCCCACTCCTACTATTACCATTATAATCAAGGTCTGCAAAAGCTCTACCCTTGACAACTACATGTTTCCTTTGTTAGACAAGTTATGCTCATTGTAGGAAACATGCTATTTAGCTCATACAAATTCAATATACATCCCTTTACTTTTTATTATTTATTTATTTATTTACTTTTAAAATATATATTTTATTGATTTTTTACAGAGAGGAAGGGAGAGGGATAGAGAATTAGAAACATCGATGAGAGAGAGACATTGATCAGCCGCCTCCTGCACGACCCCTACTGGGGATGTGGCCGCAACCAGGATACATGCTCTTGACCGGAATCGAACTTGGGACCTTTCAGTACGCAGGCTGACCCTCTATCCACTGAGCCAAACCGGTTTCGGCAGTTTTTATTTTTTTTAATGTGCATTGTTTTAAACTTTTCTTCACATAAACAAGTAATTCACATATACTCAATTTTTAGTCAGTTTTATAAGATTCTACTTTAATTTAGCAATATAATACTAATATTTTACCAAACCAATAAGTACATAGGTGCAGGCTACTTATATTCCCTTTATAGAAAAGATTTGAGTTATTCATTATAAATTTGGTTGTTTACAATTTTTAGTTTTTGAAATAGCACTTCAGTAAATATTGCAGTTAAATCTTTGGCATGTTTTAAATTATTTATTTGTGATAAATCTCTAGAGATGGATTTTCTGAGTCAAAGTATATGCATTTATTTCCTTCTTACTCTTTTTCCCTCCTCCAAGACTGTCCCTCACCCCAGAATACATTTTACCTTCTTGTGGCAAAATTACTTCTCAAAAATGATGAACTTGTAACATTTTACTTCCATATTCAGAAATTGTCAGTATTTCCATTGTACACAGGGATCAATAAAGTCCAGATATCTTGCCATGGCACTTATGGTCTTCCAAGATCTGGCCTCAACCTTCCTTTCATTTAGATTTCCCCATGTTCAACTTACTTTATACCCATCCATTCTGGACTCCATGTTGAGGCATGATTCCCTTTGCTTGTAGAACTACTACTTTAGTGGGCCAGATCCTGGCAGGAGGCATGTGGCATCCTCAAAATGGATTATTTAATGAGCTTTTGTTCTTTGGCAACTGTTTAGCAAAGTGAGAGTAGAATTTAGGGAATGCGCAAGGCATAGTGCAGTCCTCTGGCCAAACGATACCAGTGAGCCCTTACCACCCAGTGGCCTGAAAGAGCAAGAGGAAAGAGAAAGCGCTGAGTGGGACCTGCTGAGGATAACTCCATGGAGAGGGACACCTGATATCTGTGGCAACGCCCTGACAACTAGGCAGGAAGTCAAAGGACTAACTATTCCAGCCATGCTTTCTATCCACCCTCAAATCTCCTGCTGGAAATCAGCCAGGCCCAAACCAGAGGGCACTGGAGCCCATGGATACTGTACCTATAGGTGAGCCTGCCATAGTGAATAGTGGAAAATGGCTCTGATAGGACAAATGGAAGATTTCCAGCATCCTTTAAAGATTCCTACATGTAACATCTTCATGTGTTTTAGTGCTTCTCTTAGGGCATTTAATACAGCCTCAATCATATTTTATTTGTGCAAGATCTTATCTCCTCAATTAGATCCACAACTCTTTAAAGAGAGATAAGGCTTTTTTGCATGTGTGATAAAAAAATCAGGGAAAATTTGTTGTGAATTTGTTCCCTACAAAGAGACTTCTTCAAGACAGTTGAGACAGAAGAAACAGATCCACAGGAGATAGTAGAAAATATTAATTGATTGGACAAGAACTGCTACATGGAAAGGATATCAGGTACAAAGTCAGCATATGAGGGAGCTACATAGACCCACATTTGGGTTGTGCAGCACCCAATGAGGAGATACAAGATGATAAAGTAACACCTTAGTGAATATGGCTAACCTGAAAATCCTAACTCGCCAGAGCAAGACTCCATAAGCCTCATGCTGGCTTGACACACATTTCAGTTTGTGCTGATCTGCAGCGACATTGGAATCCCAGACCCAGCACATACCCCTTTTCTAGTCTAATCCCAGGGACAGTCCAAGATGTCAACCTAAGTCCTCCTTCCTGATCAGGAAGCTCCATGAAAGCTTCTACAATATGCATATAAGCAGAAGGGAACAAAAGATTCAGAAACCACAAATGGAACCCAACTCTCACCTTCCTAGGCCCAGAGGCAGAGACTGGACTTGATCAGCTCTCCCACTCTCCACAGGAAGTAGGCAGCCCTGGTCTGGGCATGTTTAAGCCCTCTGAGCCTCCATTTCCTGGCTTGTGAACTATCTATATCTCCAACTTAATTAAGACTGATGAGATAACGCCCATAAAATACCTAGAACAATACCTGATGTACAAAGGCATTCCACAAATCTTTCATTTTCTTCTTGTCACTCCCAGTTCTCATGTCATCATTCTGTCCACCTCACTGTATTGCCTCTTTCAGTCTTGGTTTGAAATGGAAAATGCAGCGCTCTTGCATGTGATTTTGAATTGCCATTTCCGGAGACAAGGCAGCAGAGTAGATAAGACCATAGTTACTGTAACAAACTACCTGGGTTGTCCAATGACTAGCTTTGTCACCTTAGGCCTTACTTGATTCCTGTGTCTTAGTTCACTCTTCTGTAAAATAGGGATAATACTTGTACCTGTCCCACATGATTAAACTTATTAATATGTGTTAAAGCACTGAGAACAAAACCCATATGGCCTTCTTATTAGCATCTTCCTTAGAATTGGAGGGAAATAGAAGAGAATCAATTCACAGTGGCCTGAATAGGGATCAATAGTAAGCAGTAAATGTGCAAAGAAGTGGCAAAGCTGCTCAGCCCACACTTGAACTTGTGGTCACTGTACATCAACTCTGCATGCTGAGCTTAACAAGGGTGGGGAAGGTTGTAAGAGGTGAATTAAGACCTAGCAGCAGTGTGACTTTTATGAAATAAGTTCATGTCCATAGGTCTCAATATTTGCATCTATAAAGTGAATTTTTAATTAATGATTTCCAGAGTCTTCCTGATTTAAAAATGGTTTTGAATCTATGGGGGAAAAGACTTCATAAACTCTTTTAGAAATTTTAGTCCCTGTACTTGAGTCATTGTGACCACAGGTTGATGGCTGGCCCACAGATATTACTCGGTGATCTCAGTAGCTATCATGACATGGGTGAGAGATCCTGGAAGGTAGATTTTTGACATTAACCCCAGATGAAGTTATTCATCAGGTCACACTAATGACACTGAAAAACATTTACCACACAAATTCAGTTTCCCATTAGCAGTTTCACTACTTGTAGTATACAAAAAATTAATATTTTTGTAAGATCAGGATTTGTCTTCATCTCATTTTTTTATGGCCTTGTGTGCTGTTTGTGTCAAAATTTTTTATTTTTTTAGATCAAAGCATACCCTTTTAATCATTTCTTCATCACTTTACTCTTGACTTATGAGAAATCCTAGAGCCCTCCCCCTTTAGTTTCCTCACTTCCGTTCAGCTCATGGTATATCAAGAAATTGGGTCTCAGAAACCCATTACAGGTTTTCCCCAATATCCAAACATAGAGGTGCTTATGAAATTTTTTAGTAAGCTTTAGTAAGCATAAAGCAAAGATGAGGTTATTATTAATTTACACAGAAACATTTGGAGTGTTCTCAGACCCCAAAAGAACCTACCAAATTATGCCAAATATGCTTAATTACACTTGGTTTTAGAATAAGCTTACTTAGGCTTCTCTGATACCTTACAACTCATCTTGCTAAGGAAGCATAAGATAAAACACAGATGTTCACAGACTTGGCTCAAACCCCTGGTGGTTAGATGCTGAGATGCTGAGTGTGGTTCCTGGGAAGGAACTTGCTTGGGATGCCTGCTGCCTCTAATAATAATTGCTGCAAGAACAAACACTGAACTATTTTTGCAAAAGTGAAAATCCTCTTTGGATTTCTTTCAGATAGCAAAAATAGCTACTAGTATAGGTCTTTCATAAGAGCAAAGTGACATTATGTGAACTTTTGCAAAGTGGGAGACAGGTGTGTTAGGGAAGGTACCATGTGGGGGATGTGGCCCCAGATGCAAACAATTTTTGAATGACAGCAGCTCCACCTCTTACCATGGGGTCCTTATTAGACTACAGGTTCCTTGAGGGGAAGGCTCTGTCCTTGGATCCTTGCCTCATTCCACACTTACTAGTTGCTTATAAAATATGTATTTGTTGAATAAAATGAAGCTGAATTGGAACTGTTCTGGTGCTTAGAAAGCTTGTAAGACACTGAGCCCTTTGGGGTTAGGCATGCGGTCTCATGTGAATCTTTTCCTGCCTGTCAAAGGCATTCATTAAACCCCACCTTCTTTGACATGATTGGCCTTCTTAACCTTTAGTTTCTGTGGGACTATATTCTCCTGGAGAGTGCTTCTGAATCTTCTTTGATAATTCGTCCTTTGTTATCAGATCTCTGAATGATGGCCAGCCTCAGGGCTTGGGTCTCCTGTACCTGCTGCCTTTAAATGCCACCTTTACCTATGCTAACAATTCCAAATGTATATCTTTAGTTCAAAAGCCACAGAATTTTGATCTCCTATTTGATAATTTGGATGCCTTATAGGATCCTCAAAACTTAACATATTTAAAACAGAACATTGAATTTAAACTAGCCTTCTTCTACCCAAACTAGCCCCCCTCGAGTCATCACTATGCCATCAAATGTCACCACCTTCACACCAAAGTGGTCAAACCAGAAGCCCAATGATCATCCTTGATCCCTCCATTTCCCTGACCACTCATATAGAGCCCATTGACAGTCCTGTTAATAGTCCCTCCTAAATAATTCTTTTTAAAATACATTTTTTTAAATTGATTTGAAAGAGAGACAGAAATGCTTACTTATTTATGCATTCATTGGTTGATTCTTGTACTAGTATGAGCTCTGACTGAGGATTGAATCCACAACCTTGGCATATCAGGACAAAGCTCTAACCAACTGAGCTACCCAGACAGGGCCCTACATAGTTCTTGATTTCAATCATTTTTGTACATATCACTGCCAAATACAACAAGCCATTGCTCTTTCCTATCTGGACTTCAGTAATAGGCTTCTCAATGATCATCCTGCTTTTCATCTTGTGTTTTTTTAGTCTCTACCCCATGTACAAGCTAAAGTCACCTTAAAAAAAATATATAAATTGCACCATCTTGTTTCTTGCTTAAAACCTTTCAATGACCTCTTGTATTTGGGATAAAATCCAAAATCCTTGTTGTATCCTAGGAGACCCTGAATGATCTATCCTTTGCCTATCTTCTTCCACTTGCTCCACATCACACAGACTATCCACAACCTTCTTTGCTTTATTTCTCACTTAAGCCAAGCTGTTTCCCTCCCTCTGCCTGGAACACCTTCCCTAGCTCCTCAGATGCCAGGCTCCTCTCATGCCAGGTCTCAAATCAAATGTCAGCACTTCTGGACATCCATGATCACCCTCCTTTCTCATTATCCTCTAACATTAACCATTGTTTGTTCATGAAACTAGTAGAAGTTGTGATTTTATAGGTACTATACATTTATTTGTTTTCTTATTGTCTGCCTTTTTCACTGGACTCTAAGCTCAAAGAAAGGAAGAACAATGGGTAGTACCTTGTTCTCCATGCAGTCCAGTATAGTGTCTGACAGATATAAGGCATTCAATAAATACATGTGGGGAGAAAGGTAGAAAGAAAATAAATACAGAAATACATAGAGGAAGGAAGGGGAAAGAAAAAGAGAGAGAGAAAAGTAAGAGGAGGGGGAGGAAGAGGAAAAGGAGAAGAAGATAGGAAAGAAAAAAGAGAATGGGATAGATGGATGAAAGAGATGGAGGAGAGAGGCGAGAGGAGGGAGGAAGAAGGTCTTTTAGACCAGCATCATCAAAAAGATAGATGCTTAGAGTAATTAAAGCAGAAAGAGGAGGCAAGGAGAAAGTACCCAAAGTTTTCCTCCTCTCCCCCATCCCTTGCTGCCTTTTCTACTTTGTGCCAGGTGGGTTATAAATTATTTCAGCTACTCTCCTTTCACAGCCCCAGGGAAAGGTGTAAATACTTCATTTTATTGGTGAGAAAAAAGAGGCTCAGCAAAGTTAAGAGCTTTGCCCAAGATCTCCCAGCTGGTTCTGAATGTAAGGAGGCCACTTTGTCCCCACTACTCCACAGTGTCATGTGGACTGTCAATCATAATTTTAATTTTCATATTTCTTTATTAAATGCCATTTGAAATGAACCTGTTAGGAGCCACCCTTGGACTACAGAACTGGAATTGCTGACCAGTTTCAGTGCAAAGCAGAGGGGCAGCCCCCTTTCACCTAATGAGACTGAGGTTGATTGACAGATTTGAATGAGGAAGGAGGGGTCCGTTTCCATGGTGTGAAACAATAAGACTTTGGCAGCCAAGACTCCCTGCCAGCACTGAGCACCTCATTTTCAAACAAGACAGTAAGTATTTGTATATTACCCTTGTTTTCAGACGTTTTCTGCAGTTACTGTAGAACATTTGTATTTATTAGAGCTTATAATTACTGCCGACTTTTTTACATTGAGATGCCTGAACCAGAAAGATAGAAATTCAAGTGCACTTAAATATATAGGGATTCATGTGAAGGAAAATTTCCTAAAGTTTAGTAGTCAGTGGTAGGCTAGTGAATTGTATGTTTTCTACAAATAACTTTTTGTGTTTTTTTTTTAAAGAAAGCATTTAATTTATAATATCCTTTCTTTTTTCAAACGGCTTTGTTGAGTTATAATTTACATACCATAAAATTCACCTTTTTAAAGCTCACAATTCAATGAGTTCAATGAGTTTTAATGTATTCAAAGTTATAAAAGTATCACCCTTCACTTCTTAATTTTAGAACATTTCATCACCACAAAGAAAAATCTTGTACTCCTTCCCAGTCACTTCCTACCCCACCTCATTCCAGCCCTAGGCAACCAATAATCAACATTCAATATAGATTTGCCTATTCTGAACATTTCACATAAATGGAATCATACAAACATGTGAGTTTTTGTGATTGGTTTCTTTGACTTAGCCTGTTTTCAAGGGTTATCCTCGTTGACCCATGTATCAGCACCTCATTCTTTTTATTGTCAATTAATATTCCTTGTATGAATATCCCACATTTTATTTATGTATTTATCCATTCATGGGCATTTGGATTGCTTGCACTTTAGGGTTATTATTAATAATGCTGCTGAGAAATTTATGTACAAGCTTTTATGTGGACGTATGTTTTCATTTATTTTAGGTATATACCTAGGATTGGAGTTACTGGTCATATATAATTGCTCTATAGTTATCTTTTAAAGAACTACCAAACTGTTTTCCAAAGTGGCTTCTCCATTTCATATTCCCACCACAGTATATGAGAATCCCAATTGCTCTACATCCTTACCAACACTTGTTATTATTTGCCCTTTTTTTTTTATAGTTGTGGTAGTGGGTGTGGAGTGGTCTTATTATGGTTTTGATTTGCATTTTCCAAATGACTAATGAGGTTGAGCACCTTTACATGTGCCTATAGTCTATGAGCATATTTGTTTTGGAAAAACTTTTGTTTATATCCTTTGACCATTTTTAATTAACTTATTTGTTTTTTTTATTAAGTTCTAAAGGTTCTTTATATATTTTGGATACAAATTTCTTATCACATATATGATTTGAAAATATTTTCTCCCATTTGGTGGTTGCTTAAACTTTCTCGAAGGTATCATTTACAGAACAAAAGTTTTTAATTTTAGTGAAATACAATTGATTTAATTTTTTTCTTTTGTTGTCTTACCTATGGATCATTGCCTAATCCAATGATGAGGAACATCCAGCCCATGAGCTGTATAAGGCCCACATAATCATTTGGTTTGTCCCTGTCAGGATATTAGGGGTGAGTTAATTTTATGTTTGACCAAATCTAGCAGACTAATTTTTAAGTTGATAGTTTTGTATGGCCAGGAAATTATGTTATAAATATCCAAATGGCCCTTGGCAGAAAAACGTTCCCCATTCCAGGCTTAACCCAATGTGATGAAGAGTTACCACCATGTTTCTCCTAATAGTTTTAGGTTTAGGCCATATATTTAGGTCTGTGATATATTTTAAGTTACGTTTTGTACATGGCAAGAGGTAGATGACCACCTTCATTCTTTTGGATATCCAATTGTGTTAATACCTTTTAGAAACTATTTCCCACTGAATTTCCTTGGCACTTTTGTTGAAAATCAATTAATTGACCATAAACATAAAGGTTTATTTCCGGACTGCTCTATCTATTTTTTTCCACACAGCATACTTTGTACCACACTGTCATGATTATTGTATCTTTGTAGTAAGTTTAGAAATCAGGAAGTGTGAAACCTACTTTGGGGTTTTTTTTTTTTTTTTTTGTGTGTGTGTGTGTGTGTGTTTTCAAGATTGCTTTGGCAATTCTGAGTCCCTTGCATTTGAGCTTTTAGGATCAGTTCATTGATTTCAGTGCAAATAAATTTAGCTACCTACTCATTGGGAACATCTACTTAAATTATAATTTATCCATGGGAAGTTGTGGAATTTCCTTGGTGTGAACTCAAATGTGGAACAAATGGGGCTAATTTAAGTGTAAACCTGCTGACAGGTTTGTGTGAATGGCAAGCAAAGAAAGAGGCTTCCATGCACTGATTCTAAAAATGTTTTGGCTTTCTGAAATACCTGCAGGGTGGAAACTGTCTAATACCTCTCTTCTCCATGTCATCTTATCATTGACCACATGTTCCAGTATAAGGGTTTTCTAATAAGACAAACAAGCAAAGAAGATAAAATCCTGTCATCTTCTGTTACTACTCAGCCCCCACTTCATGCAAAAATGCCGAACCACTTTGGGCTGAGGTCCAGGCATCTGTTGTTTACACTCACCAGTGATCCAGCCAGACTGCCTCTGCCTTACTTTAGGTCTCGCCAGTGCCTTGTCGATGCAGAGACATTGCTACTCAAATGTGGTCTGTGAACTACTAGATGCTCTGGGGACTTGTTACAAAAGCAGGATCTCAGGCCCATCCAATCCAGCTGAATCAGGATCGATGCTTTAGATACTCCAGAAGTTGGTAACTGTAATCTACAGGCCAAATCTGGCTCCCTCCCTGTTTCTGTAGGCACATGGTCACCATCTGTAAGGTGGGCTCACTGGGTAAGCACTGTGAACCTCGAAGAGCCAGCTGAGGTCACTCTCTGTGCCCCCCCTCCCCATACACCTTCTACTCGCAGCACTTGCCTCCTGAGCCTGCTGCTGTGCTAGCCACTGCCCAGGGCCTTGCTGGTCACCACTTACATCTTGAGGACTCTGCTATTGGCAACTACAGGGCACTGAATGGAATCATAATCCAGTCGAGTTGCCTTGCCTCCTGCCAGCTGTCAACTTGTGACAGTTAGGTTCCTGGAGAGGAGAGAGAGCATGCTGACATCTGGGAGTCACCTGGGCACAGTGAGTGACCTTCCCACAAGCCAGGCCCCACCCACTCTGGCAGGTTGCCATGAGAATGTCTCAGACTGAGGGCTGGCAGTCACTAAGCATGCTCACTCACCAGGACCAACCTTCCTCCCCCAAGATGGCCCCTCCCCCATGCACAGGGCAGGAGTTTTTCTTGTTACCTAACAGAACAAGATTTTGCCTAGTGGTCTACAGAGCCTATAAAATGTCCTATCCTACCTTTTTCAAGAGAAGTTTGTAGTCTACACATTAAAGGTGGAGCTACTTGCACTTTGCAGAATGTGCCTGCGCTGGGACCCTTCACCACTGTCAGTGCCGAAAATGACTCTTATTCATCATTCAGGGATCCAGCTTAGGTTGTTTTCAGAGAGAAATGCCTTTTACTTCTGAGTGTTGGTGAAAGGTCCTTTCCTCTGTCCCCAGAAAGTCATCACCATCCTAACACTTGGGCTTGCTTGTGAATTATGGTACTTCCTTCTCTTCTCTCCCACTCTGGAATGGCCCTCATTTGTCCATGCACATGAGACTCAGCTGAGGACCCAATATAACACAGATTGCACCTCCCACCCCAATTTCTGACCCAGTAGGTCTGATTTGGGGCCCAATCATTTGCATTCCTAGAAGGCCCTGGGTGCTGCTGCTGAACCATCAGTTGTGTGCTTGACTAACTTCTTGAGGTCTCACTGCAATGTTGAGATGGAAGAGACATTTCTAATAGCCCTTTCTCTAGAGGCTCTCTTCTCATTCTTTTTTTTTCTATATCTCAGCCCCTTTTTTGTTATAACAGTAATACTCAGACTTTTCTATCTCAGGACTCCTTTACATTCTTAAAAATTACGGAGGCCAAAATCAGTTTGGCTCAGTGGATAGAGCGTCAGCCTGTGGACTGAAAGGTCCCTGGTTCCATTCCGGTCAAGGGCATGTACTTTGGTTGCAGGCACATCCCCAGTAGAGGGTGTGCAGGAGGCAGCTGATCGATGTTTCTCTCTCATCAATGTTTCCAACTCTCTATCCCTCTCCCTTCCTCTCTGTAAAAAAAAAAACAAAACCACAATAAAATATATATTTTTTTAAATTACTGACAATCAGAATTTTAAAAATCATAAGCCTACTAGACAATAAAATACTGTAATTTTTATGAAAAATAACTTTTCCTAAAACAGTGTGAGAAGAGTGGCATTGTTTTACTTTTTTTGATCAAATCTCTTTAGTATTTGGTTTAATAGAAGACATCCTGTATTCTATCTGCTTGTGCATTAAGTTTTTTGTTTGTTTTTTTAAAAATATTTTTATTGATTTTAGACAGAGAGAAGAAGGGAGAGGGACAGAGAGAAAGAAACAACAATTGACCGCCTCTTGCACACCAGCTACTGGTGTTTGAGCCTGAGCATGTGCCCTGACTGAGAATCGAACTAGTGATCTCTCAGTGCGTGGGATGATGATCAACTGAACTACACTGGGCAAGGCCCAGATGAGGTTTATAAAATGTGGATTATAGCTATCAATAATTACTGTATTAGAAATTAAAACTGAAAACATTGAAAACTGTGTATTAATTCATTTGAAAAAATCATAAGCCTACTAGACAATAAAATACTGTAATTTTTATGAAAAATAACTTTTCCTAAAACAGTGTGAGAAGAGTGGCATTATTTTACTTTTTTTGGTCAAATCTCTTTAGTATTTGGTTTAATAGAAGACATCCTGTATTCTATCTGCTTGTGCATTATGTTTGTTGTTCTGATTGAAATATATAAAGAAAATATGTTTTCACAGGTTATATGAATTTGAAAAAGGGAGGAGTACTTTATACCCTTTTCAAATATTGTGAATATTTTTCTTTGACATTGCACCAAAACTGGATAAGTGGTAATGCTTTAAATGGTCTGTGTTTTCCATACTATAAATTAAAGTTCATTACACTGAAATCCATTGGCCTGTTTTGAATAGATTCCTTTACCCATGCATTTGTTAATATCATATATTTGCCCTACAGAAAATATTGGTTGATAGAGTTCTACAGACATTCCAAATATTGATACATTTCATTATTTTTTAATCTCTTTGACTAAGTCATGTAATCAAGAGATAAATTTGATAAAAATGAATAATTTTACTGCTTTAGTTTCTTCACTGAAACTATATTTTTTATTCTTTAAACTGTGTGTGGTGGTGGTAAAGGATAGCATGACTGCTAGTCCAGTCTGGGCCACTGCCCACTGCTGTCTCTCTTTGTGCTGAGGCGCCTGCAGTTTTCTATGCTTTTGCTGGTGAACCATCAGGGCAACTTTCAGTACAGTGTACAAGGCCAATGACATTTTAATATTATAATGAAAGTAGTTTTGACCCTATGGACTTCCTAAAAAACTCTCAGGGATGCCTAAGCATCTACTAGTATAGATTATGGTTGGAGAATGGTTGGTTTATGTCTTTATGCTGTAAATAATTTAGCCATTTTATATGTATGTTTATATTTTGTCTACCTCCTGAATTGGTGGAGTAATAGTATTTAATTTCCATAGAGTATATGTTCTGTGTCCAGCATAAGCTTTTCACATGGATTGTCACTGAATCCTCACAGCAACCCTGGCAAATTACACTCATTCTACAGATGTAGAACTTAAGGCACAGAAATACACAATCAGAACAGAGTCACACTACTAGCCCCTGGAAGGTGGTTTGAGACCAAATAACAACTTCCAGCCCATGACTTTAGCCTGGAGTTCTGTAGGCAGAGGACAGCCACTGATAGTTTTAGCAGGTGACTGGCATGAGCTAACCACAGTAGCTAAGATCTAAATGTCTAAATGTACACTCAGCAGAGCACACCCATGAAGCAACCCTGGATGCAAATTTAGGATAAAGAATCCTCACTAGGAATAAAGGGTTGTAGATAATTTCCTAAGAGGCATGTTTTCCCCACAGTTTTTTTTTGTCATGGAATTGAGGAGAATGTCAGACATGACAAAACTCCATCAAGCTGTGGCTGCAGGGGACTACACTCTAGTGAAAAAGATTTTGAAGAAAGGTCTCTGCGACCCAAACTACAAGGATATGGACTGGAATGACCGAACCCCACTTCACTGGGCTGCAATCAAAGGTGAGTGTGTAATACAAGCAGAGTCCATCCCCTGCAGTCTATTGTTCGTGAAAGGTACCAATCATTATCTGTGTGGGGTAGCAGGAAGAGCATATCTTTTTTTTTTTTAATCATCAACCAAGGATATCAATTTTTATTTGTTTTATTGATTGATTTTTATAAA